>JAPSES010000249.1:4388966-4441260 GCA_029822895.1 Maxillicosta whitleyi
TGTCTATCTGTCTGTCTGTCTGTCTGTCTATCTGTCTGTCTGTCTGTCTGTCTGTCTATCTGTCTGTCTGTCTGTCTGTCTGTCTGTCCATCCTGCTATATAGATCCCCTCTGTTAACCCATAAAGACCCAAACGTCCACTGGCCACCAAAATCATTTACTAATGTGAAACGTTAAATACTTGTTGATCCACTAATCCCATCAGTACTTGTTAATAATTGGTGTGAAGTTACTATGGAGACCCTGTCATCTTCTACAACATTGATTCACCACTAAAATCCATGGAGTTAGATTAATGACAGTGGATGGACACACTGGGTTTATGTTCATTTAATGACATATTTTACTGAAAAAGTCAATTTTTCCTCCATTTTGTCTGTTTTTGATATAATAACATTCAACTTTTACTTGTGCTTTTATGGAAATCATTAATGATTTGTAAATTAAATACAGGAAAATACCTAATTTTCACTTAAGAATACCGAGCACATTAGAATAAATGGTGTTAAAGTACTTAAGAAAATTTAAAGGTACAGAAAAAAATCATTTGAAACTGCCACAAAAATAGCACTGTGTCTTCATGGTCTTTTTTTGTTTTGTTTTTGTTTTCAGTCATCATTAGGGGCCTAATGCCAGGTTTTTCATTAAATCACAAATGAAATGATTTGTTTATTTTGTTTATATATTATAGTGAGATGGCACAAGAAGTCATTCACAAATCATAAACATGGTGACAAACAAATAAATATTGTGTTGATTTACAGCTACATTGATTTTATTGTATATTACTCCTGTATCTTATACTAAATTAAAAAAAAAAAAAAAATTGGGGTTTTATGGTGTGTCCACATATACCATGCTGTGTTTCTTTAAAACTTTTCTTCTTTCTTTTTTATTCATGTGACTCTAGTTTTGAAAAAAAGGTCTTTCTGTTGCAGTTTTGCTTGAAAAACCAATTGTGCTATGCCCAAAAAACCACCAATGTGAATTGTTATGCTCAAGGTATATTCACACAATTTGAGGATCAATGGAAAAGTGACTATTGCCACATGGATAAAATGTGTTTATGCTGAATGAAATATTGAACTCTGCATGTGAGGACCTTTAAATGTGAACAGAGAGTTTGGGCAAATAATGAACTGAGACACAATTATGGTTCCCAGTAAACCAAGTCAAACACACACTCATATTTTCATATTTTGAGGCAATACATTTTCAATGAGCTCCCCTGAGGATCACACCCTATCCAGGGTTGATTGCCTTGCAGTCCGGAGAAGAATTCCTGTCTTTATTAAAATGTAAGATTTGTTTGGCCAGTGCTGTGTCATATGAAGGATTATGCTGCCAGACGAAAGAGTCGGTTTAAACCTCCGTGGGCCTATAGTTCTCCTTTAAACCAACATGTTCCAGCTCCCATGCTTGGACTGTCTGCTTCATTATTGATTTATTGACACTGATCCACCTATCATGGGTGATTACATTCCATACTGTATTATGGCAGCAGACCTTTAGCACTTAGTCAAAGCTAAGTGTCAGACTCAGAGGCTCCCTTCAAAGTCATGTATGCGCGCACATGCATGCTTAGGATTTTTTAAGAGTTTAGAGATAGACATACAGTAGGGTATGTTGTTGTTGCAGCTGTTGGGTGTTTAGTATGTGGTCTATACATTATAGTGGCATATGTAATCTTTGCTGTGTAATTAGAAACATGTTTCAGCAATGGGAGCAGCAGGTCCAGGTCCAGTGTAAAGAGTGTGTAGTGAAACCAAAGTTTAGCTCATTTGTGTGACTTCCAGTATTATTGATGCTGCATAAAACAGTCCATGCATCACATATGTCCCAGCTGGACCACTGCAACAACCACTATCAGGATGTCCAAATAACTCCCAGGAATGCCTCCGCTTGATCCAAAAATATTGCAGTGAGAATAATACGAGATTTGTTTCATATGTGTCGCTCCTGCAAAATCCAGTAATGATACTGAAGTCTTCCTACATCCCATAATGACTGAGTTCTATCATATCTTAAAGACTGTTTTATCCTAAGTCTCTAAAAGTAGAATCAGAGGCTGAACTTTGAGCTTTCTGTTACGCCTACTGTGGAACCAGCTCCCACAGTGGGTTTATGTCTCCACTCATGGGTTTGATGGTTTCTGTTTGGACGTACATTAAATAGAATGAACCGAACTGATTACTAACAGTTACAATTTACTCACAGTAATTGGCCTAATGATGTAAAAAAGTGGCTATTTGGTTTGGGATGAAGATAAGATTCTACCAAGGGCCAAAGACCTCAGACCTCCAAAATGAATCCAATGCACAAGTATCTTAAAATGTACAACCACTGATGTCTGCTGGCTCCAAAACCCTTTGGCTCGTCAAGACTTAGATGAAGCTTCTTTCTAAAAATAATGAATCCCATTTATTGTTTAACTTTTATAAGTGCCTCAGTGGTTACCGCTCCATCAATAAGATTCGGTGACTTCAATACCTGTTGTGTTGGTCTTTGATTGACACTAGTGTTGACATTCTGAGCAGCTATTTATGTAGTAAAACATATTTTCCGGACAGTTTGACTCACAAATTACAGTCTCACGAATGTTAAAATGATTTTAAATGAAAGAAATTTACCACTTATCTGTGGCTTTAAGTCAGTGTTTAGCATTTGCTCATCCAAGACTCTTCAAGGATGTGTCTAATCCTTTCTGCCCCGCCCCCTTTGTTCTTATATGGTCACTTTTGGATTTTATGAGCCAACATGAAAACCTCCATACCCGCAAAAAACTGGCTCCATTGTCATGCCCCCCCCCCAAAAAAATCAACCATCCACTTTTTCTAGGTTGTGCTTTAGACTTATTCCAATTGTTTTCCATATCTTATATCGACAGTTGTGTCATATAACCCGTTTGAGGTGACTGTTTAATGTGATATTGGGATACATAAATAAAATTGAAGTGAACTGAACTGAATATTATCAGGGTGTTTCACTACAGGTTTTCATTTAGTTTATAAACTGATAATATTAACATAAGATTGCCATGCACCATTATTATTATTATTATTATTTTGCCTTTTCTTTTCTATTGGTTTCAGTGTTTTCCCCTCAGATCTTTGCATGCACGCAAAAGCCAGTCATGATATGTTTTATGTTTTTTAAGTTCTCATGTCTTGTTATCAATCATCTTCAACGGTTCATGCAGTTTAAGAGTATCTCCTCATCCAAAAATAAAAATGATTAATAATGTATACAAATCTTACATTTTTACCATTAAATTTGTCAGAGAGATAAATAAAAGACAAGAGAGGAAACGAGGGCTTAAACAGTGAGGATTCATTCATTTTTATGTTGTCATGTTGTTGTGTTCTTGTCTTTCCTTAGTATGATGGATGTTGAATTTCCCTCCGGAGATGAATAACGTTGTTCTTTTCTGACAGTATGAGTCAACGCTGTATGAATCTTTCAAACTCTGTGCGAGTGTTAACTGGTTACCTGTGCATTCTTTCCATATGTCCAAACTAATTAAGTCTGATCACTGTCAAATGCTTCTCAGTGTAAGATGTTAAACTACCTAGTGAACTAAAGCTATTTAGAAATTGTATTTTTCATACTATTTTTGATAAAATACCATGTTAATGTAACCTATTTTCAAAGGGGAACTCTACACGCTACGTAAAATAGTTCATGTGACAGCAGAAAAGGTAACTCCTATGTATTAACTGAGAAATGTGCTCAGTTGTTCACAGGTCAAACAGGTCATGTAACCAAATATGTTTCACAGGTGAGCTGACAATCCGGCTTCCTGGAATATTTCTAGGAATACCCCAGAGACCTAAAACTGTCCTAGAAAAAAAGAGTCCTTTCATGTTTTTTCATGGGAGAAAAACTGCAAGGAATCTGATATTTTTAGTCGTATATAAATCTGGATTTTCAGGCTAGAGCAGCAATAGTTTAATACAATAAAATGGAGCCGTCCTGTTTAGAGACTGAGATTATTTGTGGTTTTCTGTGTTTAACGACACAAAAGACAAAATAATTCACATCTTGAAATTCTATACTTATATGAATGCAGTTTAAATACCAGCAACTGCAGTTAAACTACCAACTGTACATATTTTACAGCTCTGCAGTGGTGTGTTTTATACTGTGTGTAATAACCCGGTGCCTGCAGAGGAGAGGCCCCTAACACACTCACTTACACACCATGTGATTGGACGTCAACCTTCCAGGGCTCACCATGCTGCTCCTCAGTTCTGACCCGGTGCCAGAGGCTGTGAAATGAGATTATTATGTGTGAAATGAGGAGCCCACTCACTTTTTTTTTTTTCATAATCCAGGCAGGACAAATCAGGATTAAAGACAGACAATAGATGACGGTGAGAGATAGCTACAGGCTAACGCTGCACCACAGGAGGGCGTTCGACTGAATTCCTGTGCATCGCTGCGTATTAGTTTTTTATATGTAGCCTGCGGGGGGAAAGCCGATCCGGTCGGAGACAGAGACGATGGAAGCGTATGTATGTATGAGCTGCTTTTCTAAATGATCCCAGGTTGTACAAATATTCATCTGGGCAATGAAGTGTGGTCCTCACCTCATCACCTCCTAACCTGCAATTCCCGTCTCTTATAGCTCTCTGTAGTGTCTGAGTTGGCTGCCATGGCATTCCCAGCATACCTGTGCTCTCAACTGACAGGGGCACATGCACAGGTCGCACGGCCACAACAGGGAGCGGATGTATGCGCATTAACTCTAATTTCCAATGACAACCTGATGTTCCCGTTATTGCGATTAATCTTTCCCAGGCCGTGAAGGTATAAGGGGATATGGGTCAACCTGCTGAATGGGGAGAAGGTGACGAGGTGGTGGAGCGTGGGGGTTGAAGGTGGAGATGTTTCACCCCCGGTCTACTCCGACCTCTCACTGAGCCCAGAAGAGACAGACCTCCTCTGATGGAGTAATTAGCGTGAACAATAACGCACAATTGGTTACAGTTGGATTAGCTTGGGCCCATCTAATAAGGCATGCAATGCACCAAGTGGCTCAGTGAAGCGCGTAGGTTTGGAATGATACACACTTTGATGTTTTAATGAAAGGCTCCTCTCCTTCTTAGCTCATAGGCCCTAACAGAAAACTAATAAATCCCCTTTTCACATTATATTATTTATAATTATACCATCCATGTGTTTCCTGTTTATAATATATACAGTATTATCATATTAGTTCCTTAACTTCGGCTCATCTTCTTGGGACCCAACCTGTAGACACATGACATTTTACCAGGGTGGGATAAATAAAGTATTCTATTCTATTCTATTCTATTCTATGGAAGAAACAAATCAAAAAATGCAAACAAACCAAACACAAATGAAACCCTAAAAGGTTCTTTTAGATTGTTTGTCATTTTGTTGACTTTTATATTATTTTTCGTCTTTTTATGTTATTTTTCATCTGGTTTCATCCTCTTACGCCACTTTCATCTTGTAACTTTTTGTCACTTTCCATATTTTTGTATTTTGCTCTGCCTTTTACTTTATTTTCTTCCTGATACATATTTTTCTTACAATCATTTCAGTTAAGTCTTTTTATGTCATATTTGTCTCATTAACTTTTTTTTACAGTGTGTTTATCCTGATACATTTTTTTTAAAATATGGTTTTCATATTCTAATTCCACATAACAGCTGAACATTCATAAACAAGACAGACAAGTTCTTTTTTCATTCATTCATTTTCTGCTTTATCCTCTGGAGGGTTGTGTGGGGGCTGGAGCCTATCCTAGTTCACGTGGGGGTGGACGTGTACAGACGAACAACCATTCACATGTCACATTCACACAATTCATGCAACTTAGATTAACCAATTAACCTACTTGAGCAGAGGCCGCCCAGATACAAGGAGAACATGAAAACTTCACACAGAAAGACCAGTTGACCACGGCTGGGCTTGAACCTAGGACCCAAACCTCCACTGGTGACCAAAACCATCTACTGATCTAAAATGTTTGATCCCCATTCAATCATTCAATCAATCGTTTCAATACATGTAAATAATTAGTGTAAAATGCAAGTTTTCATGTTTTCATGGTCATCAGATAGGACCCATTTGGATGTTCAGAGGCTCCGTAGTCAACATGAAAGCATTATCATCTTCTACAACATTAATTCACCAGTAAAACCTATGGAGTTGGATCAATGACAGTGGATGGACACACTGGGTTTATGTTCAATTAATGAGATACTTGATTGAAAAAGTCACTTTTTCTTGAATTTTCTGTTTTTGATATAATAACCCTCAACTTTCCTCTGAGCTCTAATGAACATCTACACGATCAGTAAATGAAATATAAGAAAATTTAGAGCCATAAAATAATTTAGATATATAGTTTTACTCTATATTAAGGATCATTTGATGGTTTTGGATGTAATCTTTTTCTAATATTTATTTTTTGTAGTATATGTAAATAATTGGCTGTTGTTCAATTGGGTTTGTCCTGCTGCCACAAACTGACCCTCTGCTGTAAAATGCAGCTAAGTGTAGTAAAGTGATGTGACGACACCCGCAAAGCACATGTTTGGAGCTAAGAGACTTTAAAAAAAAAAAAAAAAAAGAGATAGCAACAGTATTTCTGACCATCATCGTTGTCATTTTAGTTGCTGTTTAGTTAATATTGAAAGTTTTTTTTGGATCTAGAGGCAAAGAAAACTTTCACTGTCAACATATGTTTTTGGAACTTTTAAGATTTTTCCTTTTTTTCTTGGAATAAAGTGACAGATGGGTTTATAATCCACTTCCCTTTTTTGTCTTGCTTGTTTCGGATTATACTTGGAAGAAAGTTTTGGGTTTTTTGTTGCCAGTACACTTGATTTACATTGAAGTCCCAGTTCACAAATTAAGGAAGGTAATATTACAATGGTAATAAGTAAATTAAAGGTTAAATGTAGAGATAAATTAATATGGAAACTTCCACAAAAGTAGCATTGGGCCTTTATGGTTTAATAATTCATTCATTTTCAGGGGCAATGAATGCAGTGAAACATAGTGGACATATAGATCATCTGATGTTCAGTATATAGCATTTAGCTAGTTTACAACTCCTCAAATAACTGATATTGTCATGACTTTTGCTCTAATGACAATAAAAACAGCTTAATGAATCATTTTGCGTCCTGACCCTACGCTTAAAAAGTTTCATCAAACCTTTTTTTACTTGATATAAACTGTGGCTCTGTTATTCTTGTAGTTGAACTTCTCCATCTGTACTTGTATTTGTTGTTTGTCTGATATCATTCCCTCATTAAAAAGACACAACACACTCAGTGCCTATTGTAGGCACACAATGAGTTCATTATGACGGTTTTTAATCCAACATTGGATTTTTCAAACTTTTTTCATTCCTAAATAAAATCCTATTATTCCTCCGCATTTAATATAATACAGTTGATCACCCGATTGATGCACAGGATATAAATGACACACACACACACACACACACACACACACACACACACACACACACACACATTGCAAAAACCGTCACATGTAGTCCATACCTTGAAATGTATTGTATGTATAATTTCAGTGTAAATCATGTATTTTTCAACATGTAAATTACTAATCATGTAGATGTTTATTAAAGGTCAACTTCTATCAATTTTTTTTTATTCATACTGCTGTGTCACCACTATGGTTAAATTTATTGTGCGTCATTTCTGTGAAAAATTCTGTCCTATTTTCATTGCTATAAGCTGTTTTCTGTAAGCTAGAAGAGGGTCTGTGGTTGAACGACTGGCTTTTCTAGGGTCCCTCATTAATATTCATGACGCGTGCATATGGCACCTCTGATTGGTTGAAACAAGGAGAGGGTAAAAAAAAAAACAGGAAGAGGAAAGGAAACGCCCGGCTCTGTTTATTGACCCGCAGCGATCTGTATATGGATCATATGAAGTCCGTAAAGTTTGTGGATTTAATCAAATGTCTTCGGAGATACAACCGTACATCTGCGATCCTGAATCAGACGAGGATGAAGGTGAACGGCTGATTCCGATTCGTTTGTCGAAGAGCGTATCTGAACGGTAGGCTAAGCTACATATGTATTATTTTTCACCACGAAAACTTTAGATTGAAGAATTCTTATTTCATTTACCGCTTGTGGAGTGGTGGTTGATCTTACTGACAGAAAGGATCGAGGCTTTATCGACAACTTCTTCGTAAAACCACTGTTGTAGGCTCCCAAATTAAGGAAGTCGCTATCTTCGGAATGCTTGGCACACATAAATAAGGAACTGCGAATAGACGCTGGTTGTGGCCCAAAGATAAATTCCAGCCATTTCTTCCTCAGTTCTTCAGTCTTGGGCAGGAGGTAGATAGAAACATTTTTGCTGCCGCAAAGTAAACAGGAGCGTGCTATTTGTGCCATGTTGTAAATCCGCTGTCTTTCTCGCTGTTCTTCCTCTGGGATGAGCCTGTGGGTGTACCATACACGGCTCTGGGCGGGGCTTATGTCCTTGTGACATAGATAGTTTTTGCCTTTTCTGAACCTTTTCTCGTTTCTCTGCAGGTTGAACTTTCAATGACAAATAAACCCATTTAGGTCGAATTTTACGGCCTGGGGTGCTGTGTGCATATACTGCTTGTTGTGACCCACCGCATTGTAAAAAGAGATACTCAAAGTGTTTTTTAGTGGAAGGAGCTCTTTAAAAAAAAACTTTTTTCTTTCCCCCATTTTATAATAGATAAAATTTCAAATGTCTACAAAAACCATTTTGTTTCCGTTTACTTAAAACTTGGCACATATTGAGCTTCAATTGATGTGCTGACATCAGGACACGCTGGACTGATGCCAAAATACGCTCTAATACAAGGGGCGGGATTTGTTGTGCCTGGTACCACTTGTTGATGTTGGTAGAGAGTAGAGAGCTGTTTCCTTTTTTTTATTGTGATACTTTCATTGACCTGTGAAGTGTCTGTTGGACATAACACCAGATATACAGCACATTTTCACTATATCAAAATAACCTATAGGAAACTATAACCATAGGAAAATGCTATGAAAACATTAAGAAACGGTTCTTCGACTCTTTTTTGGAGGTACTTCATAGTTTGTGTAAACATTACTTTTTTAATGTACAAAAAAAAAAATCACCAACCATATAGTAAAAGAAAATAAAAAAAACTTTTGAAGTTGGAAAATGTTGTGCTCATGGCCAATGTTACTTTATTGTGTGAGATCATTCAGAATTTTGTACCACATCTTCATAAACAGTTTGCAACAATATGCAGTTCAACAATAGGGCAAAACTGTACCTGAGTCAAGGCTGCAGGATTAGTATCAGACAATGTAGTACTGAGTTTAATTATAGTATGAACAGTGTGGCTTGGGGTAAAAACTGATTGAAGGACGCTCAGGTGTGTAGTCACTGAGTAGTGTCATGCAACTGTGTTATATATGAACTAAATGGATTGTTAATGGTGTTTTTCATTTTTGGAAAGGTATAGATTTATGTTGCTGGTGCACACACACACGCATATATACACACACATAATATAATATTGTTATAATATATAAGGAGACAAGTGTATCTAGAACATATCACTATATCTAGAACATGTGTGACCATAAAAAAGCAATTAATACAGTATATCAAATAATACACTTTTTACTTAACGCCTTATTTAGCAACATCATTTTATTTTATGTTGCAAGCGGATCAAATAGAAATTGATAAATAAAATGCTTCGACCATGCATCGTCTATACTCATCAGGATATTGTATTGAATAATTCTAATGCTTTTATCAGACTCACTACAGGAGAAATCCGCTGAAGCAGAGGCTGTAATTGTTCCACTCCCACATGAGACCACAATGCAATCATTTTCAGCTCTCATTCACCTTCTACGGTATTACAATCACCGGCACAGTCATTTTAGCTCTCACCTCCTACTCATTAAACCATATCTGAATAATGAGGTGCACACATTCCAGGATGTATTAGCTCTGACTCTGTGAAGCAGCATGTGGATGCAGAATCACATCCAGTATCTGTTCAATGAGCCCAGACTCAGAGTGTGTTCTTCTCTGAACACAGACAGAAGGTTCAGACAAGGTCCAAAGTGTACAGAGAGAGTTTATTAATATTTGAAGGGCTACCTCTCTCTTTTTGCTCACTCTGTCTGCTCATTTCATTGTGTTGTGCTGTGTTCTCTGCATTTTTCAATACAATCTGTGAAAACCCTTTTTCAGTCCCTGCAGGTCTGTTGACACGGCATTATGTGTTCTGTTACTGTTTAACTAAGGAGCTTAGTTTTCCATTTTCACAAGCTCATGGCTTATTTTGTTCCCAGATTTTCCAGGGCTGTTTGTAGGTTGTGTTCAGTATTCAGCTCCACACAAAATATAAATATATATGTATTTTTGAACTTTGATGACCAAGCAAGCCAGTGAAGTTTTTTACCTGAGGCAGCCAGTGTGACAGTGCTGCACTGCCAGCAGTAAATAAAACAACCTCCTGAATGCTATTTATACTTTAATTTACGCAGTAGCACACTGAAGGGGCAAAACAGATGCAGTAATCACATCTTTACACTTTTATGTCACAAGATATTGGAGTTTATTCTGCGTTTCAGAGGCAGTAATAAAGGAATAAATATAAGGTGTTGAAGTTGGTTGAATGTCTTTTAATGAGAAAAAGGATATGCACATGTATATTTACTTAGAATGCTCTTTTTTGGAAGCTCTCGTTCTATATCATCCCCTTGAAACTTGATCAAATGATAGGTTTTCTGTCATGTTTTCACTGATATTACAAGAACTGTTTTTAATTTCTATGTTCCCACCATTTGCATATATTTATAAATCACCTTTATGTTGATTAACTGGTCACTTGGCATTAGTGAAAATGGCAGGAACCATATATAATCTTATAAAGTAACAAGAGCCACTGACTGTACTCTAGTAATCCTACCATTAGGAGTAATAGGAATGACAGTGATCATGTTAAAGCTTACGTTAAAGTAAATTAAAAAATCTGATGATGTAGATGGAAGGTTGACCCAGCTTCCTGTTAGTCATGCCGCATATCTGATTCATATCCTCTTTCACCAGCTGCACTGCCAATTCACCAGCTCCTGTTCTAAATCCAAAAAAATGTTGATAAGTTTTATGTCTTAAACTGGGTGAAGGGTTAAATACTTCAATAAAGACATTAAATACTTTAATATTGACAAGTGTAAGGATCTACATGTAGTATTTCTATTTAAAATACACAAAAATTATCATTAGAGCATTTAGAAAAAAGACTTGCGATAACATGTTGTATAGTTTGTATTCTACCCTGATGAGTTTGATTATGAGGCTTATGTTATGGAGATATAAACTTACTGTATTATGTGTTGTTGTGTTTGCTAAGTTAACTTCAGACTCTTCTACAGTGAAAAGCTAACAGCTATAATGTAAACTATTGGTCAACGACATCAGAGAAAATCTCATTTTGACCTATATTTGTGGCTAAAATTTTGGGAATGACATGAATTCTTTCATTAAATGGGATTCATTGGACATTACATTTCTTTGAAACCTCTCTAACGTTCTTCAGTGTACCTCAGAAACTCACAGAATTTAAAACCTGACATGACTTCTCCCTGCTGTTTGGAATATAAATGCTACACATGAGAGTTTTAAGTTTTAAAAGCTACATATTGGAATATTTTACAATATTTTTCATCTAATCTCATTTTATTGTATCTTATCTTATTGTATCATATCTTATCTTATTGTATTATATCTTACAGTATATTATCATATCATATCATATTGTATCTTATCTTATCCCATCGTATCCCATCTAATCTCATCTTATTGTATTTTATTGTGTTGTATCTTTTCTTATCTCATCTCATTTCATCTTCTTATCGTATCGTATCTTATGCTATCGTATTGTATCCCATCGAATCCCATCTAATCTCATTTTATTGTATTTTATCTTCTTATCTTATATCATATCATATCATATCTTCTTATTTCATTGTATTGTATCGTATCCCATTGCATCCCGTCTAATCTCATTTTAACTCAAATTATTTAATCTCATCTCATCTTCAAATAAACCTGAAATCTGATTAACATTCAAACTCCAGACAAAATTCTTCTTTCCTTTGTTGCACCTCTGTACCTTGTAAACATCAAAACATCTCCTGTAATATATAATAGTTTTAAATTCACTAATATATTACCACATCCTGCAAATACTACCAGAACTACATACAAATGTCCATGTTGTATCACACTGTCACAATATGTAAAAGAAAAAAATCAATACGCTGGAAAACAACATGAAATGCTTTTAAAATTCCTTACCCTTACAGTATTAGATGTGAAATTCTGCAATGTGTAGGCGACTTTGTAAGTAATAAAAACACAAACTTAGCAGTTAAATACTTCCCTCTGTAACGTTGGAAACATTGCCCTGCACTCAGTGTTGATTTGTGGATGTGGGTGGTGTGGCTCCTTTGTCCCCTGCTGGTCATCCTTGGCCTCTTGTCCTGTTTATACCTCAGTGCTGTTGGATTTATAGCCGTGGTTTCTATAGAGCTCTGATTACCTTCCTAACCTTCGCTGTAAATCTTTATACGATTAACATTAGTCACCTGGAGTTACTCAGCGTGACCAAGAACTAATGGCTGCAGTCAGCAGGCGGGGTGAAACAGTTAAAAATCTGTGATATATGGTGCTGTGTATACGTAATTATGTCTGAAAATTGCACTACAGAAAATGTGACTAAGGCTACTTCTGTTTTTTTTTCTTTTCTTCATCCTAAGGAGATTTTCTTTGTGTCCTGCAGAAAACTGAGCTGCAGAATACATTACAAGATTAACCAGAGCATCAGCATAGCTACTGTAAACACATTAATCCATTTCTCAACTTTTATTTTCCTATTCGGTACAAAAAGGTAATTTCAAGAAAGTACAAGCCGTACTTCTGGGAAATGAGGCTTATTTGTTTATAATAATCTTGTCAAGTGTATTTTCATCTGAAAAGTCATTTTCCCCCCGCCCGCCAAAAGGGAGGCAAGGGGTATTGTATTTGGTTTGGTTTGATTGTTAATACTCCAGCAGCAAAACTATTGGTTGAATTTATACCAAATTGGGTTTATAGATTACCACTGACACAATAGGTGTCATTACATTTTGGGAAAGGTAAGTATAGGTCAAAGTTAAAATTTGTTAATGAATTTTTAACGTCTTTTTCTCCCACTTATAAATTTAAAATCTCTATAAAAACCTAAATTATGTTTCAGTTTAGTTCAAACTTGGCAGATATATAGAGACAATTGATATTCTGACATCAGGACATGCATAGACATGACGACATCAACTGGACTGATGCCAAAATAAGATACAATCCATGTGAGGGGCGAGGTTTGTTGTGTCCGGCACCACTTGCACTAGAAAAGAAAAAAACACAGCATAGCTAATACTCCCTCAGTTGACTTCAGCAGTAACTCAAAACAATGAATCGTATGATATCCCAGCTGTAGAAGAAGTACAGATGACTTAAATTTTAGCACTGGGTCTATTTTAACACCAACTGTGGCTAGAATTATCATAGATTTAAGAAACTGAGCCAAATAAATACATTTGTCACCACATTATCAGATAGTTTTACTGCAATTTTAATACGTTTAGGAACACATGGCTTTTTTCTGATGGCATGTGTTTTGTGGGAGTGAGAGACAAAATTAAAGTGGTTTTAAGACCAGTATGTACTGAGTAATGCTTCTGGTCAAAGAGGTGAAAGGAAATATCTTAGTGCGTCATACAACAGTAGAACACTGTTAATAATCCAACTATTAAACATCTGTCATTGGAGTTAAAACTACAGCAAAATCCTTCCAACACTGAAGTGTTTAGGTTTCTTCATAAAAAATGAGGGGCGATGTTGATGACCTGAACGGAAAAGCAGTTAGAAGCAAAGTCTGAGCCGCAGTGGCAGTTAGCAGACGTAACGCGGTGGGAAAATCCTACAATAGTCAAATAGTGGGTTTGACGTTGAAATACAATCTTTTTAACAATATGTCATATGAACAGTATTTCACAAGAAGATTTGTGGTTTGTAATAATAATGGGGCAAGAAAGAAAACAATCTGTGCCCTCTGCGCTTCTCTGGTTTGTTCCATAAGCAGATTTAGTAAAACTTCTAGAGTCATGAAGATGAGTATCAACTAAAAACAGCAGCTGCTCCTTTTTTATGATTTCAATAATAAAAATGAAGAGAACAGATTTGGTTTAAAAGATACAATCCATGATTTATTACAGAAAAGTGATATCCAAATTGCTTTATATTACATTATTTTTATACATTTCAATATGTTTTTACATGTAAACAGGAACGAAGTAAACAATGTTATTGATACACTTCATGTCACAACCATTCTATTGTACAGTTAATCTATGGTCTAAAGTCACTGTGCTTCCACATCAAGTACATCACTTGCTCAAGCACAATCCTATTAGGAGACATAGCATTGACCAGAAAGCTTAATCCCCCCCCTACACTGCTGTGCTTTCAGACATGTGCAAGGTCATGCCATTATTACTTATTATATTGTACTATTGCCAACAGTAGAAGGCATGAGAAACACCTTTCCTCTGCTGTGCAGCATTTGTATTTGTAAGAAGTTGAACTGATGTTCTCTAAGAGAAGCGATAACAGGGAGTAATCCACCTAGAAATAATAAGTAGCACTTCAAGCATCCAAGGTCACCTATTCATTCATAACATTACCTCTATTCCATCAATAATTCAACAATTAGGGGTTAAATGGAACTCAGCTAATCCCAGTTGTTCAGTCTGAACACATTATTTCATCAGGATCCCTGTGATTTTCAGCCCAGAACAGGTTTTATTCATCAGTCTGGTCTACTATTTCTAGCTATCATTTAGAAAATACTCTAACAGTAAAAAAAAAAAAAAAAAATTCTGCCACATCAACAAACTTATCTGGACTTAAACACTGAAAAAGGGAGGTGATATGTTGAGACGCTGTTGACAACTTTACAGAAGTTAGCTCTGCACAAAGCAGTCATGCATACTCTACAGTACAAATGTACCAGTACATTTATGTCAGCATCAGTTCAAAATAAACATAGCACTCAAGGATAACAACATGCATAGATTCTCAATGTTCACATAGCAGGGAAGATATTTTTAAAACCTGGACTAAGCTCCTAAGTCATGGAGTAATATTTTAATCTCTAGTTTGGGACGAAAGGAGACAAAATGTGCTTGAAAATGATCATGTGTCATTGCATCGAACAATACAACAACCTGCATTTTATCCTAAATGCCTACATTATGACTGAATTGTTTGATTGTATGATTCAGTGACTTCTCACCTATAGTATTCTTACTGTGATTATGCAAAAAATAAATAAATAAATAAATAAATTAGACATGCTCTTAGTAGTGAGTGTGCATTATAGTCATGCAAATGCACTGCAGTGCAAAAATATATATCTAAAAAAGCAGGATACTTTTGATTGCATCTTAGAAAATATGATAAAAAGTTGATCATCTGCAAACATTCGGAGGACACCTGAGAAATGTGGACGTTACATTGTCTTTCTGAGGGTGGAAACAAGTGAAGCCTGCACAAAGTAAAAAACATACAAATGTTACATACACCATAAAATGTATATACAGAGAAGAGCAAAAATAAATAAGTGGAAAAAAATCTATTTCGTGGGCTTTTTGTGTATCATGACAACAAGTTTTTTCAGTGCTGGGTTATGCATTAAGAGAGTGATGTTTACCTTCATTTAGATATGTTTAACTTTCACATTTACTGAGCGCAAGGTGGTTAAATTTACCATCATAGGATCAACTTAACCCTCACTGAAATGCTTGAGACGAATCAAACAAGTAAAAACCTCCTCATTAACACTATTCAATCTACAATCCATCAGTATGAATGCAAGAGGAAGAAACAATGAGTAAAAACTCAGCCTCGAACTCAGATGTATCGCTCATGCCGCCTGTTTTCCTGAGTTCTCATTGGACACAAACATGCTGCTGCTCTAATCCACATCATCAGAACCGAGCACAACAAAAGGCAATGTCAGATTTAATGACCCTATTCTCCTTTTTTTTTTTTTTTTTTTTTTAGGATAAATGTCAAAATGCAACCAAAATGTGGTGTGACTGTTGAGTTTAATAAAGAACCGTGAATATGTTCGTGTGCATTGGTGGATGGATGGAACTGAACATCCAAGCCACAGGTATGTCTAAGGGATCCAAGTTTAACCACGCTTCAGGGCTTCCAACAGCAAATGAAAAACAGGCTGCCAACGCAGAACGGAAGAGCAGATTTGCGGCTCCTGCATGCGAGTGTATACATTGTTCATGATGGGAGTCACATTACAACGTAGTGTGTAGTGTCGGCGTATTTCCGAGCCATTAACTGAGACCGGAGTAGGTGCTGTGGTGAGACTCACATCCAAAGCAAATCTTTACAGGAGAGTTCAAAGAGTTTACAGCGGATCATACAACCAAACGAGGAGAGAATATTTCTTGCACTTGAAAAGCACGTGCAGCACAAACAGGCACACGTGATGTTGGTGATACAATTGTGGTGTGCACAACTGTAGGCACAATCAAAATTGCACTAGTTAACATTTCCTCAATTCAACACAGTCAAGCTCAGCAGTAGCACAGACAGATTTACACACACCTCACACTGACTACAGACACTGTGAACCAGGCATCAAGACATGGAATTTGTCAATCAAAAGTTACAAAACAATATTCCCATGCAATTTATATGATTTTATAGAGAATTTTTTGTCAAATGGACTGAATGGGTATGAGCATCCTCTACCACAAGTGCTGTTGTTTTTATTTATTTTTCTTTGCAGTTTACAAAATGGCTGCAAACATTAATAATCAGCATGCTTCTAGGGCAATATTGACATTGTCCATTGTATTTGGTAGCGACATCAACAGAATCACTAATGCAACAAGGAACATTAAGTGCCACAGTAGCTCTGCCTGTTAAACAGTGACTCTTGAGAAAAACAAAACAAAACAAAAGAACACAGCCATTCTGCAAGCAGCAGCGGACTGAAGAGTCAAAGCGAAGTGTTAGCTGCCACACAGAGTGCAGGATGGGTGCCAAAAGTGAACAGTGGTAATCTGCAGCCCTTGATCTGCATAGTAAACGTTACAATTGCACAGGTTTTCCATATGAAACCATGACACGGCACGGATCCAACAGGCAACCCACTGGATGAAGCCAGGTGAGGGATCTGGGCGGGGTAGGGAAGGGTCAAAGCAGGAAACCGAGAGCGGTGCCAACACTGAATGAGCAGATGGCGATGGCGTCAAGGTTAGAGCCAGACAGGTTTAGGGGAGGATTTGATGTGGGTGTCTTTGGTGTACAGAATCAGCCGAGTGAAGCTAGACTCTCAAAGCTAAGAAACATGAATAAGCAGGAGGTGTAGAAGTCGTGCCAAGGGTAATGCAGCGTGTGTTGGACACGTGGAGATTTAGAAAGCTAAGGCCACTCGTGGTGATAACGCCGTCCGTTCTTCTTTCTTTCTTTCTGCAGGTGCTCTAGTTCCGCTTCATACATCATCTCTTGCATCAGGTACTTTTCCCTCCTCATTCGATCACACAGATCCTTCGGCATGTCCGGGATGAGGTATGCAATGAACGACTTGATCCCAAACACCAGGTGCTGAGGGAAGCATGAATCATTCATGAGTTACCTTTTGCACAACTCACACTTTGCTTTGAGCATGCAATGATAATCTGAGCAGACAGAAATAAATCCAGTGATGATTTTTGTACCCACAGTACACCTCTGTTATGTTTAAAGAATATAAAGTAAGCGGCTCCAAGATCTATTGACTCAGGTCAGGTAGTAGAGCCCAATTTAAACTAGCAACGAGAACAACCTACCAGGAGATCATAGATGTTCTCCAAATGTAGACATGTTAAAATCCAGGTTGAAACATTTGTCTTTTCATCTGTCTGTGACTGAACAGTCAAACTCACACTCTGTTCTACTGTCACATTAATTCCTTTGCGCTGTGATACTGGACTACTGTACTCATACTCCAATACTGTTTTAATTACATTAAATATCCACTTTCCAAAATTAACCCCCTTGCAGAAATGGAATCTAGTATTGCATAATAATATGAGGTGAAGGTGCCATGCTCCTGCAGGAAGCCAAAATAACTTCCTGTGTTCATTATTCTGTTTTATAGCAGTATTACTAGTGTACAGTTACAGGTGCATTTACATCAATTATTATTTTTGAGTGTGGACCACAATTTTATCCATATAACTAGACAGTCCAGAGGAAACAAAACAAGGGAGGATGGAGTATGTCTGGTGGATTCAATTAGATGCAATCTGTACATTTATCACTAGAATGTCACTAAATATTACACACTGACCCTTTAACATTACTTTAATTTATAATTATTATTGTTTTTCATTTTATTATTTTCATTATATTTATTATTTATACACATTTTTATTAGCATCTTTTTGAATATTACTTCATGTAAAGCACAGTATATTCTATTTATGTATGAAATGTGCTGTAGTAATAAAATAGCTTAAAATAGCTGTGTTACAATATTAGGGCTGATTAATCAGTCAAAATACTGTATATTAAATAAGACATTGGCCAAGTGAAATATCCAAACTACAGTAGCTGCATCTTGAGAAAAATAAAATGTAACACAACATACTATGATAAATGAAGCGTTGTGGTGCTATGCAGATGAGTCACCGTGAGTAATCACAGTCTACAGATATAATGGAATATTGTATGCTTGATTGATTCAGAGCCCAGGAAAGATCATATCATCATTTTTATAAAAATTTTCAGCATAAAAATCACAGGATCAGTTAAAATTAAATGTAACAATTTCTATTCTTGCTGAAATTGTGATTTGTATCACAGCAACAATATTTGTTAAGGTAATTGTGTTCTTGTTTTCTAAATTGTTCAGCCCTGCGTCATATCAGAAGTTCTTTACTGTACAGTACAAATAGCTTTTGACATACTGGGAATTTGCTTTAGCTGCAGGTAAACACACAGGAATATAAATGCAAAGACCTGACAGACCTCAAAGA
Organism: Maxillicosta whitleyi; assembly: GCA_029822895.1. Classification (NCBI taxonomy): domain Eukaryota; kingdom Metazoa; phylum Chordata; class Actinopteri; order Perciformes; family Neosebastidae; genus Maxillicosta; species Maxillicosta whitleyi. Next base: position 4,408,107 of record JAPSES010000249.1, read on the forward strand.
CGATGATGAAGGCCAGTCTGGCTGCTAAGACATGCCAGAACTGCAGGGTGAATTCATACGGCACTGTGCTCCAGGGCGTCGCTCTGTAGTCTCTATACCTGCAGTATCTATGCTGGCTGTTGTTCCTATTCTCGCCCATGTCAAACACAGACAGACTGCTGTTCATGTAGCCTTGCAAACACCTGAGGGAGAAAAGATACGATCAGAATGAAACACAAACTACTGAGCCAAATACTCCTAATGTCTATGTATGAGATTCAGTTCTTACTCATCGCCATGGTGCGGCCCCTTATCTGCACAAGGGCCATATTTAAAGGCGTAAACAAAGCGAGGGATGTAGTCAGATGTGATGGCTATGACAAAGGCATTGGTGATGACAGCCAACACGCCAATACCCTCGAGAATTCCATGCCAAATACCTGACAAATAAAACAGAGCACAGTAAACTTCATTATACCAGGACTGTATTTTGAAAATAATAGCAATTATTTTGTTATGAGTTTTGCAATGCCAGCCTCTTGATGAGCCCACATCCCCTCTTCTGCTTCATTTACTACTTCTCAGTTAATAATTTACTACAATAGGTTTCAACAGCCTCTAGAAGGACATTATGATTTCAGATTCACATTCAGCTGAGCATCCAGATAGATTTTATATATATATATATATAGTACAGCCATTATTCTGCTCAAAGTAAACCATGTTTCTGGCTGCTGCCAGTCCATTTAGGCTCATCTCTGCACATAAATGTCTCCCTGCCTTTATTGCCCTGTCTGTTTATGATCAGTAAACGTCATTTCAAATGTTATAAACTCAGAAAAATGCTCTGTTCTTTGATTCTGTGTGACTGACACTAACTGTGATCATTACGCCTTAGGAATTTCTAATTGTTTCAGCGTGGATTCTTCTTGAATTACAGGACACCATGCCACAAGAAGCTTTTGGTCCCATATTATATGGCTGTTGGGTGGTTGTAATCATATGGGGGAGGGAGGGGCTGGTGGGGGGCGAGGGCAGCATATGGCAGTGCAGAAACAGACGATAGAGGAACATATATAGATCTCCATAGGATGGATGGAAAATGTTTCATTCTTTCAACTTTTTGCTGTCGAAAAAATATACCTCTGATCCCAAAAGGAAAAGGCAAACTGTGTGTGTTTGGCAGCTGATCACAGATCAGACTGACCTATGTCAGTGGCTCTGGCAGGCATGGGCCTCCTCCACTGGGTGACAAACTTATAGGCATCAAGACGAATCTCAATGATGTTGTTGAGCAGAGCGAGGAGTGGAGCCAGAGGGAACGCAGCTACAAAGATGGTGGTGAAGCCAAACTGGAGAACTGTAAAAGAATGGAACAAACCGCTGTAAAACTGGCACAAACAACGTTAATATTTTAGCAACACACATAATTTGTATTGGCTCTTGAAACATAAAATATCAAAGGAGCTTGTACCCATTTCTAGATATTCATCCACCAGTCCATGAGCATTCATCGGCTGCAGATTCCAGTCTTTGTCCCACTGTGGAAGCTGGGCTTTATTCTCGACATTCTGCCCTCCACCACCTCCTTTCTTCATCTTCCTCCGGGACCACCAATTCTGCAGCAAACTGAAAATGCACCAAGTAGCTAACTGTCAACTCAAGGCAATTATTTCTGACAATCCACCGAGCGCTGCAGGAGCCATTTAACTAAGCTCTGCACAAAAGGATTTCATGTGTTTCAGCAGGAGAAGAGCCTTTTCATATGCTAATGAGCTAAAAGGACAAAAATTATACAGAAATTACATAAGGTCTGTAAAATGCCTATCATGTGAATCTATAGCACTTAGGGTTAAAAATGTCGTTCTTAATGGTTCTAAGAGAAGAATCACATTATTTTTTAATGACTTACGGATAACCAAGCTCCATGAAGTTGTTCCAGATTTGTTTAAAGAACATGATGACTCCCATTTGTAGGCACAAATCAATCAAACAGCCGCTGGGGTGACACTGGGAGAAGTACATTTATATAAGAAACTGTGACATCCACATTTCATGCTAGTAATTCTAATCTGTGAGCAAATTCTAGGACCTACGCTGTCCCATTCTGCTTCTCATCATTAAAACTAAAAATCCTCATAATTACATGACACATTCAGGTGAACAATTACAGTGATAAAAATAACAAAAAAATTTAAGCGTATCTGAATGGATACTATAATAATTAGTTCAGTCATTGCTGAAATAATCACCCACTTCTTGTCATGTGTAATTGCACTCACCTCCTCCAGTCTCCATCGATTGAAGAGTTTATTGTATTTTCCGGGCCTGCCAGCAAACCTGAACAGATTGAGATTGGCAACGTTAGCTGTGAAATTCAATCAGAGAAAACTAATGAAGTCAGAGCAGGAAAAAGAGGACATTATAGGTGTTAATTATGCACGATTAGCATGGTCACATTACAAACCATGACTGTGTTGTGTAAATGTAGAAACACAAGGACTAAAAATAACCACAGTGAGAAGGGAAAGGGGGAAGAAGTCTTGGCAGATGTCGTGACATGGGAGTTTGAAACAAAACATCTTTTCACAAGCCCACATTAAACTCACTGTAAACAGGAACTGTAGAGTTCATGGCAGCGAGCCTACCTTCCGAGAAAGAAAGCGATGTAAAATGTGGAACTGTTCAAATTCACAAACTGGAACAGGAACATCTTGAGAGCAAAGCTGTTCTCCCACTCAGACTCGGTCCGTGGGTGCTCTGGTGGGGGGCAGAATGAGGGTTGTGAGGTGGAAGAGGGAGAGAATAAATGGCAAACATCTGGAAAGAAAGAAGCAGATGTGGATACTCACCTAAATTTGTCAGCAGGTAGGCCACTTTTTCATACACCTGAAAAATAGTAAATGTCACAAACATCAGCAAGTAAAAATGGGGGGTGATGATGATGATGATAAAAAATCACAGTACAAACTGGAAGTGTTTCAGGCTGCGTTATAAATAAATGTTTCATGAACGATTTGTTGGAGAGAAAATGTGAACGTTCCAGATGATGCGTGTCCAGACACCCACCACATTAAGAGACATGATGATCATAAAGTTAATGCAGACACCGCTGCCAGAGGTGGCAAACTGCCAGTTTTTCTTCACGAAATACCAGCCGAAGGAAGCAAACTTCTCCATCGCAATAAGACGGAAAACCACAACAGCAAATACAGCTGTCAAGACAAGGGAGATCTATGTGGAAATAAAGAAACAAACCAGAAGAAAAATTAAAAACCGTGATTTGGAATAAATTAAAACATGCTTTATCGTTTTTGAAAACCTGTGCAGCATACAAAGGAAAACGCAGTGATTAAGGATGGATTAAATATGCAAATGAACCAAACTAATCTTTCACTCCTTGCTGTTAATGGAGAAATAAGGCCCCATCTATGACATCTCTTCATGCAGTCTTTGTCCAGCAGGGGGGGGTGTTATGCTATTGTTCTGCTTGGACTTTACTCCGCTCTAAAGGTGGCACCCTGATACCTTTGAGCTCACTCTGAGGATGAAGCCCACAAGGACAGATTATTGAAAGCTCAAAGGGTTTTTACCATGAAGAATATCCCGGACACAGACACCATGAGCCGACTGAGTTTGTCTGAGAAGGGCTGGAATGGCTCGGGTTTGCCAGAGATGGGGTTGACTCTCTCCATCCTTGAATACTTGGCTTCAAATTGAGGTCGAAGCTCCTCCTGAATCACAAGACAGATTCTAACATGAACTACTGAACTACAGCTGTGTTTACAGAGTCACATTTAGAGCAAATACAGCAGGAAGAAAGAGGATAGAATGTTTGTTAGTGTTGGGGAGGTGATGTTAAAAAGAAGAAAGGAAGGTGAGAATTTGGATTTGGAAGCTAAATAAGTTGTCTTTTTTGGTCTGTAACCCAATTATAGTCACTTCACTGCCACAAAGGGAGAAAATACACACATTTAAAGTGGTGAACTCAAAAAAAAAAAGTTTTTAATAATACTTTTCTAGCAAAAGTCATCGTCAGGTTGTGATATTCTATGTAATGTTGAAATAACAATTAGTCTGAGATGTGATGAGAGTACATGTGTATTTTTGTTTTGTTTTATAGTTTTTTTTTTTTGTATTTCCCATTTGGTACTAATTTGGTAAACAAATTAATCTTTATTTTACATTATGAACTGTTTCTTAGCCCCTCATCTTTGAATGGACACAAATTTAACTTAAGAAATATATTTAACGTCCTTATCATATAATAATACAATATAATCCAGCAGATTTTATATTAGTCCACATTGTTGAATACCATCTTTTGTGCAGATCGACTCAATAAGGCACACACCATTGTTCAGCCGATATATTGGGGCGCCCCTATCTTTCACTTACAGCTGAACATTTCAGTTCCATTCATGCACGAGTGTATACTGTCCACTCAACCTATAAATCCCAAGATATGATTATTGCTCCATATTGCCCATCCCTAGAAGATGGAGATATGGATATAAATGTATGGAAAGTGTGCAGTAATCAAATGATAAGTGATCTATTCATGGATATTGCTGATGCACCTCTTCTTCCTCCCAATCAATGAGATCCCAGTCATACGTCAGTTCTGCCCTCCTTCTTTTCCAGAACTCCAGGAATACCGTGGCTGCAGTGGGAATATGAAACAGGGTCAGGAATCAGTCACTTTATTGATCAGCATTGATATGTTGAGTGCAGTAGGCTATTTGCTGAGAAGACAATGCACATCACAGTCAGATATCCTGAGTGAAGCCATTAAGAAAAATGATTATAGCCAGTTCACAAGCTAATCTGGAGTGGGCTCAAGGAAAGATCGTGATAGCAAAAAGTGTTTTTCCTCAGATAAGATCCGTTTTATGCTGAAAGCCCTTCAAAATAAAGTGGACAGCCTTCAGTCTGGAGGCATGTTTTTTTTTTCTCTTTTGTTTTGTTCTCCATTGTTATATGAGCTTCACACGATGCCTAAAATGAGGCTCATAATGTCCTTCCGTCGAGACTTTTCATGTAATCTGGTTTAATGACTGGAAAAAAATGTTTTTTTATGAGGCATAAACACTGAAACTCCTTTCTTGTGTGGTTTGATACATGTGGAAAACATGGTCATCGAAGCACAAGCGCAGTGACAGATGGACGGCAACGTCAGTGGAAAGTGAAAAAGTGCAAAGACAATGATGAGCAGCCGGCTGTAACACTACACCACTGATTCACTTCTTTTGTCAGTTTCCATTAAGCACACATGTAGATATAATGCAAGATACTTTAGCCGAGGTCAGGACATGTAATGAAAACCGATACGAGGGTTCACTCACTGCTGTCTGGACCTTATTATAGCACTGTGAGTTTAGTTCATGTTGAGCATTTAGTATCTTTTTGTATTAATGTATTAAAACCAAACTGACAAATTTAAGCAATTAAGATACATTTTGGACACACACAGGAATTACAGGCCAAAAAAAACACCAGAAATAAATCAGAAGAACTTTGTGCAGTGAAATGTTGAAGTTTAATATAGCTTGACCCACTTTTGTTCAAGAGAGAGAGAGAGCGAGAGAAACACAGCCTTTTCAGATGCCTACACTGGGTCCCTAGAGGAAACCAATTTTTCATCTCTATCTCGCGCACACTCAGACACCGCAGACCCAGAGTGCACTCGGCGGCATGGTACAGCTACTTTAGACTACATTGCCAAAAGCCTTAATGCAGGATTCAGAGCTACGGAGCATTGTCAAAGAGGTTAGATGGACCCCTCTGAGCTCTCCAGCTCTCCTTGGCCTTCATTTAGCCCAAACACAGAACACAGTGTGCCAACTGATCCCTTTGGGCAGAGGTGATTATTTACCTCAGTGGCAGAATGATGGATCTGGGCCAGTGATCCAAAGTAAAACACTCTCTATAATACAAAGGTATTCAAGTTGTAGGAGCAAAAGCTGAAATATATCACAATCACAGTGCAGTTCTTCAAGTCCAGACACCTGCATGATACGGACACTGGGGACATCTTTAATTATCCGAGTAAGTGTATCAGGAGGACACAGATAGTGAGTGTAGACATCCAGTGACCATGAAACCTCTGCGTGATTTATTTGTAACTGTAGTACGATCTCTTGTGTTTCCACTGCAGAGTGTTTACTGCATTAAATTCTCTAGTGAAAGGCTTAATGTGTTTGGAGGAGTTGAGTGGAGAGTTGGAAGCACAAGCGCTAACAGACTTGTTTTCAGCGGAGAATAATGATGTCATACAACAAGCATTTTTAAACAGTGTCAGTAATGGATGAAACACAGCTTTTACATACCCCAAATAGCCATGAAGATCGCAAAGAACACAGTGCCGCCGTTGTCAAACAGATGTGTAACCTGGAAATGAGGGACATTTTGCAACAAATGAGTTATTCTTACAGAGGCACATAGGTGGATTTTTTTCACTTAGATGGAATAACATAAAGTTGTATTATTTTTATGTTCAAATTATGCCACTCATCACTATATTAAGGTGTATTTTGACACTTTTTTGGCATCACTGGACGAAAATTATTTAATAACTTTACTGTGTATTATAATTAAAGTGGTTTCACAAGAAAGTAGACCTCATGTTGGCTCAGTTTTCAGCCTTTCAAAACTCTATCCCCTGATGGAACATTTTAGCCAGTCATAAGTTTTTTCAGGATAATAAAAGTGGGTGATAAACAATATGGCAAGCATCATATTTTGACTTAGCTTTTCCATAGAGGCAAAAGCACAGTGGTGTCATTTATCTTTGTACAGAGTTTAGTTTCAGGACACAGAGCAGAGAACAGGATGTGTATTTTCAGTTCTGGTGTTTTCTTTTCCTGCTTCAGCCTATTGCAGGTATTATCAAGTATTATCAGGCCTATCTTTCTGCAAGACAGAAATATATTTATGAAAAATGATTATCCAAGTATTGATTTTTTTTTTTTACTACAGAAGCTAAGCACATGAATTGTGAAAATGGATTACATATTTTGCAACTAAACTAAGTACAGTCACACACACAAAAATATTAGACCTTCAAAAGTCATCACAAACAATGGTTTAATTATATATGGAATAATCATATATAAATGATGTAAACTCCATACATTTTCATACATTTGTGAAATAATATTGTACAAATGTAAACATTTTCATGTAATTGTGCTTTTTTAGCAGTAAAATGAAGAGAAGACTGAGTGAGTTTTCATTATATATATGTTATTATGATAGTATTTTACTGGTGCTGATCCACTTCAGATTAAAATGGGCTGAAGGCAGAACTTAAACTAAAATGATTTTAATGTCCTTGATTGATAATATTCTCAGTGTAATATTTGGAAATCACAAATTAATCCCACAGGCCGTATGTTTGAAACCTGTGGATTATGCTCCTGTGTGTATCATGTGACTAAAATAGATAGACAGGAAAACATGGAATGTCTAAAACCATTGTTTTTGACAGTACAATGCCATAGATATTGATGTAAGAACTTAAATGATTTTGGTTATTATTGAAAAAAAAAACATGGAAAATGCATAGATATCAGCTCTTAAATTAAACCATTATGAGCTATTTTTGTTGTTATCATTATATTTGTCCGAACAAATGTACCTTTAGTTGCACCAGGCATTAAAATGAACAAGAAACTGAAGAAAACAAGAGGTGGTCTAACAATTTTGTCCACAACTATATGTTGTACAAAGCTGCTTAAAATATATTACATCTGCAATTACAGGATAAAATTAGAACTGCACTGACCTTGGCATAGACACAACTGTCGCTCAGCGTCCATGGATCGCAGGTGTCCTCACACATTGGACACATGATGGTAGTGTTGGCTTCACAAATTTCTTTACTGTTGGGACAGTGTTTTAGACATTAATTATATATTAGGATTACAGGGTGTGTATAATATCCATGTGCAGTGCTGCGGGAGCTAACTGACCTGACTTGGCTGGAGTCCATGGTGAAGAGGCCATAGAGGAAGACAAAAACACCAACCAGGGCTGCGGGGATCAACATGCCTGTGTACCAGCCCAACCACGCAAAGTAAAGACCGATTTTCTCACCAAAATACCGTCTGTGAGAGAAAAAAAGACAAGTTCACAAATCATGTTCACTTCTGTTTTTAAGCTTTGTATTTAGACTTTTAGGGTTTTTTGTCTGTAAACTGGGTATGATCTACCACATTTCAGCTCATTGACTTTTTATGCAGTTGTATTCTTCTTTGTCAAACTTTAATAAATGAAACACTGAAGCTCTGATTTACGGCTGCGTTTGTGGGTGCAGATAGAGGACTATAAAGTAGTGTTGGTGGGCTAATGAATAAGGGGCTGTTGGAGTAAAAGGTCACACTGGATTTGCTGCGATGAGAAATGAATCAATAGCTTTATCTGCTTCCTAAACCACAGCTGTCAAGGTGCCCTTGAGCAAGGAGGATATTTCACAGCTGCTCAACGGAAGCAGCCCAAAAGGAAAAAAAAACAAAAACAACAGAACTAGGCAAGTCCCTGGAGTAAACAGAATGTAATGCTACACTAACAACAAGACATGACTTGTCAACAAAGACAAACCCCTGTAATTATTTCTCAAAAGCAGAATTTTTTTTTTTTTTAATCTTTTGTTGTGGCCGTTGCTTCCACTATCTTAAACAATACTGATCCATACTGTGAGGTACATTAAATGAGACACTGCTGCTATATGAAACACTGTAGAACCGATATCCAGTGTGTTTTTAGATCATTAATGTCCTCACAGACTGATGAAAAAACTGCTGAGATGTCTTGTTGGTGAAAATGTCAAGTCCAGGGTTTCCGTAAGTTTCAGCAAGTTCAATTTAAGCCTTTTCCAGAGCTTCGTCTGACCATTATGAAAGAAATTTATGAACTATTTCTTAGCCACATCTTGTTGAACTTGCACTTATCTATATTAGATGACAGAAACTATTTTACCTTGCAACACATGGATGTGATCCTGTAAATTCTATCTGACCTGGCAAAATCATATTTAAAACACTTTAGGGTCTTAAATTCAGTGAATATTTTGTAGACTTTAATACTTTTTAGGGACCTGTGGAAACACTGGAATCACTGAAGGATTTCTATATAGTATAATTCTGCCAAGATCAAGTTCTGTGCAAGTTCATTATAACAACAACGTATCATTTTCTAAACCATATCCTCTAAATCCTGAGAGTCAGCTAGAATTTCCCAAAAATAAATATAGCACTTTTGACTCTTTCACATAAGAGAAACCTTTGTATTCACATTCCTTCCAAAAGTCCATTAAGAGATTAATATCATCTCTGTCTGTCAAAACTTCAGCTGAAGCCAGCAGGCGGTTATCTTAGCTTATAGCATAATGACTGGAAACAGACGGAAACAGCAGCTAGCTCTGTCCAACGCTAAAATAATCTGCCAACAACAAATAGTTCACTGCTGTTTTGTTTGATTAACCATACAAACACATAAAAAAAAATGGCAATTTGAAGTTTTAGAGGCACTTAACGTTTTTTTCCAGTGTGTCTCCAATCAGTCTAATTGTCCCTTGGCTGTAGGTCTTTATGTGAAGCACAGGCATGAGTGTGGTGTCAATTTCATAGTGCAGTGAAAAACCTGTTTCTAACATGAACAATAGTCATGTATTGAATACAAAAAGGGAAACACGTGGATCAGTCTTTGCTCATTTTAACAACTTCCTCAGTTCAATCAAAGACGTGCTGATACTTCCAAACAGAACACTACTGCTCATACATCCAAAACCAGCTCGTGATGCTGCGTCATGTGCCCCAAAGCTGCATACCTGATGAGATCCAGAGGCTGGTATTTGTACCAGATCCCCCAGCGAGCCCATCGCTCATACAGAAGGTGCCTGTGGTTCTGCGCACCGTGCGTCTTAATAGGATGTCTGCTCTTATAACCACCCTGATGAGACAAAAGAGCGAATTACATCAGAGAGGGGATTTTACACTTTGACTTCATTCATAGCAGGTTTTCTGCACAAATAATAAAGGTCTTCTTACCTCATGTGGGGGAAATGCAGCCTCATATGTGTTGTTTCCCAGTAACCGATTGATACCTGCAGCAGAATAAAGCACATTTACTTTTATATACAAAGATAAACACACAGTCATACCATTTAATTGGATTAGACCATGTAATTATGGACTACTACAACATTGGGCAGTTATGTTTTTAATCCTGTAGAGCGTTAGAGTGAAGTTAAAGAATTTTTTTGTTTGTTTCCAATGTGAGCTGCTGGACACCTGAAAGACCAACCTACCTACCTACCTACTACCTGTTAAAAACTAAAAGGCCAGAAAGCATCATAAACACTCTTCTACATTCATAATAGTTTATTCCATTATGTGCTTGTGAATTGCATTAGAGATTCTCAAACTCTTACCCAAGAATGTCAAGTAGCTCCCTGTACTTAACAATAACCTTTGTTTCATTTTTGCTCTTATAATTATAGTGTTCTGATGAGTTTGCAGAATTCACAATAAACCAACGGAATTGCTTTTCACAATGCTGGCTGTAGACACAGTACATTATGAAGCCACAATGAAATGCTGTTTTTCACAGGACAATAGTGCATTCTTTGTCATCCGCCAACTGAAACAGCAGATAGCGACAACAGCAGTAGAGAGGAGTGGATTTGAAAAGGATTTTCCACTCTTGCGGCAGAGTTGATCTTATCTGCTGGAAAGTAGAGTGGTCAACAGTATTAAAATATTAATGTGAAATCCGTTCAGCCCTTCAAGGCCAAACTTTAATCAGCAAAACATGTCAGCAGCAGTCAGACAAGATAGTAGAGTGGGAGTGGAAGGACCGTTTGGTACCAAAAACAACAGCCAGAGGGTGAGAAGCAATCAGTCACAACTTGGACAAGACCAAATTCAGCAGCAGCAGCAGCCCACATTTTAATCATCCCACTAAAAGACAACAAAGACAGACATGACTCCCATCCAACTACAACTATCACAAGTAAAAACAAATCAAAGTCCGGTGAGTCTGAGGATTTACAGAAGGACCTGAAACCTGACCGTATTAACTTGTGGGAGTTTAAGCTTGTTTTAAAGGAATGAGAGAACAATAATACGATTGGTCAGTGGGGTTTTACTTCTGTTGAACCTCTTTTTTTCCTCACATATATTTATTGTTTTTCAAATGTCATACATAAATAACACAAAATATACCATATTTCCATCCAAATGTCCATCTTTCATTTACACTATTGTTTTTTTATTGCACATTTGTCTTCCTATTATGTTGTCTTTATACATTTTTGCTCTTTATTTTATTTCATAGAGGTTACATGAGAGCTAAAGATAAACTAAACCCAAATTCCTTGTTTGTGTGCACAATAAAGCTGATTCTCCTGATTAAAACAATCCCTACCAACCCCCACCCTCATAACAGCATCATATTCTCAGTGCAACAAAACACATCTGACCATTACCACATCGTTGGCTATATTGATAAGTCTGTTATAAAACTGTAGAAGTGATGTCCAGATGTTATAAGTCTGTTTTTCCAATGCAAAGTTACACATGTCTTTATTATTTCTTTAATCTATTGATTAAATCCTGTAGTGATTACTAGTAACATGCTTGGCTTGCAACAAGAAATAATTTAACAATAATTTCTTTTCAGTTCATTTTCTTAAAACTGTTCATGGACGATGCATCCACAAGAATAACACAATGTATTAATTAGAAATTAATTTAAGAGTCTCACAGCCCCACATACAGTGAAATAAAGAGCTTGTTTCTTTGTTTCACCTATTTCATCCAGTTAAATAGAAGATGCTGGGTTTTTATTAAAAATACTATATTTTCAACAATATTTATAGTGGATGTCATTCATTTAAAAAAACAGTTATTGCCCGGTGGTCCATATTTGAGACTAGCTTTTCCCACTGTGCCCTAATCATACATAAATATGTATGAATTCCTTCCTCAAACTGAAAATGTACAAGAAATCTGCCGTCAATGAATTATAGAACATCTTGACCTTGGACTAGTCCTTTTCCTTCTTGGTTTTCTAAGCTTGCATATAAAAAAAATATAGACAGCTGTTTAATGTCTCAAACTCCAGTGAATCATCCATAATGATCCAATATTCCACTAATGTGATGTGAAAGACTGAGGAAATGCTCTCTTTAATATATTGACTTATTTGTACATGATTTGAACTCATAGTTATTGTGATAATATGTTATGGTGGTACATATGGTGGCCTGTAAAATGTTTTTTTCCCCCTGTTTTTGTAACTTTTTCATATATATTGTTTTGTTGTCTGTTCCTCTGGCTTGTTTTTGTAATGATCAGTTTGTAAAATCTAACATTACTAAGGAAAGAAATCAATGTTTGGGTATTTTGTTGTCCTTGAATGAGCTGCTCATTCCAAACACAGTTAAACTATAGATTAGTATGTGAGTAGCAGAGAAAAGGAAGTCGATGTTATACCCATCTTTGATTTTCCATCCTCATATTTGGTGCGCTGCAGGACATGATGGACTATTCTGCTTCTGGTGGAGTTGGAGAAGAAGGTCTCTCTGTTGTTGATAGTGAAGCTGGCAGAAAAACAATGCTCCATAAGTTATTCATTACTCAACAATATATCATTCTTCTTTTTCTGTCAAGGCCTTTAGTATAAGCTGAGTAATAACAATAGGAGACTCATTAAAACTCAGTTTGTGTATGTGAAGTTTGTGCTTAACTCGACATCATTATTTCCAAAAAACGCCAGTGCTGACAAGATGAGGAAAAGTAGATATAAGTCACTGACAAATGAGATTACAAGATGCCTTTCATCAAAGAGATGCTTTGAAAAAGAAAAAAAAATTAAAAGGAGGAGAACTATCATCTGCTTCTGCATTTCAATATCTTATTCATGATCAACTTCTGAATTCTGGCTTAAAGCAATAAAAAATACAGCACTCTACGGCATAGATTTTATCCCTTGGTTTCTAAACTCTACATCCAAAGGTGGAGACATGACTAGATGTGATAAATACGAGGGGAAATCACTGATCTGCTATTAACATATACAGCGGTGCCTACATGCGGCTCTGGTCATGTGTGTCTGCATTGGCGTGTATGTTCAGTGACTGCACAGCCTCCTTACTGATGCATGCGTGCTCTGCTGAACGGAGCTGTGTAGCAGTCAGTCTCTTCCAGGTCAGGCAAGGCCTCTTTGTCCAGTTTCATGGGGTTTCTGGGAAGCCAGCTCTTTATCTGACGATATCTCAAATGAAACCTGCTGCATAGATCCAGGATTAACAGCACAGATTAACAGGAAGATTGTTTCTGGATACACAACAGTGGCTCTTAACATTTCTCCCTAACACAACCATGACAAATTCCTCCATGGTACAAGTTAAAGACATTTAAACAAACCACAAGGTGGGTGGTGAACTGAATATATTAGATATTTCGTGGGTTGTTCTATAAACATGTGGTAAATGTGAACATTGAATACAAATTGCCAGGTAATTTTTTTTAAGCTGTCTGCATCTCACTCTGTGCTTTACACAGACACACATTCTTGTAAATTTGCTCATTTCTAAGCTTGAGAATGTAGTCAAATCTGTTCACTGTGCTTCTTCAAACCAGCTGTGAGTGTTCATTTAGCACATGTTAATCTGAAGGAGTCTGTGTTCCATGTTTTTCTGTTGTTGTAAAATCATGACAACTAAAAAGGAGTTCACATGATCCCCTAACGTCTTCATCTGCAGAAACACCTCAGATCACAGACAGAGAACACTGTCAGTGACAGAACAGGTGGCAGTAACACAGGGAGTTTGTGTTATATTTTGTTCATGAAAACCTAAATGTCCTTGTTATTGACAGATTTTGTAAAGCAAGTCACGTCTGTTCACTGTATAGTTCTTTGGTTAGCTTGTTAAAAACTTGTTTGTTAAACAGTGCAGACACAGATCATACTTTCTCTATTTTATTCCCCACTTTATTATCCTTCATACACATTTTCACAACAATTAGGCCATTTTTTTTCATCTAAATATTTGCTGCTTTGTGCTCTTAACATGTGTTTACACCATGTTATTGAAAGCCTTTTTTTCAGATACTATACACACATGTATTCAGTGTCATATTCCCTTACTCTGATAAATGCCTAATTTTGTTGCACTATGTTTGTCTTTGGCAACGACTGAAATTTCACGCTTCAGAAAAATATCAACATACACATATCATATATCACCTTTCAGCCAAAGTATTGCAAAATATGAATTTGTTCACATTGTCAAGCACAACACACACCATAGATATTCCTATATAGTCAATGATGCGTCCATGAATCATAATGATTCATGAGCCTGTAAGATGACAACAGAGAAACAGCTTGCTTATTCTGATTATTTTTCAATTTCTCAGTCATCATTCAGGTGACATCTAAAGGCGCGCATTGATTTCCTACTCAGAGTTCTATAAATAAACTAAATTGCTCCTGCTGTTCATGCTGAATGATATATAACTGCTGGCTTGGTATTATTTGGCTGATTTGTTGAAGAAGTATCTGTAATTTGTGAGGCTGCTGCTTTGATATGGATTGGATGAATATAAATGGGACTTCTGGGAGAAACTCTTGTAACCGCAGAACATTGTATGAATGTTGTGAAGGGGACAAATAATGTACAGAATGGTAACAAATGAGAGAGCTGTCACTACGTGCACATGGCCAATTTGTTGAGCTTTACACGGATGTGAGTTGCTGGCAGACCATTAGTAAACACATAAAGCCTATTTACCACTTGGCTAGATTTTTCTGTGAAGGACAATGGTTTAGTGAAAAACTGCAGGAGTTCTGAGAAAAGCATAATGGTTGTTATTCTTCACAGTGACTAAGATCACGCTCACACAACATTAAAAGTGCTTTGTTATTAACTGGAAGGTGGGTAGTGATTTTTGTCTTATCTGTATGAGTGTGTCCAAGTCTGAAAAGTATGTGTATACAATGACAAATAACCTCAAACACTCAGATCCTTCATAAAACCCAAGCTCTCCAGGCGACAATTGTTGCCATTTGTGATCAATACATCATTAGCATGGTATATCACTCTGCAAACTATCATAAAACACTAAGACAGACACATCAATATAGTCTGACGGGCTCCATGTACTCATATTTAGCTGAAAAAGTTGATGAGTCAAAAGGGAATAACATGGAAAGCTTTATAATGACAACACAAATCATACAGTTAAGGAACATTAATTTGCAAATTGCTTCACAATTTAACTTATTTGTCGTACGCTGATCAGCCGTAACATGATCGTTGACAGGAAAAGTGGTGATAATTTCAATTATCTTATTACAATGGCACATTTCACTGAGTTGGATATATTAGGCAGTAGGGGAAGAAGCAGTACTTGAAGTGGAAGTCTTGGAAACAGCAGAAAGGAGATACGTAAAGATCTGAGCAACACTGACATATTAACCATATTATGATGGCGATGACTGGGTCGGAGCATCTCCAAAACATCAGGTCTTGTTGGATGTTTCTGGTTGAGCTCAACCCACCTGAGCATGTGTGTGTAAACAAATCCAATTTATGAAGGCCCCTTAAAGGATCTGCTGCTAATGCCTTGGATACCAGAGTACACCGGCAGAGGTCTTGTGGGGTCCAGGCCTTGGGTCATAACAATAATAATAATAATAATATGTTTACAACGATGCCTGATTATGTTGAGATGTGTTGTTCTTAAACCACTTTTAGCAGATCAGGAATGCTCTGATCCAGTCATGTTGCCCTTGTCAGTTTAATAATCTTCTTTTCTATGGATTTTTTAAATCTTTTTTTCCCCCTGTTTACTTATAATGGGTGAAATTTCACATGTCTGTAAAAACCTCAACTTTGTTTCAATTTACTTCAAACATATACTGTATATAGAGGCAGTTGATAAACTGATATCAGCATACACATCGATATGAGGACATCAGCTGGATTGATACAAAAATAAGCTACAATTTGTTGTGCCTGGAACCACTTGTTGGTCTTTTTTTTTTGTTGTTGTCATAAAATGATTCTATTGGTCAGTCTTCAAATTGGCGTGATAGTTTTAGAAATATTTAACCAATGAAAAGTGTTGAAAATGGCTTATGACTATATCTCTTAACTCCATTCATTTATTTAGAATATACATAATTTTCCCAGTTTCCTGAACAATACCCGTTTTGGACATAAGAGGTTTCCACCCGACAGTGATGAGTTATAACAAAGAAATCAATATTATCACCACTTCACCCATCAGTGGTCATAATGCTCATAATGGATATAGCTGATTGGTGTTTTTTTTTTTTTTTTTTTTAAGTATAAAAGCTTTGTAGTGTCCAGGGCTGAGGCTTCATTTGTCTCCTTTCACTGAGGATTGGAAAACATTTTCACTCAAACAGAACTCTGGATAAATGTTTTGAAATACTGAAATCATTTCACAGCCATTAGGAAGAGAAACTAAGCCCTTAAAAATCCTGAACTCATCTTTTAAAATGTTACAACATCATTGTGTTTTTTCTTCTTATCACTGGGTCATAGGGTAACATTTCATTTGACATTTGACTGTGTAGCTGTGGAACTCAGATAATTTGGTTGCAAATCAATTATTATATGAAGTAACTGTGATGTGTAACATTCCTAAATGAATGATCAAGTAAGCGTAAAAGTGAAATGATCATCAGTTCATGGTGAGGAACAGGAACTCATGTTATATCGTCCATTCAAATCAAACAATAAACATTAAAACTGTAGGAGCTGAAATTACATATAAAATAAATTAAACAAAAAGACCTGCCTTCCATATGTAGCTCCCTCTTCTCAATTCAAATCAAAAGACAAAATATCAACCTAACTTTATTTTAGGTTAATCCACATCCAGACACAGAACAGGGCAGTAGAATCATGTCCAGTTTGGATCTGAACAGTGATTGGTAATTAAAGCTGTCAATCATGTATTTAACCCTCCCATCTGTCTGAATATATCTGTGATTAAACAAAAAACTGCATCAGGGAGAAGAGTTTCTTCATCTCATGGAAATAATAGGTGTAATAGATGCAGACGATAATTATTGATTTTTTTCTCCACGGATGCTAGAAAACTATCGAGCACTTCAGCTTCAGTTCATGATTTGCAGCCTAATTATTATGTGCTACTGAAACTGTTCATTATTCATGGGTAAAAATCGCTACACATTGTATAAGTATATCTGGCAGCTTTGCAGCTACTGAAAAGCCTCTAAAGTTACAGAGAATCAACTCCTCTACTCGGTATTTTATTCTTAAAAAACAAGTAAACTGAAAACAAAAATGTTTGCTTTTCTATGATTTCTTGTTGGGTTTTTTATTTTTTGGTCTGTACTCCAGTAAAATGAGAGATGAAAACTTGGATTCCTGCAGAGCTTGGACAACACTTCAAAGCACAAGTGTGTCTCTATAAATAGTATGCAAATAAGTCTGCACACTGATAGATTCAAAGAGTTTTATTAAAAAACACTGTCAAAGTGGGAGAGTTAAAGTAATGTACGCTATTATTGTTCCCGATGTTCTGATTGTGGACTTCTTATTAAATGTTGGAAAAATAGTTTAAGGATACAGAAAGACAACTTGTTGAAATCTCACAGATGATTTAATTTTCAGTTTTTGCATCATTGGGTGAGGTTTTTCTTGGTTCTAATTAGGGATGTCTGATATTGGCTTTTTTTGACAATATCCGATATGTCAATATTGTCCAACTCTCAAGTTTTGATTCCAATATCAGCCGATACTGATGTCAATATGTGGGTTATTTTTCCTGCTAATTTTGGTAACATCACATATGTCCTGTTGTGGAATTAATACAAAATGCTTGATATTATTTTGATGCCCCACTGGATGCAGTCCTGAATGCAACAAGGCTTTCCAAATGTTAACATTGTTTGTGCAAAATAAGAAAAATACTTCAACTTAATTTAGGGAAAAAGTGCCATGTTTATTTATTTTTTTTAAATTGTCTTAAACAACAGTTTGGATTACACTCCCCCTGAGATAAACTTGACAATGCCCACAACAAATAGGGCAAATTTGACTTCTTCACAAATGATAAAACATTGTACCTGAACAATTATGTGCAACACAGCAGCATCTAAAGTCAACTAAAATAACAGCCGTAGTGTATGACAGGCTACTCTTTTGTCTGTGTCTGTATTTGGGTGTAACACAAGAATTATTTTATTGGTTTTGAGGCAAAAAAAAAAAAAAAAAAAAAAAATCTGATAACGATATTAACCAATATTACATTTTTAGGCTAATATTGGGCCGATAATATCAGATATCTCTAGTTCTAATCCACATCTTTGTAAATACACTATATTTGCACGGCTTCTGCAGATGATGGTTTGATTAATCCGGAGCTAGTTAATATGCGGACAGTAACAGAGGATAATGCCGATTGGACTCACTTTTCCTCCGTCTTTGTATTTTGCTGAGCTGACTGATGAGTGCAATCTTAAAACCCCATCCACACCTCACAGAGCTGCTGAAGCCTTAGAGCTCTGGCGCTGAGGAATTTCATTACCGTGTGAAACTTCCAGATTTCTACCCCCAGAGAGCAACAGAGAAAAATAATCCTAAACTTTCCATTTACTTACCTGCCCAAGGTTTTACTCTTCCAGTCTGTAAAATAGCACTTTTTCCTTGAAGAAAAACACAGACACGTCAGTCAAACTGAATGATTTTTACAGCAACGGCACAAAAACAGAAGTCCATCCAGGCTGTCAAACATTTACCTGAAAGGCATTCGGATGTTCATTTGCTCTGCGTATTTGCAAAGAGTATCCCAGGGAGCGTGTATCTTCACAAACATAATGTCATTGTTTGTCAAGGAGGGCTGTCGGATAAAATGAATAAAGAAGTTAAGTGTTGACTTAAGCTTTGGAAGAAAGTTAAAAACATAAATAAACAAAAAAACATCACTGCAAATACAGCACTTATAGATTTAGACCTGACAATAAACAATTAATTATCCTGATATATTTTTATACTACATTTAGACATTTCTTCTTTTATCAAGAGGGTTCATTTTGTTTGCTTTCTTAGTTTGAAAAAATTCTGAATGTTTTGTGTTTTCTTCTTTTATTTAATTTCAGAGGCCGAGGCGTTTAGTGTCTGAAAATGTGGATGTGAGACAGGAGTAGTTCAGGAACAGCCGGATTACAGAGAATCACAGGATATTTATGCAGAAACATATGAGGCTCTGAAATGTTTAGGTTGAGTTTTGGTGCTGAATTCTGCGAGTTATTAAAACCTCAATTTCCTGAAGGCTCTGCCCAAAGGATCAATAAAGTCTAATGTAATTGTCGTGAGTTTCAGAATCTAACAAACAAGTTGAGAAGTTACCCAGAGATTTATTACACCATAAATCAGTTACAGTCTGATAAACAATCTCCATTCCTTAACACCTATAGAGGCCACAAGACAGAAGGGAGGAAAAAGCCCCTTCCCTTATCGACATCCTTTTTTATAGATGTGGGGTGGACCTTAATACAATGGGTGTTAACTACAAACGTCTGATGACCACAGGAAAAGGGAAAGATTACTAGATCGCTAAATATGGAAATATCCAGAGCTTAGCTGAGTATGTCAGGGGTCTATCATAAGCCATAAGATAACCATAAGATAACATAATACTCAATGATGTATAATATGGAAAGATAAGATATAATAGACAAAAATCACAACATAATCTAATATAAATTTATATATCAAATGTTTTCAGAAGGTTAATTTTCCTGAATCAATCAAATTTCCCAGAAAAAACAGCCTATACTATAGTGTCACTGTGGTGTCATAGTGCATTTTTTTTTTTTTTTTTTTTTTTAACACATTTACAGAATGAGGAAGTAGTTTATCACATAGAAATCAGTGTCTCCAAATACAGTTCCATAGGAGAGGACTGAATACCTCTAATTAGACAATAATACTAAAACAATAACATGACAGTGGATTGTGGTAAGTTTGGCCTTTTTCATCTATAAATTTTAAAAACAGATTAATTTGTATGTGCATTATCACCAGTATTGATGCATGTCACTGCAAGTGAGTAAAAATGGTTACATGTGTAATATCAGTTCAGTGCACATGCACATTTTAATATTAATCAGACATTTTATCGTTGGAAAAACTTTTCATTGTTCTACATCTATGTTAATTTTTTCAATATTTTACTGTTTGTAAAGTGTTTACAGTATTATGTCATAAAGAAAACCACAACTAACTGTTTAATTCATTGATTTCTTCTTAGGTTTTTGTTAAATAAGGGCTCATTTTGTATTTTTTGCTAGTTCTTTGTGCTCTTGCTGTCACAACTAAAGACGATGAAGAATATAATCACTATATCATGAAACTGCAGACTAAATGTGTGTCTTGTTTCGTCTTTTTTATACATAATTTAAAACTGCAAATAACCGTCTGTTTTTTGTCCCTTCTGACTAAAAGTCAGCCTTTTAAACTTTATTGTAGTAATAAAAGGTGAACTGACATAACAATAATAACAAAATCCTATTACATTACAAAGATAAAGTCTCTATGTTTCTTTTCTGCAGTGACTTACTTCCTTCTCCAGCATTAAACCTTCAGCACGTAAATTCTTCTCAAATGTGCACCTCTTCTCCACCTGTGGACTGGACTTCTTGTACACCAGGATGTAGTCAATGCGCTTTTTTCCATCTCGGAAAAACAGCCCAGATGAATTAGCTGGATTCTTCCCCTGCAGCAAAACAGTTTGACCTCTTACTCTCAGATACATCATTGTTAAACACAGTCAAACATTTGCAGCTTTTCTGTGGTTCGATGCCTAATTATCTGCGGTCTAACACCATCAGGGGTTTGTACAGTTTGTGTGTTGTTGTTGTTGTTGTTGTTGTACCTGAAGTGAATTTGTACGGGCCTCTAATTTAGCTCTGGTGACAGGCTTTTGCAGCAGAAACGATTCGTCTGCTCTTGTTTCACACGTTGTTGCTTCTGACTCCTCCACATAGTGATCCTTGCCGTCCTCTGCAGCAAACACAGGACAATCAATGAAGCAATTGCTGAATTGGTGAAGAACCAACAAGTATTCAATCTGCTTCCAGTTTGTGTTGTTGCTTAAATCAATATTTGCCTTTATCCAACTGCCAACAATGAAATTAGATCTAAAATAAATAAATAAATAAATACATCTACCAAGGACAAGAAACTTGGAGATGTTATTAACAACAAAGTCTCAGTTTCACTCTACATACACTTTACTAGACCCAAGAACTCCGTATTATTAAATGTTGTTTATTATTTATGAATACAATCATGGAAAAAAATATATCACACTGAAAAACTGCTGTACAGGGAAAACAACAACTTCAGAACAACTTCATTAAAGCTTTACATTTACATTTACACCATGTTTTAAGCGTGAATTAGTTACTGACCTGTGGAAAGACCTAATTTTGTTATATTATGAAACATTAAACCTGCAATAGTGTTTTTTTTATGCACTTTGGACTGTGGTGAAAATTATTCTGCTGTCATCCTTATGTTCACAGAGTTAAGAATGTAGTATCTCCAAAGAATAGTAAAAAAAAAAAAAGTATTGGTAGCTGGCTGCTATTGTTGCCTGGAGAGTAATAAAACAAATATATATGTATTATTATTAGTTTGTAAAGTTCAGAAAGTCAAGGGAAATATTGTAAGTATTACAGCAATGTATCTTCCTTTCAGAAACCGTTGTGAATTTCCTTCACAGTGGAATAAAACTACTTGGATTTGGGGATAAAAGTATGAAAGGAGTTGAAAATGACTAACATGGGAGTTAAAAAAAAAGAAACCAAATGCAGCAGAAAAGTATATTCCTGGACCATGCTGTGATTTCACACAGATATAGGTGTGAAGAGATGATACTAAAAAGATAACACAAATAACTTCAAAAGAAATGAAAAGGCAACGGATAGTTCTGCCTGTTGTAAGCTACTCTGATGTATCTTCATTTCAGCTAATTAGGAATAATCAACTGTATTTTTATTGTCACGAATAGATAAACATATGCAATAAACATGTCATTTACAGTCCTTTGAATATTTTGATTCAGGGATGTTTTGCAATGCAGATATAATCAAATCATGAGGCCACTGCAGTGTTCACAGCTCTACTTGGAGGATTTACATTTTGTTTTTGTAATGTTTATCTACTGATGTCGGTGACACAGATATTAGGCCTGAAAAGATGCAGCTGTTCATATGACAGACTGTTGAATTCTAACTTTGGAAGCACCTTCTTTAAAAAAAAAAAAAAAAAAAGTGCTCATTCAGTTTGCTGGAGTGAAAAAGAAGCCATCTGCGGTGAAACTGAGGATGTGATACATGTTAATATACTCAGTAAAATTGTAAGACCAGTGAAGATTCACACTTCAAACATTGCGAATGTCTGATTCATCAGATGGAGCCGTGGCTACATGGGTTACGCATTCACCCCATTTGACTAATCAGATTAATCCGCTGCTAGTCATCAGCTTCCCTGGGATTACCTGCAGGAATAGTTCATTTATCACAACTTATATCATCATCAGTACTGAACCATGTCACCACACTGAGCAGGTTTTTCTCACATTGCACAGGCCTAGTTTCCTTTTAACCCTTTCGAACATGCCCTTGCCGAGTATCCCATGCTGCTTGTCCTGTCTACTATTTTCCGTCCTCAGGCAAAGAGAACACAGACCTGTTTCCCAGACGTCTATTTTCAGCCCAATGTCTAGAGTCAGCTTTCACCAAAATACCAACACCTCACACTGTGCAGCCTCATCTACATAAAACTCCCTTCCCTCGCCCCACTTTATAACCCTGCACCTTGCACTCAACACTGAAATATCAGTGGGTGAAGAAAAGAGCGAAAATTGTGCTTCTTGGTCAGGAAAACACCAAAAATATCGCAGTGATGAATTATAACCCTCGGTGTTAATGGCTGTTGAATATTCTAACGACTAATTTTCTCCAGTTTTATTCCAGAGCGATGAGTTGTTTTCCTCGCAGTATCATTTCCCCACACTCCTTCTGGAAGTACAGCTGTGACTTTACACAATGCTTCCCAAATCCCACGCATTATTAACACAATCTGCTCAATGGCTCAATCAGCTCTGTTCAGCAACTGTACGAGGCCAGACTGGAAAAAAATGATCTGTG
The DNA here is from genome assembly GCA_029822895.1 of Maxillicosta whitleyi. Taxonomy (NCBI): domain Eukaryota; kingdom Metazoa; phylum Chordata; class Actinopteri; order Perciformes; family Neosebastidae; genus Maxillicosta; species Maxillicosta whitleyi. Next base: position 4,431,312 of record JAPSES010000249.1, read on the forward strand.
GCCAAACTGCAGGTGCATTGATAAAGAGGCCACACTAATAGTGTTCAGACCCACACTGAAATATTGATGTTTCTGATGCTGTTTCTTAAGAACTCTACACCTCTTAACCCTTAAAGACCTAAACAGCCACTGGTGACCGCAACCATCGACTGATCTATAATGATTAATAACTTCTGAACCATGGATCCTGTCAAAATAGTGAAACAATTCAGGTAAAATGTAGCTGCTCAGCTTTCAGCAGCATTATATATGACCCACCAGAGGCTCCAGAGTGAACATGGAAACAATCATTTTTGCAACATCAATTCACAGTGGCTGTAGACACTTGTTCTAATGCTAAGTTAATGATATTTTTTGCTGCAAAAGAAACTTTTTCTTCAGTTTTCGGTTTTGATATAATAACTTTTGATTTCACTGTAACCTTTTATGAACATCTACAGGATCAGTTAATTAAATACAGCAAATTACCTAATTTTCACAGAAAAATGTAAAATGCGGAGGATGATATTAAAATATGTAATAAATCACTATGGAAAGGTTAGATGAGGAAAACATAATTTAGAAGCTGTAAAAAAAGAAATAGCTCTTGGTCTTTAAAGGTTAAAACGTGTTTAGGTAAATGTATATTTTATCTAAAACAGGTGAGTCAGCATGAATTAACCCATAAAGACCCAGTGCTACTTTTATGGCAGGTCCCACCGGAAATTTTTTTCTATATCTAACCTTTCTTAAGTGACTTATCATCATTTATTTACAATATTATCCTCTATATTTTGTATTTTATTTGTATTAATCAGGACGTTTCCTATATTTAATTTACTCATCATGAAGATATCCATAAAAGCTTATATTAAAGTTGAGGGTTATTGTATCAAAAACAGAGAAAACTGAAGAAAAAGTAACTTTTTCAGTAATCTATCATTAACTGAACATACGTAAACCCAATGTGTCCATCCACTGACATCTGTCAAACTCCATGGGTTTTACTGGTGAATCAATGTTGTAGGTGACACTGTTTCCACATTCACTACGGAGCCTCTAAATGGGTCATATCTGATGACCATGAAAAGATGACAAACTGTATTTTACACAAATTATTTATGTATTGACAGGGTTAATGGATCAACAGGTATTAAACAGTTTAGATCTGTAGATGGTTTTGGTCGGTGAAGGATGTTTGGGTCTTTATGGGTGAAGCATGCCAGTTAATAGAAAATATTTCTGCCTGCACATGTCATATGGGTGATATAAGGATCTTTTGATATGTCTAGCCTTTAATATATATGTTAATGTCTACACAGCAGGACTTTTCTGCATCCTAAAACAACATAATGTTGTTTTATTCCAATTCAAATTGGTAAATATCCCAGAAAAAACTAATAAATATGATTGTGAAGGAAATAACAAAGTAATAAATGCCACAGTAAGTGTCTGGCTTAGACATTTATGCCCCTTGGATCATCTCACATCAATTCATTTAAATATATTCCAGTTGGCTCAGTATTTTCAAACCTGTTTCAAACCTGTTTTATTACCGATTGCCACTTTACTGCACATTTTAATAACACTTTTGTATTCATTTAAACTGATTACCTCTATAAGCATAAGTATTAGTAAGGGCATCACATGCTGCAAGATGTATTATATATTATATAGTGAGGAACTGAATCAATAGCTATTTAATAATTTTTCATGGTATATGACTGAAATGTACACATGAAAAGTACACTTGATATCTTTGTGTATTTTGACAATTTAATTATCTGCATAGGTGTTTTTTCTGTGATTTCTTTTGAAAATAGTTGGCATATTTCATAAATAGTCAATATAATAACATAAATAATCTGGATTTTTTTCTGCATTGAATGTAAACTAATAAATAATAATGGGACCTGATTTACAGCTATAGTAAAAGCTTCATTAAACTTTTAGAGCAACTCAACCAACATAACCACCATGTCTACTGAATTAAATAGGTGGATCTGTATATAATAACATATATATAATATAATAATATAATATTTCACACACACACACACACACACACACACACACACACACACACACACACACACACACCATCCTTAATATGTGCACAGACAGTGAGTGTGTATTCTGCTTAAGTGTGTGTGTGTGTGCAGATCATTATTTCATCAAGACATTCAATTATTCATTTGTTTTATAGATATACTATCATACATATTTGTTTTTGAAGATACTGGATAAAGTTACAGGTATCAGCTACTGAAAAAAGGTCTATATAAGATACAATAATCACTCTATCCCCTAAGGACATAATTTATTGTTCATGGGCTAATTTAACCAATTTAATAACTCTAACAACAAGGTGTCTGCATATATTCATTATTCATTTGCTTTACATATATTTCTTTTAAAGACATACAGAAAAAAAATCCATTAGTGAAAAATGCGAATATCAAATGTATAGGTAATAATTTTCAGTTGCTTAATGATAGACCAATGCTGCGTAGGCTGAAATTTAATTACAGTTCTTTTTCATTAAATGAGTGATTACTTTGGCCCCTGTAGATGCCTTTAAACAAATCATGGGTGTAAACTGATATAGCAGCTCGCTCACTGAAGCATTCATCTCCTCCACCAACAGCGTCAGGAACGTGTTGGCGAGTTTGTGACGAGGAGAGGCGTCCGTTTGGTGAACCGACCTGTCTGCGGGGGGAGGAGGCTGCAGGAGGTGCTGAAGCTCTGACTCAGAACCTCGACTTCTGGTTTGGGATCTGGACTCAGAGGCACAGACAGAAAGTGGTTGAGGTTGATTGGATGCGTCTGACTCTGGGCTAAACAGGGAAGGCTGCGACGAGATGGTTTCAGGCTTTTCTCCTTCAGGATCTCGCTGATGCTGTTGTGCATGCCTGAAGTGGAGAAGGACAGAGGGAGAGAACGGAGGTCATTTAGAATAAAAACACAAAGGCTCTGCTCTGTCAGGAAGCTCTGAGGAATAGTAAGGGCTCTGCTGGGAAATTACTGAATTACATCTAAGGCAGTGGAGAGAGCTGCTGGAGCGAATTTGCACAATAGCATTGGAATTTTAAGGGCATGAAATAAGTCATTAATTAGACATACTAATGGGATTGGACATTAATTGTCAGTAATGTCCAAACTATGTCACATCTTCTCGAGGAGATCACATATTTTTCAATTTGTAGCCAAAAATAAGACATACAACACTGTCTTTAGCATGTAATTATCATTAAGATTAATGTCTTATTCATCTTTTAGCAAAACAGAAATAAATCAAATCATCATTGTGTTTATATTCCTCTACCTGTGGTCACAAAAGACAGATGCATTTATAAACACATTTATTCATGATAGTGAGACTAATGCATGACTCATCAACATCAAATCACCTAATTTTACACATAATATATAATGGCGAGGCTACAGAAAAATACAAATGCGTGGAAAATATAGCAAGTATATTCATACATACTCCATATAATGTAGTCGATATTTTAGAGATGATATTCGATTAGTTCACACTATGTCTGTCAGTGTGTGTCCAAGACACTGATGACAAACTACTGATTCATAATTAATGACTCAATTACTGATGTGAATTTGTTGAAATAACTCATCAAAAACAGCTTCTGGTCTGATGTAATTTTTAATAGACTTTAAATTGACACCTCTGAAAAAATAAACTAAACTCAGTCATGAGAAAGAAGGTTATTTGTGGCGCTTAACATATTCAGAACATTAACTGACATTATGGATTCTGTGGAAATAAGGGTGGGAGAAATCATTTCAGGCATCTACTGAAGCATCCTGTTATAGGCTCCAGTGGTGGGAATAATGTTTGTCCTTCATACTGGAGTGCATTAAAACCATTAGCCCTCCCCTTTCATCAAACCACATCACTCAGTACAGCAACACAAGCTGTGTGATGATGCAAATCCAACCTCAATCCAAACTTGTTCATGGTGTACCTGATTGAACTAATATACATGTCATCATAACACTCACTATAAGTTATATCATGAGCATTGTTTCATTAATATGCGCTGAGGTCATTTTCAAGGTTAGTTCACTGTAAAAAAAACAACAACAAAACAATAAGTGATAGTGGGGCTAACAGCTTTGTCAAGTGAGTGATTCAGGGGAAAAGATAAGTGCAGTGATGAATTGCAAAGAGAACCACAGAGGTTAATAACGATAATGAATGTCCAGCAATGAGAGCAGGGCATTGAAGTCGACCTTCACTCAAGGCAGCGGCTTCAGCACTGCAGCTCCTCATGTATTCATATATGAAATATAAAAAACCTCTTTGAATGGGAACGTGACTTATATTCACCTCCAGTGTGGAATCTACACAGTGACCTTTGTGAAGTATTCGGCTGCATTGATAATTCACTCTCTTCATCTTGAGGCAACTGCAAGCTCTGCAATAACTCATTCACATGACATTGATCTCAATGGGATTTCCCACTGCTTTTGGCAAGAATGGAGCCAGTTAAAGATGTGAGTCCTCTGGCCCAGGGGAGCCACTAACCACACTGTTTATTTCCTGTGCAGCCCTACAGATATGGAATGAATGAAAATTGTGATGGCCAACTTTAAGTGGTACAGTGAAGAAGACAGGAAGCACAAACTGTGTAAGTCATGATTTTGCTATAACACTCACAAGCACTCAGTCCCTATGAAGCTTTTCATATTTCAGTCATTCAATGTTTTAAATCAATACCGAACTGACAGTTAGCTATTGTGTCTTACTGTGGCAATTACATCTGCAGTGACATTTAAGAAAACAGGATTCTTATGGTCCAGTGTGCAAGCTTTGTTTCTCTAAGCAAGAAACAACATGCTTTATGGCAGGCAGTTAAATCCATGAAAACTGTAAATGCATGCAGCCACAGGCCGAAAGTGCCATATTGTCACTGTTCCCTGTGGGTTAGATTGAAGAGTGGATGCATTTTTATTTAATAAAGCTGCGTAGTTAGAAAACCTAACTTTACTCTATTAAAGTGATCAATTCATAGAGAAAAGGACCACAGATGTTCTCCTAAAAACCTGCCTGTGCTGGACCAAAGGTGGGCGAAATAATTCCAACAGCCACAGGCAAGGCTCAGCTTGTTGGAGATGATGCAGTGCATCTGAGCTGAGTGAGTTAATGGGCCTGTTGTGAGGCTCTGAGGTCCCAAAGGACCCTCAAAGTTTAAAATAGACCAACAAATTGGACGAGGTTAGTGTTGTGTGAAATTGCTTGTATGAAAATTTAGAAGGAAGAGAAGATAAAAAAAAAAAAAGTGGCCCAATAAAGTTTCAATTTGTGACAATATAATATATAAAAGACATAGTAATAGTAACTCCTATTCTGAAACCCTGAATCCCTTCATTTTCTGATGCAGACTCTGTGAACTCTGCTCCAGAGTCTGGGCAGCTTTGCATTACGCTTTGAACACAGTGCATTGTGTAAGTCTATATAAATATATAAATAGTTCATCTAATATGAAATCCTGTATTTAATCTCGCTGTGCACTGGCTAAAACTGGTTTAATCCTGTGTATTTCCATGGGTTGTAAGTGAGTGTGTGTGTCTTAGTATAGGCTGTCACTCAGAGGACTGTTAAAGAATTAACAGAGAAAAGAACCGATCAAGAGACACAGGGAGCGAACATCTTTGCCGTGAGGTGATGTGGAAAAAACACCTCCAAATTCTTCTACATCCGTATGACACAGAGCCTTGACGACAATCCGGTGTGTGCTCTCACAAACACCCACTCGGGCTGAGCCGAGGGGGAGCTGGACGAGCTTTAGGGAAGGTCGTGATCGGGATTTGGATGTGTCCTGTGGAGTCTGTCCCTAGCGGTCTTATGATGTGAGATTAAAAGGATTGTTTGTTCCTTGCATGTGTGTGGGCCTAATATAATTAATAATATTGAATTGCTTTACTGTGTACTGAATATACATATATGTATTTTGGAGAAACATTGAAATAAAGCACAGTCGTTCTGTTTAACAGCTTCTTATGCTCTGTGTGATAAAGTGAGTCTATCTCTGGCAGCACTGTTCCTCTATGTTGCTATTTCTGAGCCAACTGGAAGCTGCAAGCATGAAGAATATGCAGTGTATTGGAAGTGTTATAGATTTTATAATAGTCAAATATCCAAAAAAAAGCAAAACTATTATCTGAAACTACAAAAAAAATACATATGAAGACTGATTATTGAAGCTAGGTTTGATTAACGTGACACTGATGGATCTAAAATCACTGAAGGAGTGATGATAAAGTGGAAAGTAACCAACAGTGAATTCAGGTCAGTGGGCTGTTTCCCATCATGCATCTATGTTTCCTCATTCTTCACCTTCAATAATTTATCCTTGTTGAGCTCACAGCACTTTGAGCATCACGGCTTTTAACTGAGGAACATTCTGCATCAGGACCTTTTTGAGTACTACAGACATCACGGTGCATTTCAGGGGAATCACTGCTGTGGAAGCTGGGCAAGAGGACAAAACAAATAGAGAAGAAGGTCCAAAACCCTGCTGCACTCGCTGCATTTATAAAAATTATCACACGGAGGCAGGCCGAGGAGGAGGCTGGGAGCTCCTCTCGTTCTCCAAGCAATTAGAGTGTGTTTCATACTCCGCCTGGCGCAATATCAAAGCACACATAGATGGCACTCAATTCACACTGAGCATTTAAAGCAGCATCATTAAGAACCCCTGAATATTCAAACCATATCTTATATTACCTTGTTTGTACTCGAGGGACACCTATATCATTTTCCACTCTTGCTCATGTGGTTACTAATGTGAATAAAAACATTGAGTGATGAGGCTTTCACCAGATACTGAAGTACTCATACTTATTCAAATATATTTTATGTAAAGATAAATAAACCAATAACATTTATGCATAGATCTTATTAATTTTCAGTGCAGGCAAGGCTTTGCAATATGGTGTTTTATTAAAAAAAAAAAAAAAAAAAAAAAAAAGTTTTTGTTTGTATTAACCTATAAGGACCCAGTGTGATTTTTGTAGCAGTTCCCAAATAATTTTGTTTTCTATATTTAACCTTTCCTAATTTATTTATCACCATTAATTAGTAAGTAAGTAAATTTAATTTATATAACACATTTAAAACAGATAGGACTGGCCAAAGCGCTGTACAGTGTTACACTAAAAGGCTAAAAGTAAATAAAATAGAAAATCTAAAAGCAAATTCTAAATTAATTCTAAAATAATTCTAATATTATTCTCTGAATTTGGCATTCTTTCCAGTAAAAATCATCTATTCTTTTTAATTAACTGATCATGTAGATGTTCATAAAAGCCCAAGAGTAAATTCAAAGGTTATTCAATAAAAACTGAAGGAAAGATTACCTTTATCAGTAAAAATATATCATTAACTGCACATAATCCCAGTGTGTCCAACCACTGTTACTGATCCAACTCCATGGGATTTACTGGTGAATCAATGTTGTAGAAGATGACGGTGTTTCCATGGAAACTACGGAGCCTCTGAATGTCCACGTGGGTCATATATGATGACAATGAAAAGATGATAAACTGTATTTTACACTAATTATTTACACGGATTGAAAAGATTAGTGAATCAATAGTTTGGATCAGTAGATGCATTTGGTCGACAGTGAATGTTTGGATCTTTATGGGTTGTTTGTAAATTTGTAAATCACACTTTTTACTGCGATATTCTTCTCATTTGGGCATTTTACATTTTTCCCACAGATGCAGGGAAAATGTGAAGATGAAAGTGACACAAATAAATAAGTTATCATTGCTCAGAACAGAGTAATTCTGCAGCTAATGGTTATTATTATAGTTGATGAAGCTGCCACTTATATTCTTCATTAAATGCTTGATGGATAAAATGTCAGAAAATTAAAAATGTTAAAGTTAAAGTAATGTCCTCAAATGTCTTTTTTTATTTTTATTTTTTTAAAATAAAATATTCACATTTAAGCAGCTGGTATCAAAGTGGTCTATTATTAGTCGACAGCTCATTTATAAATTATATGTGTACGAAAGTTATTGTCTAAGAAAGTTCTACATAGAAAATGAAATAATCAGATATGATGAAGTATGTTTAAGGGCAGTAATATGACATTTTTAATCTAATCTATATTATTTTTTATATGCATCTTCCTGAGACCCAGGAAAGTGAAAGTTTTAGCCTTTTTACATTAAACAATCGTCTTGATTGGAAACTGCATAATGCAACAATTTATTTATTTTATTTTTATTTTTTTTACTGGAATATCCTTTGCAATAGACAGCATTTTTTAAGTAAAGCTGAAACTTTTGTCACTTACAGGGGATAAAAATGCACTGCTGGAGGATATAGAATCAAATCATGTCAGAGATCCACCTCAAAAGGTTTTATAATTTGTACAATATATAATACTCCGTGTCCTTACACCCTCAGTTCAAGTCAGGAAATACTCCACAAAAAAACTAAAAAAAAAACAAAACTAAAACTAAAAATCTGAAATTAATTTACAGAACAATCAACTGTACTGTGATATAAAATCACTGTTAAAATGATGACGTTTTGAGCTTTAGTGGTTCTTAAATAAAAGCTCAAATGCCTGATAGTTTAGAGTAGATGTTGAGAATCAATTTGGCAAACCTCCTCAACACCCCTAATAAACCAAGAGCTTTTTTTCCAAAATGCTATACAGTATATCCATTGTTAAAGAAATAAGTGTTTCTATTGTATTTCTCTGTCAATATCACTGAAATCTATTTTACAATGTTTAAAATTGTTATAGAAATAGCACATAACATTAACCTAGTTCCAATTTTCCTGATGCTGTCATAAAATCAGATTGTAAAAAATAAAATAAAAAATTGTAATCAAACGGCTTTAATAGTGTTTTGGAAAAGAGCTCTTTAAATACATCTCCTCCAGTGTGAAACAGCATCAGGTCAAATATATTTATCCAGTATTTATCATTTTGGTTTGGACTGAGATGAGAGAACGCCTTGAGGAAAATGTGTATTTTCACATTCTGACAGTCCTCCCACTTATTTAAGCTCCCACGAGTTTAATAAACTATCATAATAAAAGAAAGACAGTCACCACAAGCCATTCCTTTAAGCGATTCTGCTCATGAATCTACTATAACCTTTATTTAGTATCTGAACATATTGAGATGAAGGCCTCATTTTCATGTAGTTGGTATGTGTTATCCTTTACCATTGTTGGTATGTAATTGTCATTATAATGTAAGTTTATGTTTAACTGTTACCCGTGGCAACACTATGAATGTAGTTTGTATTTTTCCCACACATTTTGATTATATAATGTAAATATTGTCTAATGAGTTTATTCTAATTTGGTACAGGTCTATTTTGTTCATTGTCCTGGCGTGAAGTCTAAAGGCGGGAGTGAATATTTAAAACATTATTATGAGAAATGGGGGTGGGATTAAATACGTTTTTCTTCTTCCAACTGGTTTTTGAGTGAAACTGAATGATTTTGGAGCTTTGAACTTGCTTGTATTTCATGAATGCTCGAAATAAATGAATAAATGAATGAATTAATGAGAACATTTGATGATACAAAAAGTTAATTATGGAATACACATACAGTTTAAAGGAAGCATATTCAGCCGTAATAACAGCAAGAACAGGACAAGACAGGAAAACTACTGAAACTAATTATAAGATGAAACATTTGAAGGAGCAATTATTATCAAAATATGGTGGAACATAAATGTTGAACAGCTCTGTAGATACAAATTCCATTTCCGTGCATTGTTCTCACACAGTGCATAGTTTAAAGGCTGGTGGTGTAGAATAGAATCATTTGAGTGTGCTCTATAGGGGCCATATTAAAGATTAACTTCTATCATTATTTCATTCACACTGCTGTGTCACCACTATGGTTGAATGCATTGTGTGTCATTTCTGTGAAAAATGATGTCCTATTTTTCTTGCTTGA
>JAPSES010000249.1:4456584-4472312 GCA_029822895.1 Maxillicosta whitleyi
ACAGGCCAAGATTGGGACTTCCAGATCCAGACTGACAAGATGGTGATGTCCAATCAGCCTGACAGTGGTGGTGGATAAACAACAGAAGACAGTGGTGGTGATAGATGTAGCAATCCCCAGTGATAGCAATATCAGAAAGAAAACACATGAGATTATATATATATATATATATATATATATATATATATATTGATTATAGAATCATACACACCATATGGACAAAAGTATCTCCCACTGAGCTTTAAGGAAATATTGATGTTTATATCTCAAATCAGCATGAACAGGACGTCATACAGCTATAGCCATGATGTCAGTATTTTTGTCCATATAGTTTGTAAAAGTCAATATTTCCTCAACATTTAATGGTCGAGTGAGATGTGCAGGAAGTAGATGGTTAGTTTTGGTAGAAAATTATTATTTACAATCAGAGTATGAATTACATTTTTTGAATTTAGATGTAGAACATTAAAATTCATAGTCATGGATTTAAAAAAAAAAGTTAAAACAATGTTGAGAAAATTAAGTAAAAAACTATCTCTGAGATATTTTTGAAGCACACATAACTATTTACACAAAACCGACCAATGCAGTTCAATGATATTTATCACAAATACAAGTATTTTCATGATAGGTATGTGTGGAGATGATTTAAGTTTTGAGAATCTTACTGAAATATAAATATTAACTGAAAATGGTCTTACTTTTTACTTACTTTTCATAGGCCTACCCATTGTTCTTATAACAGTCTTAAATTGTAAAATATAAATAAAAACAGCCATGCTATCTTGAATTCTATCTAAAAGTATATGACATACATTAATTTGAGTTTGATAAAAAAAAAAAAAAAAAAAAAAGGAGTCATAATATGCACTTTATTTGAAAACATAGCACTGCCTCTAGAGGTCAGTAAAGTACAACAAATTAACAAAACAAAGACGGTTTTATCAGTAAATTCAATCAAACTACATATGGTATTTTATAAAGGTGATTGTCCATGTGTTTACAAGTACAATGAAAGGAACCACAACATATTCTGATTAATAATTAACAGACATTATAATAATACAAATGTGCACTGCATAAAGTCATTATTTAACATGTAAACAATCAAAGCGTTGCCTTTGTAAATCTTAATGAGAAAAGCTCTGTTTGGTCACTAGGAGAGATTTGGCGGAGGAGTGTTATCCTATATAGTGGGTCATCTTGTAAAGCTTTATTAAATACATTTGTTTTGGTAGTAAGTTCTCTAAATCTGCTAATATCAGAGATCATTGTCCAATTTGCAGCTCTGGGATTCTGTACTGATTTTCCAGTCTGAGCTAAATGTGCTAAAACTACGAAGTATCTACTAACTATGAAGATATATTGCTTAAAATACAATTAGTAATAAAAAAAAAAAAAGAAGAAATTTCATGAAAATATACAACCTCTACCCCAGTTACCTCAGTTTATCGTTATGATTAAATTTTCAAAGCTGGTTTTTGTATCGTTAAACTAAATAAAAGTTGGAACACTTTATTTATTATCAATCTCACTACACAATGTGCATCAGTTTCCCTGCTCTTTGACATCACATACAAAACCATTTCTACTAAACTTCTCATGGATGTTGTGTTTACATCTTTAATGTTCAGAGACATGTCCACACGTCCCTATTTGTACCGACTGTGTCTTTTTCCTTCTACTACTGAAAACATCTCAGTCTCAGCCCTTTACTTTTTGCTGCGATGGTTTGCTGCCACCACCAGGTAGCTGTCAGGGGTGAGGTCCTTGATGTTGGGGGACTTGCTGCTGACTGGAGACAACTTTCCCTCCACTCTGGAGATTTGGAGCATTCGGCACGGGTCGTGTTTCAGCAGGTAGCTCTCAAAAGTCTCCCAGCCTCCTCCAACTCGCACCATCACATGCTTATTGTGAAGCATCTGCAGAGAAACAGAGGAAGCCACAACAGAGGGACAGGATTAAAGTTCCATGATGTCGTGTGTCAAAAGACAGCTCTTCCTTCTTGAGGATTTATGTCATTTCCTTAATGGAGGCTTTGAAGTTGGATGAATGGTTTGATGTCAGAGTGAGTTGATTGATGTGGTTGAAAGCTTCCTACCTTAATGCCATGTTGAGCAGGTTACCGACAAACTGACCCTTCTATTTTATTTACTGACTACTGGGATCTGATTAAGGTGTATTTTCATAATTAAATATTCTACAGACAGAAGAACATTTGACTTTTTATCACTGAAAATAACCAAAGTCACAATTAATAATAGCTAATAAAGGTAATACAGCTCCAATGACCAAGGTTTTCATTGTTTATAGGTATGTGTTTTAGCTAAATCAATATCTTCCTTTGTTGGAGTAATAACACCAAATTCCATTTATTCATTTGAAGAAAATGACAAGTCAAAATACAAAAAGCATTTTCAGAACATGAATAATTGACAAAAATAAGTTAATATAAATTTTTAAATAGCACAAATCAGTATTTGATGGAACAACCCGGGTTTTCAGGCGTCTTGGCATGCTCTCCTCTAATTATTCACATTAGTGTTGGCTGCTTTATGTCACCCCTGGTGCAAAAATGCAAATTGCTCAGATGTGTTTAATGGCTTCTGACTATCCATCTTTATCTCATTCCAGGGGTTTTCATAGAAGTTCAGGTCTCCAAATGTGGACTGGTCTCTCACATTTTGCTGTATAAATGTAGTACGCCGTTTTTCATTAAATCTGTATCACTTGCTTCAATATCATGTCACCTGACACTTCAAGGGACATTCCAAAGTTAAGTATCATAGCAACGTTGGCCATCATAACAAAAAAAAGAAGAAATGAAAGGCTCTCAAATATTAGAAAATCAGACACTGACATTCCACAGAGGCCATGCATATAAAACATGTCTACCTCACTGAAGAGTCTTATTACCCCCACCTCATTAACACATCATTAAACATTCATTCAACAAGCTTCTTTAGTGAATATTATTCTCACAAGAAATACCAAGTATTACTGGAAAACCAGGGACAGATTTCAGAGGGAGGAACAAAGGGCTAGGAGACATAATCGCCTTCAAAACAATCTAAGTTTATCTTTTGGTAGAAAGGGTAAAGTACCTCATGAGATTGTCACCTCACTCTGGCCCAATATGAGACTTCCTGCCCTCCAGCAGCGTAACATACAACATTTATAAGCCTCTTAAAAGAATCAATCTGCAGGCCACTGGCAGGGCAGTGTTTCCAATCAGCAGCAGTGGGCCTTCAGGCCTGGTGACTGTGGATTTAATGGACCTGTGTGATGCAGGAGGGTTTCAATCATGCCGCTCTGGGACAAGACCCTTTGCTGAGTGGACTCCCTCCCCACTTGTCCAGAGAAGGACAGCAACCCCCGGGCTGAGCTGGGACAGCACTTCTCACAAACACCGAGATGTTTCTCTGGCCCTCTGTTGAAGGTACAACTACCTCATTTATTGCAGGAGCTGACCGAGGAAGTCTCTGAGGCTAAACAGGTTACTGTGAGAAGGCTTTTGTGTGGGCTGTATGATGCTGTTGTCCTCCCCCTCAGCTGGCCACAGACGGTGATTGTGCTGACTGTATTCATGCCTTTTCAATGCAGCAGCTGCTTAAGGGTAAAATCATCTGAGGAATTTTAATTAAAACATCTTCACCGTGAAGAGTGTTGGCTCAGAGACAGTCAAACATTGGATTAACGGCTGCTTTGGCCTCATCAAACCATGTATCTCACATGACAAATGTGGTACATGCAGTAATACAAATATAATTCTGTAACAATCTTGTGCTAATTTAATCTCATCTGTACATACATCATCTCTTAAAGGCAATTTTAAGGTAGTGTCACTAGTACACTAGGTAGGTAGGTCTTTTTTCCCCCCTATTTAATGTCTTTTTTTAAAGAGGCTCTAAAGCCAGTACCCATTGCTGTACAGATTGTAAAACTTTTTCAGACAGGTTTCTGATAGGGGCTTTATAGCTACAGTGCAGACTACACTATACGCAGAGAAACAGACTGTGTTGAACAAACAAAGTGTGTTTCTCGCCATTTGTCCTTGTCCTTGGTTGCTCAGCAACACATTGAACACTGAAGCATTCAGTCAATAAAAGGCATCATATTAAGGCATATATTTCTTTTACAATAATATTTAATGTTATTTCTGATGGAAGTGTTTTTTTTTTCCTTTTAATTTCTTGCTAAAACTAAAACAGATTGATTCTCTTTATCACACTGATCTGATGTAAATACTTTAAATGCCTCCCTTTTTTAAATTATGATTTGATGGTATATAAATGCAAAATAACTGAGTTGGATTGAAAACACTTTACAGTGCTGCAGATCTGAATGGCTTTTGTTGGTTCAGATATGGACATGAGTGGTTGCAATATGTTGTGCTGACAGTAGAGGACATTGACGAGTAAAAACTCTCTTCTCTGTGTCTGAGCATCCATAACACATGGACTGCATGAATCACATTTTTAGAGGTGTGAATCCTGGTTGTGCGTTGCCAAGTAACCAGGATCCCAAGGGGAGCAATGCTGCTTCTGTAATCTGCATTAGTTTTAATTTATCTTCCTCCAATACCGCTTATCCCTCCGTTCAGAGAAAGTCAAGTAAACATTTCTTAAGCTGGTGAATTCAGTGTGATTCTAAGACCGAATAACTGCAAGTCATACAGTTTGGTAAAAATATTTTCCATGTAATAACTTGGTCATTAGATCATAAGGAAACCTGTGGGTGTTATTTTCTCTTTTTTAGTCAGTGAGTCACATTATCGTTGGCTATCGACGGACATTGTCTGAATACCATTACCAGTAAATGAGACCTCACAGCAAACTCAGACTCTCCAAACACAATAAATGACTTTCATCTCACAGCCAGACCAAACATCAACATAAAACCTTATGGTGAACAGAGAGGGCTTTCACTGTGTGGGACTTTACTGTACTCAAACTGATAAGAAAATTAATACAAGTGACAGATTTGGAGCAGAAAAATATGAACTCATAATTATGTGAACATTAATCATCCACCGTTGACCAGTTATATATTTACACCAGCTCATATGATTGGTTAAACAGCAGAGCTCAAAAGTACACCAAATAGCATCTTTCATTGATTATGTCCATTCATTCATTTAATTATTTATTTATTTATTATTATTTCGAAGATAAGATAAAATAAGATATTCCTTTATTAGTCCCACAGGGGGGAATTCCAAACGTATGTCTCACTGTATAGTATTAGACAGGTCCCTTTAAGTGCTGAATATGAATTACTGACACAAACCAGCAGTTTAATATGAGCTAATTTTATCCAATATTATAATGTACTCACTCGGATAAAAAGCATCTTCTCACCGACACGATATCGACCCATCGACTGCCGCTCTACACAGAATTTATTTAGACACCTACAGGGAGGATCATTAGCGATATGTCGTACCTGAAATACACATAAATAAATATATCAAACAGGTTTCACACTCATTAAAAAGCAAACAAAAATTGAGATTGAGAAAAGTGAGATGTTTACTTACAGCGTCATCCAACTGCTTTCCTGTACTTTTCTTGCTAGAGGTGACTTTGGTGGGAGTCGGGGATGGAGATGGGGATGGGGATGGGGAAGGGGAAGGAGATGGGGAAGGAGATGAGGATGGAGATGGAGGGAGGGGCTGAGTCGGAGACACAGGTGAGGGAGGAGGTAGAGGTGCTTTCTCTTCCAGTTCAATCTCTTTCTCCAGTTTTATGAGGCCAGGAGGCTCCACATTGTACCTAAACAGTGAAATAGGGAACAAAGAAGCTTTGACAATAATAAATCATTTAGATATATTTAGAAAATTAAATAAAGAAATAAAGAAATAAATAGAGAAAATATCCAATGTAAGTTCATACCTGCTCGCTATCCGTCCCAACTCTAACAGACAAAGGCACACTTCTCGAGGCTGTTTATGAAGAACTGAAGGAAGAAACACAGCCTCAGGATTAAGACATTAGAGCGTTTAAACAAGTTTATGATCTCTAATTATCTCTAACAAGACGATGAGTGACACAAGCGGGTGTGCGATGGAAGATAATGGTAAAAGCTCATGGACTTCATGCACTCAGATGTTTCTCTCCCTGTGATCCTGCGTTCAATACTAGTCATATGTGAACAAACTTCATAAAGTGCTTTAATTTAATTTTAGCCTCACATTTAAGACCAGACAGTGACATGTAGAGCAAATGTGACACACCACACCATGAATTACAGGCAGAATATTTTATTTGTAATAGCCAACCTGGAGTTGTTACATCTACTGCTGAACTGAAATCCATCCAGAGAAACAAGGAGAAAGAGAGAAAATAGAAGAAAGCTGTCAGCTGCTGCTTTTATATGAATTTCCTGTAAGTTTCGTCAACACAAACCATACCTCACATAACCCATTTGCCTTCCAATACTTTCTCTTCTGTTTGTCTTGTTTCTTAATATCCTCTCCTAAATCATCTTGTTCTGAGACGCATCCCCACTATCTCCACACCTGAAGATCCATTGTCCATCATTATTTATCCCCAACACCCCACCCAATCCTTTTGCCCCTATTCCTTAAAACCTGACATTTAATAAACTGCATCATATCTGTTTTGTCTGGCTCTTTGTTAGTGAAGTCAGTACATTTAATAGTGGCTCAAACGTGTTTTTTAGAGTGTAACATCACCTTCAGAAATCATTTGCATATTTTAAATTGTTCAGCAATGTTTGACTAGCCAACCAGAATTACAAGCATGTAAGAATATTGATGGTGTATCTGATAACAGCAGGGTCATATTTGACTATATGATCAATATCCAGACATATTTTAACTGGAAAAATATTTCATTGACATAACACACATTAATCCTTGCGAAAGATTAAAGAGGCAGAGATAATGCTCTGACTGTGAAAAAGAGGAAGAGAGGAAAATGTCCTAACTCTGGGCTGAGGGAAATTTGCATAGCGTTGGCCTACTTTCCCACTAACTCACACCCTTCTTTCTGTGCTGCCTTTGTTTCATTTCAGACATTTTTTGGATGAGCACAGTATTTTGAGATGCTTGTGTCCGTATCATGAAGTACAGCACCTTCCCCCAGTAGATCGCTGTCCTTGTAAGCTTTGTGTGGATGTAAAAGGAGCTGAGTCTAGGGATGTGTGTCCTCTGGGCCACAGAGGAGGGGGCAGGGCAGTGGTCCAACCTGTGTGATACTCTACTTTTACAATCAGACCATTGATATGAGATAGAAATCTGAGTACAGTGCCCTGGCAGTGCCAGCGACAGCCAAAGCCCCACAGTGTTGTAGCTCAGTTAGGAAACTGGATGCCATTTATAAACTCTGTCCTACATTTCGATTTTCTGGGACCCTGACGTGTTTGGTATAAAAAAGTCACACTTACCTAAACCCTCTGATTCAAACAAACACGTTTCTCCAACTCCAACCTCACGACACCACGACAGGAAGTTGGCTGTGTTGTCACGAGCAAAGAAGGAGCCAGAGGGAGCACTCTTCCGACATGGTATCCTCCGATAGGGAATAGTCTGCCAACACAAAGAAGAGTGAATAGTCTGCAGAAACAAAGAAAGCTTTGTCTTCACAGATAAACTTAGGCTGAACAATATCTTAAACTTTTCATTGATGAATTGGACGATGACGGTGATTTAAACACAAGCCTTAACTTGGTGTTTGACCATGAGAAAACAAATGTACACCAGTGTCACTTGTCCTGCCAGAGTTCCCATCAAAACACAGACACTTTTTATCTACACATATTTATTCTCCATCTGCTGAGGCTCCAGTTTCAGCCCAGGATCACAGACCTTTTCCATACAGATCAATACGAGAGATGGCGGGTTACAAAACTGGGACTATTTTACCGCGCTTTCTATGATTTGGGATCAAATGACATGCTTATGGGTTTCAGCCCCCATACGGTCTGTTCTGGGAGATTTATGCGCCTTGCTGTGGTTTTATACAGGATATGTGCGTCTGAGCTCAGAGAAAGGTACAATGAGCTCATGCTGAAAATATGCCGGCTTTTGTGGGTATTTTTCTTTTCTTTCCAGGCTCTCTTGACTTTTTCTGGAAACCTGTCTTTTGTTGAATTACTTTGCATTCCTGGAGAAATAATGTTGGCCACATTACTTTTTGTTGTTTGATCTGACAATCAGAATGATATGTTATTACTCATTCTCCAGACTGCCAAATTATCTGCACCTTTACATGTCTGAAAGTAGCACAGAACTTTGGAAGTGATTACATTTAAGTAGATGGGAATTAATAATGCCAGCAATATGCTGAACGCATAAGGAAATACTTTACTTGAAAATGAACACTGACAATTAGAGTCATATCAGTTTATCTCACTCAAGAATATTATATAAGTTTAGGATATAATATAAGCCTATGTCTATTCTTAATACCTCCACCTTCACAGCTCTGCATATGCTTTAAGTCTTAGCGGATATATTACATCAATATATTATTCTAATTAATGCCAGTGGTTGTACTAGGCACAAGACAGCAATATGACAAGACATATCATCGTAGCTCATCTGTAGATGACACTGATTGATGTAAACATGTGGGAAGATGTGCATGAGACAGCAATGTGATTTACTGCTTCACTCACTGGAATCACTTAGTCCCACACCAACTTATAACAGCGCTTGAACACACATAGATGTTTCTCTTAAAGTGGTAAACAGCTACAGCTAATACAGTGTGATCATAAGCTGATAAAGGAACAATTATTTGACATAAATCATAACCTAAAAGTACATAATATTTGGTGTAGTCACATGGAGATGGAGAGCATAATTAATTAATCTTTCTTGGTTTATTGTACTAAAGGCTTTTAACCCATAAAGACCCAAACAGCCACCAATGACCAAAACCAGCTACTAATATAAAATGTTTAATATCTGTTGATCCACTAATCCTATCAATACTTATAAATAATTGCTGTACAGTGCAGGTCATCGTCTTGTCGTGGTCATCAGATATGACTCATTTAGACGTTCAGAGGCTCCGTAGTGAACGTGGAAACACCGTCATCTTCTACAACATTGATTTACCAGTAAAACCCATATAGTTGGATCAACAACAGTGGATGGAGACACTTGTTTTATGTTCAGTTAATAATATATTTTATGGAAAAAGTTGAGCTTTAATGAATATCTACATGATTAGTAAATTAAATATAATAAAATACAGGATGTTTACTGAAAAAATGCAAAAATACAGAGGATAACGTCATAAAAAATGGTGATAAATCACTAAAGAAAAGTTAAATATAGAATTTTTGCAACAGCTATAAAAAATAACACTCTGTCTTTATGGGTTAATGGGAACATTAAGAGGCAATAATACAAGTAAACATTAATAAATGATGTTGCTTATAAAACATCATGAAAAATCTTTGCTTTGATTTAAAGCCTGGGTTGTGGGTCACTGTGCACCTCTCTCTGCTTGTAACACAAAGCTGTACACCTTTTTTTTCTCCTATCTGTGTCAGGACTGCTTGTTTCTCTCTGTTGGCCTCCACAATCAATAGACTCCTCTCTTTCAGTAGATCCTCTGACGTCCCACGGTCGCTGACCTCAAGTATTTCCTCACATCTGTGCTGCTCCACTCACACTGAGATCAGGAGACCCACCGTCATCAGCACAGTAATGCCTCAGTGCAAATATCAACAACCCTCTATGATGAGCCAACAAAAGAGTCTTTTGCCTCTTCGTCAGTTTGAGCAGAAAAATGATTTTCCTCTCGTAAGAGCCATATAATCCCCCTTGAGAACCAGATGCCAGTTCAGTGACTATGCAAGTTCAGAAAATATGTGTTGTCATATAGCTCATGCAGCACTCAGGAAATATAATGCATTCCTATAAAAATGGCTGAATAAATGAGTAGGAATAAAGGCTGCATTTCTGGCAGAAACATGTCTCCCCATAACTTCTGGAAATGTAAAGACACCCTCTTCAGTCAGTTGCAGACATGCATTACACCACTGAAACCATTCCTCTCATGGTGACAAATGTCTTCTAAGAAGTGCTGATACTGGTGGAGGTTTAATCTTTGTACAGCTACACTTAAAAGTGCATCTGTTCATGTACTTTTTACACAAATTTCAGATTGAGAAGCTGCAGCACATCTGTGACAGCTTTGAAGTAGATTTGTCCTTATTTGAGGAAATAACTGTGGAGTCCCTCAGGGGTGGATACTGGGACCGATCTTGTTTTCTCTACACTTTCACTTGGCGATACAAAGACATAACATTTCATTCCACTGTTAGACGAAACCAATAACACACAGCTGTATCTCCCAGTAAAACCGGACTCCCAGGACTGCAAATCTGTCTAGATGTTCAAATTGTCTGACAAATGTTTCAAAAAATGTAACTTGGACATAATTGAGATCTTAATAATTTATCCTTATAATTTGCATACTGGAGCCATTATCGCTTCAGTTCAAATCAAAGGGGAATTTACTGGTACGTACATTTCAGGAAACAGTCTTGCCAAATACAGCACACAATACTGTTCAGCTAAATGTCAGAAACGTGGGTGTACTTTCCCACCTGAGGAATTTTGCCAATATACACTGTACTTTACTATTGGCATTATATTTTAAGCCTTACAATGCTCTAGTTTAGCTTTTAATTATTTTGTATTTATCAGTTTATAGTTTTTAAAAATCATCTGTAAGTTCTAGTCTTACCTCCTTATGCCTGTTCATTCATGGTTTTGGTTGTAAGGCTGGTTTTAATAAAACAACCTATTTTATTATATCTTATTATCACATCAAAGTCATTTTCTGCAGTGTTTTTCTACTCTGGATAAGGTAAACAAAAGTAAAACATGACTCATATTTCTAGTTTTTCCTTTGGTTTCTCAGTGATATGTCTTGTCTGATCTGTCGCTGAGGCAGTCAGTTTGTTTTCATACATACATTTATCCAGGCTGTTTGAATTCAGTTCCAAAGAACCATTTGCAAGCTTATCCTCAAATTTAATAAAATCCTTAAACCACCAATTCAAGGCTTACAAGAATGAACATTTAAACTAGTTCTGCCAGTTCTCAGACAGGGGATGTGGGGCCCCATCAGTAATGTGTCCTTGCCAACCCTTTCTTTCTTTATGCCCTGCTTAAAGCAGCAGAACACCATCCCCCATCACACACTTTTTATGTTGTTGTCTGAGATTGTGGAACGCCTTGGAAAGGATCCGTGTTTCCCACTGAGCTGACAAAACTAATCAACAAGTAAAGCTGTAATTCAGTTCAACAAATACATGGATTTCTTATATGGGACACTATTTAGGATGCTATTCAAAGATTATAACACAGACAGCTTTTGATGTGAAGGACATTTTACAGCTTTTATTGATCCTGCAAAGAAAATCTATAGGGTGTAGCTGTTTCCTGTCTCGGTTACGATCAATAAAACAGTCTAGTCGTAATAAATAATGACAACTGGTTTCATCATCATTTATGAAATAAAAAGAATAGTCAAATGCCCAAATAGAACTTTGAGTGTAATGCTAGAAACAAAAAAGTGTCTATAACTTATGTCTGGAGTTCACATTTTTTCTCATTAACCCAGAATGTTGTAAAAAATAGCAAAGTGATATCCAGTCAGTCTGATCTAATCTTGCGTTACTGCCCCAATAATGTTTCCCTTCTACTAAACCACTTTCTGTCAAATCATTTAAACTGAAAGTCTGTTTAGGAACAGGTTCGGCCAAGATCTAGCCTCAAGATTAGTGTTTTCACTGAAACTGTTATCATGCCAGACTACTGTAATCTTCAGTTTTCTTGGTACCTTGCTTTTGCCAAGAGCCAACAGGTCTCCATTACTTTGCCTAAACTTCTCCTGCAGTGTCTCAGCCAGCTGGCACAACAGGAAACCATTGTCTAAGCGATCCATGAAGCTCTCAGCGGTGATTTCCAGACCTGACCAAGGGACACATAAAAAAGCAGAGAATCCAGCACAATAAATTCATCAATAAAATGCTAATTGTAAAAGTACATGCTGTATAATGAAATAAAATTTAATCTAGAGTCCACTTCTTGAGGCTGAACCTGATGTAATGTTATTGACTTTCGGGAACTGCTTGCCTGATGAAGCTTGGCTTCTGCAGCAGCCAAATGTTCAAATATTACTGCACATGATTTGAGGGAATTGGGAGGGGGCTTTTCTGGTAGTACTCCATGGGGTGGCACAGTAATGCCTCATTATCCTGCACATTTGCAGAGATAGATTGGTGATCATCAACATGTGGTGTCCAGTTGACTGACTTCCAGAGGACCATTCTTTCTCAGTTAGATCATTGTGAAATAGGAGGTGGTGGCGGGGGTGGGGGGGGTTCTATGGAAAGAAACTGAGGAGATTTTTTTTTTTTTATCCCCTTTCTGTTTCTTATAGGAGGAGGGGTCTGAGGGTTTGACGTTTAATGAGTTCCAAATGTTGTAATTGAGCCCAGAAAATGGAGATTGAAATCTTGAGAAATACTCAGCGAGCTCCCGTCTTATGCTCATAGTCTACCACGCTCCTGCCTGTTGAGGAAAATATATTTCAAAGGGATCTAACAGAAACATTTTAACTCAAACACTCAGGCCGCATATGACTCGAGTTCACGGCAACAAAGTGACTCATCAGTATAAGCGAGCATTCGCCTCCCACTCGATCAATGGACTCATTCTGATTCCTCATCGCACCTCCCACCTCAGATTATAAACCCCACTAAGCATATCAGCGCCTGTTGTCTTAGAGTCTAAAGACAATAAGAAAAGTTGACTTTAAAAGGATCATGGATAAAGTCAGAAAAGTACAGCAACACGGCACACATCTACCGTTGTCAACCTATAAAAGTCTAAGCGCTGTGTATTTACTGGTAACACATGGATGCCTGTACCTCTGCAGTCTTCTTCGTCTTTGATCCCTGACCACAGCAGGCCAGAGGTATCTTGCTCAGCTGGTTACAGTGCAGATAGAAGGAAGGCCAGCGATAACAAGGAAGACACAGAAAGTTGTTCACACAGATAGAAGTCAGTTTCAGGAACTTAATTGGCTTCCAGTTGATTTGACTCTGCAGGACATCCACGGAGATGATGCCAGTCATTAATTAGACAGTTTCTACCATATTAAATACAGCAGTAAGGAAAGAAAAAATGCTGAAATGCATCACAAAACTGCCTCTTTTCTCTGCTTGAGTTCTTGTTTGTTCTTATCTCAGTCAGAGAAACAGGGTGAACAGCTGCTTATCATGTTACATATTCTAGTTTTGCACATTTTTTGCTTAAATATGATTTGTTTATCAGTGACTCAGATCAACAAAATAATCCACATCTGTTGAAAGATAACCATTGTGGACAAACTTCATATTCAAAAGTGTTTCATCAAATATTTTTACAAGCCATAATGTATTTATCATGTGTGCACTGGTATAACAACTTTCTTCAAACACACACCCAAACGTCGGTCTTCGCTAACCTAAATGAAATCAGAATCACAATGTGCCTGTATGCACAGCATACATTTGTGAACTGCACTGTGAAGCCATGCACTTTAAAGAGTGATTTATCATTCAACATCAACCTTGCAAATGACTTTGCTGATGCTCCCTTCACTACTTTTTCTTCACTACCAACTGTGCATTATTTGAAGTGCTGTTAATGACACCCATTCTTCAATTAAAGCAGATCGATGTGAATGTATGTGAAGATGGAAACTTGTTCACAAATTCTTGTGACTTTAAAAAAGATTTAATGAGATTCACATTGATTCAACCCCCCTGATGATCAACAATAGCAGATTAAGTAATGTTGAGAATAAGCACTTTTTAAAGCCACTATTTTAGGATTGAATAAATAAAACTCCATGTTTGTCAGCATAAAATACAAAAATAGAAAAACAAAAAAAGTGATTAAAAAAAATATTTTTGTTATTATAAGAATATTTCACTAAAACATTTGTAAATAAAGGTTTAAAATATTAAAGTTTGACAGTATTAGAAGCTTAAATGACTCTATGTTCAGGGTGTCCAGGTCTTGCTTTTGAGTGTTTCCTACCAAGCATATTTGACAGCCAAAGGGCCAGGTCCTCCTTCATGGGCAGCAGGCTGGCTTCATGTCGACTGGTCAGCCACTGTTGGTACTGCTGCATGTCCGTCAGGCCGGGGCTGCTGTGCTGTTTGGGGCTCAGGGAGCTGCACATGGTTCCCTGTTGATGGACTGTGGATGAAGAGAAGGATGATGTCAACTCTAAATGTAATTCTGCGTTATAATATTGATGGAAACATTACAAGCATGTAGGTGACACCAACACGAGGAGAATCTACAATGTGTAATAACATTGTTCAGTTTGTCATGTTGATGATGATGGTGTTGGGTTGCAGTAAATAAACAAATAGTGAAGCTAAACTCAGTCTATTTGTCTTTGTGTTCTGGTTTTAACAGGTAAGTCTTCCAACACTGAACAGCCTATGGCCAAAGAGTAAAGAAAGAAAATGATCAGCAAATTGGCATCACTGAATCTGATGGTAGCTGATGCATCCATGGTCCATGTGGCCAGGACTCTGTCTTCTTCAAGTGTTTGCATGTACGTATATATGCATATGTGTGTGTGTGTGTGTGTGTATATATATATATATATATGGAATCTGCATGAATATAGAAGTGGAGATGTTAAAAATTTCCTCTGTGCGATACAAAACAACACTCTTTTGTTTTACTGCACTTAAATTAATCTGCTACACAACATCTCTCTGTGACAGTTGACAATTGGGACCATTATTCTTAAATAGAGTCCAGGAGGACAGAATAAATCTGAGTGCTTTTGTCATGTAAAACTGCCACACAACACCTCTATTTAGCACCCAGTAGGCATCACAGGTACTCAGCTACAAGTATGGTGTTGAATCCAGTGAAAATCCATCCAGTCCAGTCAATGCTGCATGAGCCCTTTACATTACAGCCTGATGAAGAGGATGTATTTGACATTAATGTAAAGAGCAATATCTGACTGGAAAGTGAAGTCACTGAGTAAATGAGACCTGTCTCGCACACTTTCTCAATATGGCGCTATACTAAGTGTTCCCTGTATAAGCCATTAAATTAAAAATCTTTCACATTTCACTCTGGTGTCACTCTATAAATGGATTTGCTGCTGAGGAGAGGGAGTAATTGGCAGAATGACTGGGCAACAGTCACAAACCTCATATCAACAAGTCTGCAGTTATTATTCACAGATTAAAAACAACTGCTTGAGTTCACTTCTCAAAATGTACACTGACATGGCTGACACTGTCTTCAACCGATTGTATAATAGGTATTTTATCAAAACCTACAGGTCTTACGAGGCTGTTCAATTAATCAAGTCAGCTTCATTCTACATCAGTATCAGAACAACACAGGGTCAGTTTTAATGCCAACTCACATTAAAGTGATTCAAATGCACCACATTTCAGTACATGAAGTAATACAGGGATCTGAGGGTTCTGTTATCCCAGATGATGAACAACATATGACAGAAAACATAACTGACTCCATAAACTCCTCAAAAAGTCTGGAAATGTTATTTTGAATTGTATGTTAATGTGAATTATTTCTCCCATTTAATAATACCAATTGGTGTTAAATGACATATTCTTGGAAAGCACACTGAGTCGTCTTTACAGTGAGGTACAACTTGTAAGGAACTTGCAAAAAAAAAAAAAAA
>JAPSES010000249.1:4472412-4543025 GCA_029822895.1 Maxillicosta whitleyi
AGAGTGCAATCCAGCATGCAATTCAAAAGCTGTGTTTAGTTGTGTTGTTCATTCCATAAATGCAACATTCTTATGAGTTGTAGAGTTGACTAAACCAATAACATAATAGCAATTGGTATTATTAAAGGTCATAAATAACTGACAAAAGTAATGTTTTCAAACTTCTTTTGAGGAGTTTATAACCATGATTTAACTGAATGAATGATATTACTGTTAGAGCTGTCCTACTTTGCTTACATTTGTATTAAATGACCCAAGTACTGGTGGAACTCCCCTATTTTAGAGATAGTACTGTATGATTTGTTTCAGTGTGGTATGTGGAGTATTCATGAAGCCAAGATAATGAGTGTATTTGAGTTAGTTTATAGCGATTCTCAATAAAATTGTTCACTTTTAGTCTACTTTATCCTGCAGTGTTTGCATAATGTATTTTTGGTGCTACAGAGAATATAATGAGTGACATGACAACCTTAGACCATGAAACAACTCAATGTCTGTCAGGTGCTACTTGGAAATTGATGAATGTGCTGAGTCTGATTTACACAGATGCAATGATCTAAAACACAATATTAGAGTGTAACAACATTTTTGGTTCATTATAAAAATCCATCTGGTCAGATTAAGTCACCACGCTCTGAATAGTTACTAGAAACACTGCAGCTGTCAAAGATGAATGGACAGTAAGAAAAATGTGAACTAGCCTAGTGTTTAGTTCATCAATGACCAGATTTGTTTTTCTGTTTCTTCTAGCTATTGCCAATGAGTCTCTAGTCACATGAAAACAATAAAAACCTTCATAAACCAGACAAACTATCGGAGGAAAACTTGATATTAGCCTACATTTTATAATAATATATAGCGTTGAGAATTCTGAATGTGGATTGTGATTTTATCTCAAAACGTTGTCACATCTAACTTCTAATTACCCTGATTCCGCTGCTTATCATTGATCTATTTAAGCACTGTATCCTCCTTCCATGATACATCCTGGAACATCTTAATGCTAGGCAAATACTAGGAGAATATTTGATGCAAATTATAAGAATGGCCTATTCAAACAAGGGCACGAGCTGTAATGAACTTTTACTTTGTGGTCTGTAATGGCTGAAAACTTCCTGTGAGAGTAACACAATGTACGGAATCTGACCTTTAGAGCTGTGTAACATTTCAAGGTCCCTCTGGAGTTGGCTGTAACTAAATCACACCTTGATGCAACACTGGACATCAGGACCTTGATGTCGAATCAAGGTTGTCTTATCTTCCTGAAGACAAGAGCTTCTGGATGCCAACATGCAAAAAACTCCTGAGTTCAGCACTCACACAGTAGTGCTACATTCCCACGTTTGCTGCTGTGCAGGTTGACAGACAGAACAAGTACTGAACATGTCAGTACAAACCACAATTTATACAAGGATATTTAGGTTAGAAGTACTTTTTTTTACATGTTGAATGGGATTTTTTTTGCTGCTTGCATTTTAAGGAGATGCCATTTCTTCAATTTTAATGTTAATCTGTGTTGAAAAGCTACATTATTCTCATCAAAATCATGAATAAACACCCTGCTGGTTATCCATTTTTTATCCCAGGAAGGAGTCCTAAAGAAAACAAGCAGCTGTTGTTACACATACCTGTTTCCTCTCACCACACTGCAGCCTGACCTCTTCAACTACAGGCCAAAAACACAGCCAACGCTTTGCCTTATCCATCAGCTGAACTTGTTGCTTTAACTACTGATGTTGTTTTCAGATTGTGACTCAGGATTAGAACCAGAAACAGATAACCTTTGGCATGAAGATATTTAAATATACATTTTCTCAGTATGAAAGGCCTCATGACTTCAGGAAAGCAATGACAACATACCACGGCTGTCTGTAGATAGCTCCAGGAAAAGCATATGGGTGGGAATTTTCAACTGCAGAATCACATCAATTAAAAATAACAAGAGGGGCTCTGTCCTCCTAACCCACGCCGCCCTTCATGCCTTTCGCCTCCACAACACTGATCAGGCGGATGATTTGTCTGCTTCAGCAGGAGTAGAGACTCAGCATGTTTCTGCTACAAATAAATGTTGTGTGTTGTGAGCGTTCAGCTATTACATTACATCAGTAGCCATAGGATCTGTCATTTCAATAGTCAGCAAAATATTATCTGACACCTGATATTTTGAGAAATACACATCAAATGTTAGTGCTTTGTTTATATATCCCCTATATCATATAACACATTTTAATAACATTGCTTTCATGTGCTTATTAGTGCACCACACTCTTAAATCCTGTGCTGTTGCCAAATCCTGTACTGACTTGTTTTAGATTAAATAATTTACAATTCTAATAGGCTGCTGCAGGCCTTCAATAATAGACCCCTGTGTTGTAAACATGTGCACCATCGACAAATTCCATTTTAGACAGACAATTATGTCAGGGATACTGACAGACATTGTTGATATGTTGGAATTTAGGGCAATAAATGAGTTTTGGTTCATGATGCCTCTACTGCCTCTAAAACAAAAGGCAGCACATTTTTATTCCAACTTCCATAACATTTTAATGATGCCTCCTCCTTAACAGCTGTCTCAAATAATAATAATAAAAAAAAAACCACAACAGACATTTCACCATCCTGCAAATAGGATCAAAAGATGTCTGATGAGTTGTGACTGAAATACAGTTAAGCAGCCGCTAATTAAAACCAATAAAATGTCCCTGAATAGAGTATGACATATTACATGCATTGAATTAGTTTGGAACAATAAAGAGTTCTGCAAGTGTCAAATATAAGACAGTAAGTCCAAACTTTACAACTATAAATAGCCCCAGTAAACATAAGTTAAGCCCTGTTATCCAAGTCACCATGTGCATAAATGTATTCAAAACTCTAGCATTAGTATGTCAGCAGTATATGTCTTACTTATATTATATCAGTCCACAAAATCCAAATCTGCATGTGTGTGTGCTCACCCTGAGGGTTCAGCTCGTTGGTGCGCACCTTCCTTTCTCTCGTCCTCTGAACAGCTGGATCCCAGTTTTCATGCTTTTCACAGCGGTACAGCGACCTACAGGTTATAGCTCCAAACTAGTGAACCAATATGGACCGGGGAGGTCTTTCTCAGTGCGCATTTGCACAGATCTGACTGCACACACACACTAACCCTGCACACTGCTGCTGCTGCTGCTGATGGTGATGGGAGGGAAGTTTAATCCTGCTGCCAGTACCTCCCTCCCTACTCTCTCCTTTTCGTGTTGCCTCGATATGACATTTCTGAACTGAAAACAGCCCCTTGGATAGACTTTGATTTAATAGGTTTTTGAGTGAGTGTGTGGTTGTGCTTCTATAATAACTAACAAATTATTATATGGAAGAGTTGATTCCTCTGAGTACGACAATGAATGGCAGTTTTATCGTGCTGAATAAACCGGTAAAGAAATCATGACATAACAATCATAATGAGGGAAATAACCACGAATAAGTGAAAACTCAAATGTTGCATGATTGTTTCTTCCCTGTGATAAAAAAAAAAAAAAAAAGGCTGCGCTTTTAACAGCAATTGTGGCCCAAACCAACGCAATATAAAATGGATTTCTCTGACTTGCATAAATGCTTTCCTGAAATGACCATAATTTAGATATATTTGTATTTATACCGAGGTATTTCCATTCTTTGCTCTCTTTCATTTGGGATTTTCTGCAGTTGGCGGCTTTTATTATGAAGGAAGTAGCTGGAGACGAAACTGCGCATGCGCGATAGTAAAACCGGCGCCACAACAACACAGAGCAGCACATGGAAGAATACAACAACAAAGTGGGTTAACTTAGATATATTTTATCTGTTTATTCGCATTAAATGATACTTTCTCGGCATCTGGATCACGCGTACTTATATGCCTGCTTGAAACCGATTCCATTGCTGTCAAACCTGACGTTGAACTGTTGTTTGGTCTTTAGCTTGCTAACTCGGTGCAGCCATTTTTGTTTTATTAAAGAGGTTTTTTGTTGTTGTTGTTATTTTTATCCCTTCACAGTGATCTTCCATCTCAGAGGTGAACTCAGAGGTTGGACTGTTTCGAGCACAGACAGCGCCGCATGGAGGCAACGTTGAAGAACCTGCGGAGTACCGTGGAGCTGGTGGCCGTGGCGGCTCACAGCGACGTGGTGGAGCAGTGGGATGGACAGACCCTAACCAGAGCCTTCCACTGGGCCCAGTACTGCCAGCACCTCTTCCAGAGGTTTCACGCTAACCCCGCGATAAGGAGGATCATGGAGAAGCAGCTGCAGCTTGTGAATGAAAGTGTGAGTGTTGTCTTTCCAGAACACACAGCGGTGTCCTTCTCTGACCTGTCCCGGTGTCAGCACCTGTTGCTGGTTGGGCTCCTGCACAACACTAAACTACCAGTCTCCATGTTGAAGATACTTTTCAACACTTCCAGTCATGTAAACAAAGACCAAGCTGGGTATTGGGACGTCACAGGACTTTGCAGCAATATGATTGAGTGCAAATCTGCGTGTAAAGTCCTGAGTCCCCTGGTGGAGGTGTCAGATGTTGGTGCTGATGCTGAGGTGCAGGGAGTCCTGTTGATGGAGAGCCTGGAGGCCCAGCTGAGCCAAAGCAGGGAGCCGTTTTTAGACTCCGTCCTTCAGGGCTGTGAAGGAGCTGCAGAACATTTTTGTCTGGTCGTTGCTGCAGCTCTGCTGACAAGAAAAACTGCAGATGCACAAACTGCTTTAGAGGACTTTCTCTTGGACTGGCTGCTGCAAAAACACAGCCTTCTGCAGTACATGTGCTACACACTACCCAATTCACTTCTCACAGACCTGGCTAAAAGACATGTGAAATTTCGAGAGGCATATTGTAATGTCTTAAAAAAGTGGGCTTCTGATATGGAATACAGCATTAGTGACGGTGAATGGTTTAAAGCCAGCACAAATCCCACAGTGTCCTTCCAGAAGCTGACAGAGCACTTTCAATCCTTGTCTGAAGCCAGTCCTTCTCTGTGGGAGCATGTGGAAAAACAGCTAAATGCTTTGAAGGTTTCTGATGGAGACTTTGATGTCAGAGGTCTGAGTGTGTGGGGAGATCTGCTGTCAGAGATACACAAATGAATGTCAGGCTCAGCTACTTTAGGGCTGGAAGAGCTGGACAAAATACAACCATATGTACACATTTTCTTAATACAGAGTTAAACTAAGGCTGGACATGTGTTTTTTATATTTAATATTTCATACTTTATTTGTTCTGAGTTAAATGTAAAACTGTATTTCATTTTGTATTTCATCTGTATTTCACCAACTCTGAAAAATGACTAAACCAAGCTGTATTTTAACAGCCATGGGTACAGTATATTATACATACTGTATATACTGAAAATGAGGGTTTCATCCTGACCACTCCTCTTGCTTCCAAAATTGTGCTTTTTTTACAGAGACATGGGAACAAACAACACACTTGTTTAAATTGATTGTTGTTTAAGTTAAGAATAAATATGATTGTTAAGATACTTAACGTGATTTATTTTATTGAGCCAATATGTATAAAATTTGATGCATTTCATTGTTTGTCTACCAGGTGGATTAATATAAACACTGTTTTTTTTATATGTATATACGGTGCTTAATACATTTATTAGACCACCTGTCCTGAAAACAAGGAAACAGAAATGACTTGATATTATATCAAAAAATTGTCTCACATTAACAGTTTAATTGTTATTCGTTAAGAAAAAAAATAACCAGTTGGAATAAGAAAATAGTCCTTGTTGACAAATAATAACCAAAACATCTATATTTTGCACCTTTGGTGCAGATAACAGTTTACATTCTTTTTCCTATTGTTTTTTACATAGTTTTACACAGGAATGAAAGTTTATAACTGGAATTGTGCAATTTCATTTAAAAAAAAAAATAGTAATTTGCTGCTGCATTTCCCTTTGTATTTTTGGAAAACATTAAACTTAAAAATTTATGGACAGAAACAATAGTTATATTTTAGCATAAAAGATAAGGTTTTGATAAAAAGATCTTGCATATACTGGTGGATTAACCATTCTAAAAACATAAAAAGATATTTTGGTAAACAGAAACACTGTTAAATTATGTCAGCAGTGGGAAACACCTTATAATGGGTGGTGGTGGTCTAATAAATTTCTTAAGCACTGCATATAGGGACATTTGTTAAGTTGCGAAGTGTCCAGGGTTTCGACAGATGGTAGTGTTTGTGCTGCCGTATAATCAGACGCTGCACGTGACCTGACTGAATAATTGTGAATTTACACTTTAGAAATTGGTCTCAGGAGAATCAAGGCTTCATTCAGCTTCATAAATGGAAGCTTACTGCCACATTATTACAGATATGACATTTTATTGATCTATGTTACTGAAAAATAATCTAAAGAGAAAAAAAAACAAAAAGAAGCAGAGGCAAAAAAAAATTTTCACTTTCTTACAGACCATCTGTCAGTTCTACATCCTCATTTCCAATCTGCAAGAGGTCTGAATATAAATAAAATGGATTTATGCCAGTCATGTGACTCAGCAACCAATTCACACATCTCAGCCCTGCCTTGTGCCAGTGTAAATCTGCTGCGAGGGATCAATTAGTCACATCAGGCATCTTCAATCATGACCACCACAATAGCTGGTGTGTGACATAACTGCCAGACAGTGGATTAGAGCCCGCCACGTGGAGGGAAACACCAACATGGCCACGGCTCGTTTAACCCGCCATGAAAGCAATTCACGTAGAGACAGACAAGGGTCACTGAGTCAGGGGCAACATGTACACAACCAATTTATTTCCAGCCAATAAAGAACAGAAGCCTGGATACAACCTAACAGTGATTTAACATATTTCACCTGCTTCCAGTTTATAAATACATGCAAATTCAGGGCATCCAAGAATGTAAGCATGACTTATTTAGTTTTAATTTTTAAAGAGGTTTTTTTTTCTACAGTTTTATTCAACATTTGCACATTGTTAGACGGCACATTTCACACAGAGCCAAACACTGACAGATTTTTTTTATTTTTTTTAGATTCTCACTTTCCTTTGCTTTACACATCACTGCCAAAGCGGGTTAGCAGCCATGGTGATGACTCAGATGTGTTAGTGTCTGACTCCAAACGAGACGTCGAAAACAAAAAAGATGTAGCACAGTTTACTGCAATGTAGTATCTCATTTAACTATTCATTTATTAAAGATAGAAGCCCACCATCTGAGAGAAGGGATCAAAATAAAATTAATTTAATGTTAAACTGTTTCTCCCCCTGTTTCTTTTTTTTTTTTTTTGCTATTTAACTCAAAACATTAAAACCACACACTGAAACTGTTTATTCACTATTTATTTAAAATTAGAAAATGGGGGGAAATTACCATCTGTTTTTAACCTGTAATGAAAAACCACAGGGTTGTATCACTGAACACCAAGGAGCCATCCCTTAATTTGTACAACCATACAAACACATACATAATAATCCTGAAGAGCAGAATATGGGAATAAGTTACTTTTTGATAAAACACTTCATGCGTTTTTTGTGAAACTATGTATAAAACATGTAATATCTTCTGTTTCTACATCCTACTCTTGGCTGTTTTTATGAATTCTGCTGCTGTATTGTTCTCTGTCAGCATGTGGTAATAAACTGCAGTGCGACGTGCTGAGGGCGACTGCTTCGAAAAAAGGGTCGTGAGGAATAGCATTCATTAAAACTCAGATCCAGCCCCCATCTGGTGGTGTGAATAGGGAGTCCTCTGAGGGGCGGGGGGATGACGGGGAGGAGGAGGAGAGCTTTCCCTCGGCACGTGCCTAAGCCACTCCAACCTCGCCCTCGTCTGGCCCCGATGACAGATCAGCGAGGCAGGAGGGCCCCTCAGCACACCTGTGTCTCACTCAGAGCATCCTGACCAAGGGGCTGGTTTGGTGTTATTAAAGTTCTTTTTTCTAACATATATATCTAATGCTACTTGTGAATTTAGTGGAGCCTTCTCTCTATAAACTGCACCATTAATATAAAGAGACATAGAGGGAAATCAACCTCTGACATACTGATAAAATTAAACATAAAAGAAACTGTCTGTTAGACATCATATATCAATGAATAATATACATTCTTAATACTGTATCAGTGGAAATTGACATGTAGCAACACATGTAAAAGGCCTTTGCTGTAATTTGCTGCAGCTTATCAAAAAAAATTGCTATTTTCATTAAAAGTGAAACTGTTACATGATTCAGTGAAATACAGAAACATCATTTTAGTACCAAGGTGAAATATGTTGGTAAGATTAAAAAAAGAAAAAAAAAGACAGACAATAGTATACATTTATCATTTTATAGGTACAGAATGGAACAATATGCATTTTAATTTCAAGCTGGAAGCAAAAAAATCTGTGCTTTAGTCTTTCATCCTCTAATTGTTTTATCATTTTATTGCTTGTAATGCTTTGCTATCATCGCGGAATCTTATCGGGCTCTCATCCTTTGTCTGTGTGAGAGCATGTTGTATCGAGGAGGGTATGAAGCTGTTAACATAATGTGATATGGGGGAGGGGAACCAACAGGACCTGTGATAGATTACCTCACACACAACTGAAGGAAGCCAGTTCTGGGGAAGAAAAAACAATTGGACGTAGCCATCCTCGTCTCTTCGTATGATCCCTGAAGATACGATTCTGACTCCACATATAGAAGTCTGGGATTCTGAAAGTGTAGCTTTTATATGACTTGTTCCTGTGGTTAATATAAAATCTAGTTTGAGGCTAATAAATGTTTAAAGAGGATTGGGGATGATAATAGCTCGCAAAGTTGCACTGGTCTTGTGAGGAAGCATTTACAGTTTTATGTCACAGGAGGAAGATTTTTGCGAATATATTAACAATAATTTTCTATTTTATCAATTTATCAGGAAGTAATTTTCATTCATTAAAGTAGCTGTAGTAATGTTTTCCTGTGTGGCAGAGGGAGGAGCGCAGATATATAACATGTTATTATATGGGAGACAGATTGATTTCTGGTGCCAAGCTCACCATTAATAAAGCAATTAGCAAGAGAGGACAAGGAGGGGCGTGTAAATTCAATTGACCTCAGTCTGAGTAATGATACACTGAAAGGTGTCATAAAATAGTAATTACTTCAATACAACGTTAAAGTTTTTGGGGTGTAATTACAGTCAGTGATTTGATCTTGAGGAGACTTTCAGATCATGAATTAAAGGATATCCTGGCACCAGAGTGGAGAGTTTGTGGTGTTGGATTGTGGTGTATGATTTGGGCTGCAGACCAGAGAGGAGAGAGGGGATCAGGAGGATAATTGCATGCAGGCAGAGTCCCAGGGGAGGAGTCCAACCCTGTCATCAAACACTCATCCTGGCCGGGCCTCATCCCATTACAGTCCCTCAGGAGTCAAACTGCACCTGCCCCACAGACTGACAACCACAGTCCATGTCCACTCACCCTCACTATTACACAATTTTGCAGAAATCACAACCATTAGCAAACCTGAGATGTGGTTTAAAAAAAAAAAAATAGAAGAGGCTGAGATTATACACAGATGAGATATGTGTCCACCTAAGAATAAAACTGACACTAGATTTTATCCAATTACCCAGTACTCTAACAAGCACATCACCAGTTCAAGGACCATGACCATTCCAGCTGGTTAGGCATGAGAAAACATGTTCCACGTGGTCGGTGAGACAATTGTGTTTTCTGTCAAATTAACAAGTGCACTGAGAAGCAGTAACTGGTTTCCCTCATCAGCCAGGCAGATTACTGAAGGAGAAACTGAGATTTGATGTGATCGCTGCCAAAACTGCTGAGGATGTTTCGGACACGGGGCTGCTTCCTGTGATTCAACCATCAGTCTGCACAACACAAGACTGCACAAACTGAACACTATCCCCACCCGCTGAACTGATTCAGACTGTCCATCACACATGTGCATAAAACTGATGCAAAGTACCCCGCCCCCTCACACCCATCCTTCACCCCCATGAAGCCCTACAAGCTTCATGCCTGTCTATCATTTCCTCTCAGGTCAAATAGCCTCCGTTAAGCTGCAGTGATTTTTTCCAGTACTTATTTCTCCAGTTCTCAAGACAGTAGTAGCTCAGGAAGTCATATATAGTTGCAGAAAAAATATCAGACCACCCTTGTTTTCTTCAATTTCTTGTTCGTTTTAATGCCTGGTAGAACTAAAGGTACATTTGTTTGGACAAATATAACGATAACAACAAAAATAGCTCATATTAGTTTAATTTCAGAGCTGATATCTCTCCATTTTCCATGTTTTCTTGATTAGAACCAAAATCAGTTCAGTTCTTAGATCAATATGTCACTGTACTGACAAAAACAGTGCTTTTAGACATTCCATGTTTTCTTTTCTGTCTGTTTTAGTCACATGACACACACAGGAGTTAATACTGGATTGCATAACCATTGTTTTTGATGACTTTGATGGTCTAATAGTTTTTTCTGTAAGTGTTCAAAGAAGACACTGCACCCCAGGTTCACGTTAAAACCTCACATTAACAACTCTGGTGTATGAATGAGTGAGTGACAAGCACATGATCAACCAGTGGGACTCACTGGGAAGTGAGAAACTAAAAATTAGATTAGTTTGTCCTGAGGCCCTGTTTCATGAAAATCATAGTTTTTATGTAATTCTTTCCACCAGCAGCAAAAATGATCATAGAAAATAGAAAACACCAAAAAGAATAAGATCATTGCTGAGAACAAAAAAGATATTAAAGGTACACATGGCCCCCGGTGAACAGAAAAATAAGGCTCTTTAAGATCTCACATTAGAGGACACTGTTTCTATTTTCTGCATCTGTTCCCACCTTCAGAGGCTGAGAAACACACTAAGAATCACAGTTTTTGATTTACCAATCACTGAGTCGTTCTTGCTGGAAGGAAAAATTCTGCGTGATACAAGTGGATGGGCGCCACGTTTTCCTGAATAATTTACCACTTCGCTGACAGGCTGCACTTCATCGGAGCGTTGTGTTGAATGTGTTGCTATAGAAAAGTAGAGATGCCACAGAGAGTAATATCACCTTTCTGTTCACTCTCTAAACCGCACACTTAAAATTTAACTGCCGGTGGATAGACTTTAATGAGACTATGTGTCAGCTCTGATAGTGAGAGAAACATTTGTACATTCCTGTATTTGTAGGTTTTCAAACCAAAGCTTACTGTATGTTTACAGTACAAAATACATTTAATTTAGCAGATTTTATTATTATTATTATTTAAGAGCAGAGTTTGACTTTTTCACCTGCACAAAATCATATCTGTTTATAACACCTCAGAATGATTTCACCCATTACAAACTATTTAAATGTTCAGATTTGTTTACTATGCTGTAAGAGAGACTTGAAAAATTGTGATTCTATCCCTTTATACTTTTTTCCCTAATGATCTCTTCAGGCTGACAGTTGTAGCAGGTAAGCATTAACATCTGATAAAATCCTATTTTTGTTGTTGCTTTTATTCTATCACAGGAATCAAAGTATATTTACACACACTGAAGCACTGGGATATCATATAAGTGTCTTCCATCATATCTTCAAAACTGCTTCTGTCAAGAAGTACAGGTACAGTGTATGGTTCTTGGTTTTATTTCATATGTCTGTTTCAAAGGTCTGTATAAAAATCCTTGGAAAGGGATGTTAATATGGTGCTCCCCGTGCTTGGAATAATAAATTAAAAAAAATAGGCAGAAACATTTCCTGTAGATTCTTTTGCCTGATCTATTTACATATTTTAGTAACTTTTTTACAATTTGACATTTCTTATGATGTCTACAAGTCTTAGGCCACGTTTAGCTTTGTTGGTTATTAAAGTTCTAATGACCACACAGATGTGTTTCTGTGTCTCTGTATTAACCCATAAACACCAAACACATCTACCGATGTAAAATATTTAATGACTTCTGTACCATTAATCCTATCAATATACGTAAATAATTAAGTAAAGTAAAACCCATGGAGTTGGATCAATAACAATGGATGGAAATGCTTGTTTTTATGTTCAATTATTGATATCTTCACTGAAGAAGTCACCCTTTCTTTAGTTTTCTTTGTTTCTGACAGCATATTATCCAATGTTAATCTGAGATTTTATTAACATCTACCTGATACAAAAATTAAATATAGGAAAACACATAATTTCCCCTGAAAAAACACAAAATGCAAAGGACAATATTATAACAAATGGTAATAAATCACTTAAGAAAGGTTAAATATAGAGAAAATATAGAATAGAGTAAGTATTTTGGAACTTCCACATAAATAACACTGGGTCTGTATGGGTTCAGATCCATATATCTGGATATATGTGAAGTATGTACAGCAGTAAAAACAACAGCCTCAGGGGAAAAACAGCTTCTATAAACCAAAGTGGTAGTATTTACTGTGACCTCCCTTTGCACTAAACCCATAAAGACCCAAAGAGCCCCTGGCAATCAGAACCATCTACTGATTTAAAGTGTTCAATACCTGTTTATCCACTAATCCTATGAATACATGTAAATAATTGGTGTAAAATACAGTTTGTCATCTTTTCATGGTCATCAGATATGACCCATTTGAACATTCGTAGTGAAAGTGAAAACACTGTCATCTTCTACAACATTGATTCATCAGTAAAACCCACTGAGTTGGATCAGTGACAGTGGATGGACAGACTTGATTTTGCATTCAGTTAATGATATATGTTGTTAACTTTTGAATTTAGTCTGAGTTTTTATAAACTAATTTTCTCGTGTTTTATTTTATTTTGCTTTTAGAGAGAGAACGCGGAATAAACAGCCATGCTCAATTCAACTCTGCAAACACAGCAAAACTAAAGGTGGCCTTAGACTTTTGCACAGCACCATATGTTTGGTTGCATCTATATCTGACACCTTGTCAACTGTGCTACTGCGGATATTGGTCAGGATGTCCTTGTCAAGGAGCTTTTTCAATCCCAGTGTGTCTTTCCTGGTTAATTAAAGGTTAAATGAAAATGAAAATGTAATAAATAAATAAACATTGAAAGTTCAGGTATTTAGTTAAAATATAAATAAAGTGTACACAGAGTAATTTCTCATATTATCCTGTTAAAATATGTGTTACAACCATAACAATAACTTGGAGTGCAATACTAGATGTTACGTTCCTCCTCTTAAGCATGGTCCATCTGAATTCAAACACACTGGAGTTAAACAGTATTGATTAGCCACTGGATTTAATTCTGAACTGGATCGATAGTTGAATATAATACATTTAACAGTAGTGTCTCAACAGTAGCAGAGGGATAAAAGCTGTTTCAAATAATGTTACATACTCACTGTGTGTTTTTTTTAAATTATTATTAGACTGTAAGACTTTCTTTTGGCTGCGAAATTCTGAAAGGTGTTAGACACTGCTAAGAGATTTAACAAGTTCATCACTTTTACACCCACACAACACCTTTAGCAGCAGCCTTTTGGTAGAGCAGACAATAATCTGAGTTTGGAAGGATGTACACTGCTGTAATCGCATTAACGTTGCTGTTCCAATCTCCTTTTACCAATTACCAAGGTACAGGGTCCAATACTCCACCCTGAACTCCAGAGACCACAGTCATTGATTTTCTAATGAGAAATGTAGAGAGAATTGGAGACGCCTGACACTGATTGGAGGAGGTGGTTAAATGGTTATGTATGCCTCCAGTCTCTGAGGACCAGTAACCCTCAAATCAACATCTGCGGAGGATATTTCCTCCTGTAATAACCTCACATCAACAAACAAGATGAAAAGATGACAAAATATGAGCTTTGGTTGTATTTTTTTTATAAAATGATATGAGTATTTTTATAACACTTTTTTGACATCAACATACCTCTTCATTAAACACAATATTTGAAGCCATAAAATCACATTTATCTGTTTACATAAACTTTAGGCACAAAGCCATAAAAGCATCTTTTGGTCATCATAAACATTCTTAAATATTCATATATTTTAAACATCCTTGCAGAGTTCATACAGCAAATGAAGAAGTGTTAGTTAGCAAACAAAATCAGGTGGAAGAGCCATCTATTAATGTGGTCCACTCAAACTTGACAATATCAAAGTGTCAATAAAGTACTTTTGGTGACAATGGGAACAACCAAGAAACACTAAGAGAGCACAAAAACCTGGTTGTTTGTATACAGTACAGTACTGCATTCCTCGCTGTCAAAATGCAACAATATGTCCCGTTTCATGAGCACTAAAGTTGGGTTCTCCAGACACTAGTAATTTGTTAAAACACACATCTTAATGTTGATCATCACATGACTTCAAAACAATTACAGTTAGATACAGCAAGCCAGTGTTACATTACAAAACAAGATGTGATGAGTGGCAGCTGGTACACAGAATTTATTGCAGTGCACACCAAACATCAATAAACAACATCTTCTGAGTAGATGCCTCTCGAAACTTTTTTGATTTGTCTCACATCACCACCAGAACCTGATTATGAAGCGTCATTTTATTATTTATAATGGCAGAAGACACTCATCTAAGAACAAAGCATTAGGCTGAATGAGGACTATCGGTGACTGTGAGGTGGCTGCATCTGAACATTGATCGGAGCAAATTCATGCAACAAACACACACTAAAACTCTACGGTTCAACTGCACTCACGCTATTTTTGTCTTATAGTGTATTATAGGCCTCACTCGCGAAGAAGACGAAGACCTTTTTTGCAAGCAGACATCTCCCTGAAAAGGTACTGTCCATGAAAAATATGGCCTTTTATATTAATGTTAACACAGATCAACGACCCAAATCCACAATAGTCTCACAGAAACAGTATACAGATATATACAGTACATAAAACACATTTGAGAAACAGAATAATAATAACCTTGTTTTTGAATACTTATAGTTTCAGTGCAATCAGAGTGGTATTTCAGAGAAAGACCCTACATGATGGTCTACTGCAGTGTTATCTGGCTCATGTTGTTCAAGTAGATTCATGAGGTTTGAGTGCCTAAGAAGTACACCATAGGCCTGCAGTTTACTTTATACGCCTTTAATGAAGCCCTACCGTCTAGATGTGGTGACGAACATGTGAATCTAATGAGGATTGTTCTGCATTGCAATTAACTATGTCTTTACACTGGCTTTTTGAAACTAGTATTTGTTTTACTTGAATACACAGGATGGATTTTAATATCTAATATAATGTTTATTTGTGCAATCCGTGATGGAAAGTCTGTTTTTGTAAGACGACTCACCATTACTGCAACCACCAATATGCTCTGTCTAAGAGTAGCCACCCTCTGCGTACATCTTTCCCGCAGGCTCCTGCACATACTCCTCCGTCTTATCCCAGTCCTGAACCCAGCCTCCGTTGAGCTGAGCTGTGGCCCCGTAGCTTTTAGCCGGGGCCCCCATGGTGCCGTATCCCTGCGTGATGTCGCCCGTCTCCTCGGCCAGCTCATCTTCATCTATAAAGCCGCACTTCTCTTCGCTGGTTTCTTCAGGGTCGGCCCATGGCTGTTTCTCCCCAGATGCAAATAGCCCGTAGAACACCACTCCCCCATAATGCACCAGTGAAGCAATGAGGAAGACGTACTGCCACTCTTCTCGGGTCTAAATCAAGAAAAGAGTTGGAGCAGGATGAGTCACTGGTGATTTGTTTTACTATGTTAACAGTTTCTACCCCAGATCTAAATCCTGCTGTGACTCTAATTTTTGGACATTAAATCATGAAAAGATCCAAACTTTTTTTTTTTTTTTTTTTACAGCAAGGTCAAGATGTGTATTAACTCCTATTTATATTCATGCACCAAAATGAATAGACGTGACTCACCTTGTTCTTTGTCATAGCTCCCACTATTAGAGGGCAGACCATCCCTGACAGAGTACCCACACCGTTAGATATACCCATGAGGATGCTGGCATAGCGAGGAGCGATGTCTAGATGGTTGACATTGAAACCTACAACAAGAGACATCAAGCAACATTGGTTAGACTATGAGAGAAACACCCAAATATTAATGAGAAAACACAAAAGTCATTAACCCATGAAGACCCGATGCTACGTTTGTGGCAGATGCCAATTTATTTTTTCTCTATATTTAACTTTTCTTAAGTGATTATTATGATACTTTCCTCTGTATTATGCATTTATAAGTGAAAATCAGGTATTTTCCTACATTTAATTTATTGATCATGTAGCTCAGAGTAAATGTAAATTATTATATCACAAACAGAGGAAACTGGGTAAAAAAAAAAGTTACTTTTGCAGTGAAATATTTCATTAATTGAACATAAACCCAGTGTTTTCATCCACTGCCTTTGATCCAACTCCATGGGTTTTACTGCTGAATCAATGTTGTAGAAGATCACAGTGTTTCCATGGTAACTACAGAGCCTCTGAACATCTAAATGGGTCACATCTCACGACCATGAAAAGATGAATAACTGTATTTTACACCAGTTATTTACTTGGACTGATAGGATTAGTAGATCAACAGGTATTGAACATTTTAGATCAATAGATGCTTTTGCTCACCAGTGGCTGTTCGGGTCTTTATGGGTTAAAAATATATCTCGAGACCTACCTGATATTGCAAAACCGCTAAAACCCACCGCCAGGACTAGGAAAGATATGGCTACACCTTTACTGTGAGAATAACCGACGACCAGTAAGAGAGTGGCCTCCATTCCGAACCCTGAAAACAATGGAGATAACATGTTATATGTAATGAATTTAATGTAATAAAATTGAGAAGAAATCAAAATATCACAACTAGAGAGATTATTTTTTGGTGAACAGTTACCAAATGTGGACCTATTGTTGGACAAATGTACCTTTCAGTAACTAAATTTTCCTGTTGAAATGAGGAATTATTTACATTGCTGGTTTGCATTAATGTTTCCAAGAATTTTAGTTGTATAGGCCAGTTTATTAAAACAGTTACATTATTTTTTGCATGTTGTGATATTTTTTGGTGTTATTGAGCAGAAATAATATCATTAACTTCCAGTATAACATAATTCAAGTCATTTCAGAAGGAACAGGATTTTTAGATGGTACAAAATAAACTCAATGAATCAGACTTTGGTCAAATGCAGGTTTTTTCAGACATGTACAGGATCACTGATTAGAGTCAGTCAGCTATTTACATATTTATTTTGATTTGCACAGAGAGGAGAAAGCTGTATTTGCAAGTTCTGTTTTGTTTTTTTTACTCTTATTTCAGCTTCTGCAGGGTGACCAGTAACTTGTAACCTACTACATATCACAAGGAGCTCTCCCTGTAAATAAATATATAATCATCTTAAAAAAACAGGAGTTCATCATCTAAATCTCACCTCCACAGTTCATGATTTTCCGGACCGTAGTGGTGGACATGATGTTGTGGGTCCGCAGGTAGTCGGCTAACTGTCCTCCCAGCGGCACGATGATGGTCATGACGAGGTGAGGAAGAGCTGACACAATTCCAACCTGAAAAAAAAAAATCAAAGTGTGACAGATGAGAAGATCCTCCACCCAGACCCAGACCAAATCTTTGTCTGCATTTCAACCTCTGACTCTCACATCGCGTCTGAACAATAATTCACACGTAGTAATCACAGCTCGCCTTCAGTCCAATCCTGGACCTGAATCACAGCTGCCAGACCAGCGTGATTCATGATGCACATCCTCACAGGAGCAAGAAAAGGCAATATTAAGCATAAATAGAATGTATTTGTGGGATGACAGATTCACTCAGGTAAGATGAGCAGATAAACAGGACTTTTGATATTGATCCAAATATTTAATCCCAGATCTGTGTTAAAATACATACTTACATACAGCTGTGCTCATACATTTACATACGCTAGAAGAGTTTAGGATAATTTGGCCATTTTTCAGAGAAAATGAATGATAATACAATGTGTTTGCTCCTTTTAAATCATCAGAAATGATCCAAATGACCCTGATCTAAAGTTTACATCTCCTGGTTCTTAAACCTCTGTTTTGTCCCCTTTAACATCAACAGCTGCAAGTCTTTTGTGGTTGTGGATGAGGCTTTTAATTTTCTAAGATGGTAAAGTTGCCTATTCTTCTTGGCAAAACACCTTCAGTTCCTTTAAGATTTTGGGTTTTCTTGTATAAACTGCATGTTTGAGACCTCCCAAAAGTGGCTCAATGATACTGAGGTCAGAGGACTGAGATGGCCACGCCTTCACCTTCACCTTCACCTTTTTCTACTGTAGCCAATGACAGGTCAACTTGACCCTGTGTTTTGGGTCATTATCATGTTGGAACATCCAAGACTGTCCCATATACATTCTGTCAGGGTGTGTAAACTTATGAGCACAACGGTATATATCATACATTTTGACATATTACTCTAATCTCACAAATTAACCCATAAAACATAAGATTGACCTAAACCATCTACTAATCAAACTGTTGATCCACTAATCGTATGAATACATGTAAATATTTGGCTCAAAATGCAGTTTGCATCTTTTCATGGTCATCAGATATGACCCATTTGGACGTTCAGAGGCTCTGTAGTTACCGTGGAAACACCATTATCTTCTACAACAGTGATTCACCAGTAAAACCCATGGAGTTGGATCAATGACAGTGGATGGACACATTGGGTTTATGTTCAGCTAGTGAGAGATTTTAGTTAAAAAAAAAAAAAAGTATTTTTTCTTTTCTCTGTTTTTGATATAATAGCCTTAAACTTTAATCTGAACTTTTATGAACATCTACATAACCAATAAATTAAATATAGGAAAATACAGGATTTTCACAGAAAAAATGTAAATGTAAAAGTACAGAGGATATTGCTATAATAAATGGTGGTAAATCACTTGAGAAAGAAAAAATTCCTGCCATAAAAGTACCAGTGGGTTTTATGTGTTAAATTAAAACATGAATGAACATCCTGTTATTTTATCTTCTGAAAGCTTTTGGTTTATTATCTTCATACCTAGATTGGATTTTG
Source organism: Maxillicosta whitleyi (assembly GCA_029822895.1). Taxonomy (NCBI): domain Eukaryota; kingdom Metazoa; phylum Chordata; class Actinopteri; order Perciformes; family Neosebastidae; genus Maxillicosta; species Maxillicosta whitleyi. The sequence goes on from JAPSES010000249.1 coordinate 4,491,379, forward strand.
TTGCGTGATATTTTTAGACTACAATCGAGTTCCTTTTCCAGCTTATTTACCTTGCTGATTTCAAAGCCAAACACCTCTTCAAAGTACGCTGGCTGGCTGATGAGGAGCAGGTAAAAGGTCCAGCTCCTGCAGAAGTTGGCCACAATGATTGCATAGACAGGCATAGAGGAGAAGAATTTCCTCCAGGGGGTCTTGAATTTCTGTTAATTAAAGGACAACAATCGAATTAGCTGAGTGTACTTGACAATGCATCACATGGTGAAATAAATACTGGATAAACCCACCTCCATGGCACCCATCAGCTGAGCACTCTCACCGATGCTCTCCTCGATGTAACGCCGCTCCTCGTCGGTGATGGTCGGGTGCTCAGCTGGACTCTCATACGACACCAGGATCCAGAACATGTACCAAACAAGCCCAAAGGATCCTGAGTCAAGGTGTTAAAACGTCAGTGATCTGTCAGTGGGCCTGTGTAATGAATGTACACCTCCTGACTATACTCAGACCCAAGCATGTCTACTTTATATGCACGCTAGAATCCCAATACTTTATTAATCCCAAGTGAAATGTGTCAAATAAAACCCTCAAATATATGATAAAATAAAGTTTATGGACAAAAATGATTGGGACATACAGTATCTTCCTGTTGATTTATTTCATGTCAGTTGCTGTTAATCATTTTCACAGTAAATGTCAAACCTGTATTTATCTAACTTTAAACTAAAGGTTTAATATTCTTCCTGAGTGAAAGTTGAAGATACCACATGGTTACGTGTGGTTCAATGTAATTACTTTACGATCAGGGTGTGACAAATGTTTCAGAAATCTAACAGCAGAATATTTAACACAATTAGGGAAAAAGTCCCATAATGAGTACGATTAAGTAAAAGCAATCTACTTTCACAAGAATTTGAGATGAAAATAGAAATAAAATTAACCCTATATCTGTGTTTATTGCACTGAAATTATAGCCCCACCCCCTGTTTACCAATGAAAGACCTAAATTCAATGTGTTCCACTTTGGTTTTATGTGTATAAAGTCTGGAATTTGATTAAAACATAAAATGTAAATCCAAAACCCTTAATGCTTAAAGTACTCTTTTTATAAATATCATTATATGCTTGCTATGCATTTCATATGATGTCTGTGTATATGTTTGTTTTTCTGTAACCTGATAAAACCCTGGCCAAGATGTTCTAATTAAAAACATTTTTAATAAAAACAATAAAATGGTAAAAGTTGCCAATGCATGCTTTGGTTTGAATATTACACTCCTTAAAAAGATTATGTAGTTGTTTTTTTAATGGTGAAATATAATATGTAACTGCTTTTATAGATAGGTTTACACAAAAACTACCCTTATTGTACTTGAATAGTTTCAGTTTTTTGCAACTTTATACTTGAATTACTCTTCATTTTGGTGGCAAACATTGCACTTTTTATTCCATTCCATCTATTTTAAGTCACTTAATCAATAATAGTAATAATAATAATTGTTATTATTATTATTATACAATACGATTAATGCATGAACACAAACATGTAAATTATGGTGTATTATCATAGATTAAGCATCTCAGCAATATATAGAGAAATCAAAGTCCCATCATTACCAACAACATTAACTGTTAAAAAGCTGGAAACACACCTTTATAATGATTTATTTGTATTTATTATTTTATCCTCTGCATTTTTTTTTGTTTTTCAGTGTGTTTTTCAACTATATTCCTGTTTTTCATTTGCTAATCATGTAGATACAAATACAAATGTTGTTACATCCAAACAGAAAAACCTGAAATAAAAGCAATTTTTTCAGCAAAATAACTCACTAACTTAACATAAAAATAAGCACCTACAACCATTTATCAGATTACTGACATGGGTTTTATTGGTTAATATAATTTGTGGACAATAATTCCATTCTCTGTGTAGTGGATTTGATGTATTTGCTGAGCGCTGGTTTAATTAAATGCAGGACCTTTTACTTCTAAATGTGTATTTTTATACTTTACTTCTGTGATACTTTATGTTTCTGTCCCCGCTACTGTTAAAAACACTTAATACCCTGTTATGATATTTCTGTGATGGGAGCGCTCACCGTACACATAGAAGACGGAGGACCATCCTGTGTACTGGACCAGGATCCCGGCCAGAGGCATGGCTATCACGGCACCAGCATAGGATCCTGAACAGGACACATTTATAATGAACAAGCACAATTTGATCTGTGTTTCTTACTCAGAGAGCAGTATCCAAATGTTTAGTGTTCAGGACACATTTACACACAGTTTAGAGGCAATATTTTGTAATCCTAACCCTACATGAAGTAAAACACTAATAAAATCTACATGACCCTGAAGAGCCAATCATTTTGGCAGAACCTGGACCGCCTGTGTGTATTAGTTACCGCAGAAGGAGATGGTTGCCAGACGACTTCTCTCCAGAGGTGGAGCCCATTTACTCCAGATCCCATGGCATGCTGGGTAAGTCACTCCCTGCACAGTGACAAATAATACTTCAGACTCAAATTACATGAACACACAACAGACATATTTCAGAACAAAAAAATGATCTGCCTACAAATGCATGAGGTGTTTGATCCAATTAATTATGTTTCATTCGTATGTTTTTAATTTAAGTCATTTGCGCTTTATGAAGAAATTTGATTGCAGCCGTCTGTTTTCATCTCTCAGTGATGTACAAGACAAATGTAGTTAATAAAAAATACAATGACATGACCTTTCTAATAAAGACTAATGAGTTAGCTGTGAGTGTGCAAATTCAAGCTGACTACACACTTTGTTAAAAAAAAACTGAATTGCTCCCATTAAATCTTCATTACACACTAAGTGGCATACAATCAACTATTGATAGACACAAATTGCTGGGGCTTGCAGTGGGAGACACCCTGAAATGCTAATTTTTAATTTGCAGTAATAAGTCGATGGGTGCTGAACGCAGGCGGTTGGTCATGAGCTGCTATTGAAGCCACAGTGTACAGCTAAAAAAAAATATAACAAGAGAGGATGACCTTCAGTTCCACTCTCTGAAAAGGTATGCTTTTTGTTGAGCTGTGGGAGCTGCCTGCATCAAGAGGTTTTTATTGCTTTTGCTCTATGTGTTTCTATGTGAACATGGAACTGTTTTGGCCATGTAAACCAACACACATAAGCCCTGCTATTGTGGTGTATTCTGTTTGTGGACTAATCTGACTGTTGTACACACTATAATGAATGGGACTCCATCATAATGGGCTCTATCTTCCAGCTCACATTCAAATAGAAAGCAGCAGAGATCTGAATGAACAGACAACAGAGGATTTGTGTAAAATGCTAAAATGCAATTGTCGGAATAATTTCATCAGGGTTTGAGCTCAGCTCTCGGCTTGATAATGAGGCATCATAGTTGAGTATTTTAAAGGTCAAGACCTGCAGTGCAAACTGTGTATCAGTACCTCCACCAACCCTTGTAATATCCTCACAAAGATGACACATCCATAGTGCACCCGGGCGGCAGAGGGAATGAACATGTTCAGGGTGGATGTCAGCACAATGGCAGCTCCGAAAACTCTGGATAAACAGGTTGTTTGTGTGATTATTCGTCAGTCCAAAAGCCACAGAATTACCAGTATTGACAAGAACTTCAAACAGATCTCAATAATAAATAAACAAAAACATCCTACACAATATAGGGGTCATATATAAGGAATATAAGGAATATAAATCAGTTCTAATTGGATGCCACATGCTCACAACAGGCAGTTTTTCAGTTTCCAGGGAGTGAGGAGGGGGTGTTTGCAGCAGAAGGCGTCAGTAGACTCAGCTGACTTGGCATTATGAAGCTCTTCAAAGATTTGCATCTTATTTGGCTTCAGTTCCTTCATGAAAAATCACTAATAGTCTTATAATGTTGATACACAAGGACTTCTATGGCCTTATCCTACTTCTGCCGCTTTTATCTCCTCCTATACAGTCACTGGAATTAACATGTTTTTCATTATTTTTTTTAACAGAGACTTTTACTGTTTCAGCCTCATAAATTCATGACCGTCTATTGGAGTTTAGTGGATTTTATTGCAAAGCTTTGCAGCATTTTAGATGCAGCTGAGTAATCAGGTGTAAGTTATGTCACATGTGCGTTTTGCCCATGAATCATACCACAGTCATTACTTACAACCTACATCTCACGCAGGGGTTTGGCTGGTATGGTTGCCATGTCTCTGAACATAAAGGATTAGACACGGTTGTCTCGTGGGAGCTCATTAACAAGAGGAGGCACGCCTGGCAGGCATCAGCCAAATCCCCATTTTATCTGCTGTAGGGTCAGGCGTCTTTTTTCAATCCCGACGCGCACAATCACCTTTTACTTACATTTCTGGGATAAATTACATAAATGAATAAATCTATAAAATGGCACATTGATAGGCTACTTTATATTTCACAACGACCTGTTTACTCCGCCTGCAGAAGCCTATTCGTTTGTGGTACAGGCTATTTGTGTAAAATATTGAGCGAAATTACCTGTTTGCGGCCAGTCTTGAGGAGATATACCCTCCTGGAATCTGCGTAATTATGTAACCCCAGAAAAAGGATCCGTGGATCATCCCCACAGTCTCTGGATCCCAGTTGAATTTAGCTTTCTATAAATAATAATAATTAAAAAAAACAAAACATTTTAATTTCACATTTTAAGACAAATTAGTCAAAAGTACAATTATTGTCTTCTAAGAGAAATGAAAATGTGTACACAAGAATATTAAAATTGAATCCAACTTGATAATCTTGCCATGTTTTAGAGTGATCAGCCAGTATTAAAAGAAAATAAGTCTAATTCAGATAAATAAGAACCAAAAATTAAAGAAATCTACATGCTTGCACCTTCTTGAAAAAGCTACACACAGTTTTAAAGTGCCACAGATGTTGTTCAGGGTTGTTTAACCATTAAATTCTATCATCCAGGCTGGGGCCCATGCACCTCACGAGCCCAAATAAAGGGGGTGTTTATGGGTGGGGGCGGAGTTTTTGTGCACCTCTTTGATGATGATCTTCCCGTTTTGATGGATTGTGCTGTTATTAACCATGCTGACGATGGCCACACCCAAGTTACATCGGATACCGAAGGAGATGCAGAAGCCGAGCCCGCTCAGCATAGCGATGATGTATCTGCGCGGAAGCCCGAAGCATGTGCAGTCACACAGGGGCGTCTTCCGCTCCTGGTCCTGCCTGGGTCTTCCATCCTCCGTCAGCTCGATCGCCTCACCTGTTTGCTGCCGTTTTTCCAGCCTCCTGCACAACAAGGCGTTAAATATTCTTACAGTTTTACATCACAGTCGACACTTGGATGAAGGAAATCGCTCATACAGACTGAGGTGTCTTATAGAGGGTGCACTAATACCACTGCTGGAATGATTTTACGCAAAAAAAAGATGAAATATATTACCTGTATATAGACATGGATGCATCAGAATCATTTTGGTATTTGTGTTATCGCATTAATTGTTCTATTCTTTAAGATAAATGCTGATGTTCTAACATCAGGCCTCAACAATAGCCCATTATTGATATTGGGTCTTCTTTTCATTGTGACACAGGCCCTTTAAACCCTGCACCGTGTGAGTAAATTCAAACTTTATTTATTTTATTCTCTGCTAAAATTCCCCCTTTTTTTGCACAAGAAAGGCTCCTTTGCAAACGAAGAGAAATGACCTTCATACCGCATTGCAGCAATATCAGCATCTGGGTTGTTAAGAATAAAAATCTTGGTCGTTTTATTTTTTTTATGTATTTCATATAAATACGATGCAGGCATTTTGCTATGACCCACGCACAAAATGTGCTCCCATAAATTGAAGGCTAATTGAAAAAGTAAACGGTGGAATGTGAAGGCCCCGTCCTGTAACATCACAGGCCTGCTGCAGCTTAAATGAAAACAGCAGATTTTTTTTTTTCCCCTTTCATAGCTTTAAGTCACGCTTCTCTGCTGCAGCTTGCATCAGCTCTGGAACTAAAAGCCATTTCAGATCTAAAGGAAACGAATAAACTGTTTTTTAAAATCTACTTTTTGGAATTTTATTTAGTAAATGCTTTGAACTTGAGTTTATTTCGCGCAGATTTCGATTTTTTCCCGTCTTTTTACTCGTTGTATTTCCATACCAGGTGACACATTTTATTAAAATATTTAATTTTCCACATCTGCTCCTCTCCATTCATCGTCACCACGCACACGTTTTGTAGTCAGTTATCAGATCTATTGTGGACAACATTTCATTTAGGGGCTTGTGTCATTATGAGGAATATAGGAAGTCGATTGCTATGAAGTGCATTGATGTTGGATTAATACAGATGGATACGTAGTGTAATAGATATCCTCCGACCTTGTGTCACGACTCGCTCTGTTTCATTAATTATTAAAAACACCTACAGCTGCTGGTGGAGGGGCTCATCCTCCAGGGAAATATCACATCCTTAAATATTCGGGCCACACCACTGTGCTTTCAGCATCATGTCTGTAATCCATCTTTTCCCTCTCGAATTCAATTTTAATTTAGGAATAACCAGATCTCGGGTCAAAGCATGATTTTTGTGTACTCTTCACCCTGAATATTAACATACATTTTAATTCTTTCCACAACACAACTAAATCTGTCATTTTAAGGCATGGAAAATGTTCATTACTTCACCTTACCTGTACAGATTCCCGAGGGCCTTTCCTGCGATCTGTTTTAGTCCCTCTTTAGTGGTAGGGAGGGCTTTCTCTTTGCCTGGCTCCATATCCAATTTGTTTCCTAGTATTCTATATTACTATAACAAACTGAAGTGCGACATTAATGAGCATATTGTTGAGATATTAATCCAAATAACGCGCTGCTTTCCCTTTGAGCAGAAAACGTCTCGATCGTCCTGCAAAGATAAACCAAGAACTAGAGAAAAAGAGGGAACACGTTCAGTGTGAAAGGGCTGGAATCACAGTCACAAAACAGCAGTCAAATAAGTCCGCTTTTGCCTTGCGCAATGTTAATCCATGCAGTGCCATTTTAAGATCCAGTCAGCGATTACAAAAAAACAGCACAAAGGAAAGTAAGAAGTTGGAGGATTTTGTCGGGGTTGTTTGAGGAATGGCAGTGGAAGTCCGAGCCGGTTGAGGTTGGAGGAGCTCCGGTTTAATCTGAGGTGTGAATCTCCTGTGAGGCTGCAGCCGGAGGAGGTTTCAGCACCACGGAGAGCGCACAGCCCCTGTACCTGTCAGCAGCTCCGTCCACCGCCCCTCCTCCCTCCGCTGCTCCCTCCGCTCCTCTCACTAATTCAATTATTACTTAAAAATCTGTTCAACGCCACAACTGCATAACCTACCCCTTACATCTAATAGAACAACAAAAAAAAGAAAGCATCCAGACTATTTATAAATCACTTAAAGCGGGGGGCACACAGCAGAAATAATTCCACGCCCCCTTTTAATTTGGAATTTGATAAACCTGAAAATTTTTTTAAATAATTAATTTAATCAAATACGATTTTTTAAAGATGATTTTCTTTATTTATTTCCTTTGTTTTTTTCCGTGTGGAATCTGACTGTATGTACAGTAAATATGCCCTGCCACGCAGAGGCAGTGTTGTGTAACAAACCTGAGGAGATCTGAATCACATGAAATGAGATAAAGGAGACCGGCAGCCATTGTTAGACTATTTATCTGTGTATCAATCAAAGAAAACATGTGGGTAAACAAACAGAATGCACAGCTTTTCATGACATGATATGTAGCACACACACACACACACACACACACACACACACACACACACGTCAGACATCAATCCGGGGCTTTATGGTCTAGTGTCGGGTACCTCCGGAGTGACAGTGGACATCCCGTGTCTTTTTCTCACTGTCATCCGTGTATGTTTGGATATCTCCGAGGCCACCTGCAGGCCTGTGCACGGGGCAAACAACAGGAAAATAGCGTTAAACTCCCTCCTGAAGTGTCTGCCCATGAAGCAGCTGAACAGAGGGTTGATGCACGTGTTGAGGCTGCAGAAACACATCTCCAAGGCGAAGGCGACGTCAGCAGGATTCCACGACACGGGGTTATCTGGGTAAACCGCGCGCATCACAATGGCAGCGTTGCGGCACAGGTGGTAGGGCAGGTACAACAGGGCGAAGAGGAACAGGGCTGCCTTCAGGACCCGCCTGAGCCGCCGCTGCTTGTTGAGGGGGTCGGGTACAGGCCGGTGGCCCAGTTCTCTGACACTGTGCAGGCCGCAGTAACAGATGCACAGCAGCGGGAAGAGGAAGCCAGTGATGGAGCAGAACAGGGAGAAGGGAAGACTCTGGTTGGTGTCACTCAGCAGGATGTACAGGGTGCAAATAGTGTGGTTACTTCCAGGGCAAGTCTGGATCATGCTCATTTTGGCAACAGGTATGCTGAGGACCAGAGAGATGACCCAGACCAGCACACACAGCACAAAGGTCTGCCTCCGGCCCAGCAGAACCAGAGAGCGCAGTGGGTGCACGATGGCGAGGTACCGGTCCACACTGATGCAGGTCACGAAGAAGATGCTGAGGTAGAAGTAGTTGTGATACAACATCCGTACAGTCGAGCACATGGGCAGTCCCATCCTCCAGTCCAACCGGTCCAGATGGTACTGGATGAGGAAGGGCAAAGCCAGCAGCCAGGAGGTGTCAGCAAGGGTCAGGTTGAAGAGGAGCTGGGTGCTGCGGGTCCAACGACGCAGACGGAGAAAAAAAACCCAGAGGGAGAGCAGGTTGAGAGGCAGGCCGAAGATCATGACAGCCAGGAAGAAAGATGGCATCACATAGAGCTGGATCAGGGGCAAACCTGGACGGATTTCCAGGTCGCAGAAGGGTTCCTCTGGAGGCTGGAGGGTGATGGACACCAAGGATCAGCTTCAAATACAACTCATTCCATCTGAGGTGTTAGGTTTTCTGACACCTAAAATATGGACTTTTTATTTCACAGTGATATGTATCAGTCTCAACAGAAGCAAACCTTAATAATGCTTCCTCCACACACAAAACCATGTTACTTCATGAATCACTTGCTTTGACAGATAGAGATTTCTAACATTGAAAGGAACCTTTAGAACCTACCTGCACCTGCCTGTTGCCCATGTCTTTGTCACAGTACCTCAGCAGTGTGCCAAATGAAGCAATCATGCCAACATATTTTGGTGTAAAACACACCCACCAGTGTGAACAAACACAGAACAGCTATCAGCGTTCATACCATCTGTTACGTGAACAGCAAGTTTCAGGTCAGAAAGCTGTAGAACACAAATCTGTACTGGATACACTGTAAATGATTTCTATTAGTGAGTAAAAGAAGACCCAACACAAGTTGAACTGGGACTTTATTTGGAAGATTTGTCTTGGTTTACATTACTTATCTTGAATATAGGAGAATTACAAAAAAGAAAGGTCAAAAGTAGCATACAGTAAACAGGTTCACTTTTTCCCATCTGTGGTAACAGTATAAAATGAATATATAATTACGCACGTAAAACAAAAAAAGAACATATATAACAAAAAAAGCTATTTAAAGGAGATGTATAAAGAAATACAAATATTAGATGTTTTAAGGCATCAAAAGGCATTAGATTAGCTGAGCGCAAGGCAAGAGAAAAGACAGGCAGACTGAAAATACTCTGGGCTGCCCAACATCAGATTTACTAGCCTGTGTCTGGATCAACCCAGCAGTTATTTTACATAAAATCCAACAACTTTAATAACAGATACATATCTCTGTGTAGGCAGCATCACAGGTTCAACATGTCCTTCATATATTTAAGAAAATGAAAGCTACATTTTTTTCTTGTTGTCATTTAATCTTAGTATAAAACGTTAAAATCAGAACTGGGCGCCCCTTCTAATTTATCTTATTCCACTAAACTGAACAGATGTTTTCATACGGTGCCACCCCTTTAAAACACTGAAAATGAATATGTAGTGTTATGGCAAGTAGACTGACATGCATGTCTTTGTAGTCACTTTTCACTAAGTGCTTTGTGCAAAAATAACAAAAATATGTGTGTCTTTCTGTCTGGACAATGATACAGCAGGGGAAACCAGATGCACAAAATCTGGGCGATGGCTGATGTGCATTGTGTAATGGAGCAAACATACTTCAGTAGGTCGGGGCAGCCTTTCATTAGCGCCGATGTGTTGGTAAATAGAGGCACATTAAAAAGGGATCTCTTCACTCTCTCAGGGCTTTCACTTCTCATCTCCAGGAACAGGACTCACAGTCAACAGTCAACAAGCACCAGCTGCTGCTGCTGAACAACTGGCCATCGCAGGACAAAATGTCACCTTACTCACAGTGGTAACAGCAGCACAGATTTATCTTCATAAAAAGCTACTTCATGTGTACAGCTCCGGCCTGAGGACACTGATGAGCCATTATGAGACCAGAGCTAAATGTGAAAAGGCCTCTTTAACAGGCAGAGAAGCAATAGCTAGATATAATTTAGTTACATCTTCAATACTTGTAGTTGCCACAGCAACGAAAGTAGAGGTAATAACTTAAATCATCTGATATTGGAACTCTTTGCAAAGCTGCACGTTTGAGCAGATGTCAAATATAACACAACCCTCAGTTTCCAAATGATCTAGTTGTTTCAATGTTGTACAGACACATTAATAAGTGTGTGATATGTTAAGGCATCAAGTCTTTGGTTACTTATAGTGGTACTTAAAATAAATAGTCATTAAAACAAGTGTAAGTTGCCTGGTTTAGACACAGTGTATAAGATTTCTCCTTTTACAGTAAAGTATGATTATCCTCAGCATTACAATTACAACATAGAGGATGGAAAGTCTTAACTATCATATAGACATTTAATTCAAGTGACTGGTGGCTTGGTTTTAGCATGCATGGAGACTTGGACATGTGTGCACTTCTATAGTCATCACATACAAGCAGGAAGACGGCATTTGAGGAAACCTGCAGCTTTCCAATAAAAGCTGTGTGTTTGTGTGTTCCCAAACATGGACACTACAGCAACGTAATGGTGAGTATCATAAATACACAAGCAGGTCAAAATACATCACCATGTTCTCTCAATGTGTCCATCGGATTCTGCAGCAGCTTGCGGGGCTAGAGACACTCTGACAGCACCTCATGTTTGGGTAAAGATGGGTAGATCATAGGTGTGCAGGTACAGTCGTCGCAGTTTTTGCTGAGTTGGATCTTCAGCTTCTCCACTTCGTAGTTATGGAGATACTCCTGCACCAGATAACGTTCTCTCTTTACTCGAGCCTTCACTTCAGACGGAACATCAGGAATCATCCAGGCCACGAAGAACTTGACCACAAACACAACATGCTGTGGAGGAATACATTACAACTGGTTAATTTATTAGTTTAATGTCAGGTTAGGAAAGTAACAGCATATCTGGAGATTTAGAAGGTTGTGACTATGGACTATTTATTAATATGTGTTGTAGCAAGAACTGTAACTATAAGAAAAGAAACCGACACAACAGACTACTGGATACATTTAACGATGGCTGTGAAATGTAAACATGGTGTTTAGATAGATAGATAGATAGATAGATAGATTTTGTGCACCTGACAGATGTGAAAATATTGCCCTTCTTTGCCTCCAAATCTCAGATGACGTGAGTCTTACTGTTTTTATCCATTTTTAACTTTTATTACTTTTTGAAATATTAATATAATACAAATTATTTTATTAATCCCACAAGAAATTGCACATAAAAGTTATGTGCATTGGCCAGTAATTAAAGCCTCCTGCATGGCAAAGTGTAGTCAAATCGACACCCAAGAATATTTTTCATTGACCATAACATCTCCATATGATATAATGTCAGTGTTTAACTGTTTAAAAAAAAAGTTGAAATCAAACAACTTGATTAGTAAGACAGTGGTAGCTGAAGATGTTTTGTACAAGAATTTTAGGAAAAGAAAAATAAATGTTTAGATCCAGAAAATAAATATAGAAATTTAAGATGCTTTAAACATGTGTAGAGAGCGTAAGAGTATTTACTACAAATACATTATAAATATAAGAGGCAGCAAATAAAAGAGGACTTATTATAAATGAGACCAACATCTACTTCCTAAAAGTGAAAGACTGTTAACCTTAATTAGCATGAGTCTTGGTGATACTAATGGAAGAGCCAGTTTTACCTCCATAATAATGATGAATGCCAACTTCGCAGCCAGAATGTGCCAGAACTGCATAGTGTGGGTATACTGCTTCTCATGGCCAGGAGGGTAGCGATAATCACGATATCTGCAAAGGAAAACAAATCAGATCTGTAATTCCAAACATGTAAAAATATATTGGTTATGCAATTCATAATTCTACCAGCAAATAAATTGAGTAGCGTGCACACTATATTAACCACTATTTACTTAAATCTTACTAATAACAGTAATGCAAAACCAAAAATGTATCGATGTTATTTTGTGCTTAGGTTCTATTGCATCTAAAATTTCTAAATAAAACTTCACTCTATATTTTACTAATTGTGTATAAAACCCATGTACCAAAATAAACAGTCCATGTTTAAGTCTTTCCATCTTTCCTAAAATAGCTGGGCCTTTTACATGTTAGCAAATGTTGGTCAACCAGGAGTAAATTATGTATTTGTTGAGGGATAATTTCAGCCCCAGATTTAGGGTGTTGGTGTGTATTTATGGCTACAGGATGGCAAATGTGAGACTGAATTGAAATAGACTACAAGACCATGTTCAACGTTACAAAGAAACAGGAAAACCAAAACAACAATGCAGCTTGTTGACTCAGTAGCACAAAATTTATGGCCTTTTTTTTTTTTTTTTTTTTAACTTTCAATGAATGTATGGAATAAAATAAATGTCCAGGGACTGCATTTTTACATACATAAATTTAATGTCTTACTGTAGAAGCTGAAGTATACAAATTAAAGCCCCTTAATGCAAAATATCTTTATGTCATGAAGTAAAACAGTACATACCTGCAGATAGTGATGGAGCTGTTGAACCAAGAGGGGTTTTCTTCATCATCAGGCCTGTTAGCCACTGGAATCTCAGAGATATTGAACATAGACAGGCTGTTGTCTATGTAGCCCTTCATATTCATCTGACCATCTGGCTGGTATGCGTACATGTACACAAGCCGAGGAATCATATCAGACGTGAAGGCCACAATGAATGCCTGTAAAAGAAGGGAAAGAAAAGGTAAGGACACGCAGACACTCGATAATGTGTAGTGATGTAAAGTTAAATTTAGAAAAGAGGGGATAAACGTGTGTGAAAACATAATGAACGTGACAAATACTGTGCTGCATCATTATAAATGATGATTATAAATGAGCACACACACACACACACACACACACACACACACACACAGAGCCAACTCAAGACTCACATTAGTGACGACAGAGAGGACAGCCATTCCATTGAGGATTTCCGCCCAGGCTCCAATGCTGTGGGCTTTGGCTGCCACCGGACGTCTAAACTGAGTGGTGAGCTTCCAGGCGTCCACTCTCACTTCGATGATGTTGTTGAAAAGCGCCAACAGAGGAGCCAAGGGGAAGGAGGCTACGAACAGTGTGATGAACCCAAACTGGATGACTGGGAAACAGGGGAGTAAGGTTAGAAGAATATGACTCAATAGGAACAACACCACCTGCAGGATGTCAGATGACACTGCAGATACTATTCATCTTATCTTTGTGGGGGGAAAAATAGAACATGCAGGTTATTTCACTTCAGGTCATTCAATTTCTTTACTCCTAGCAACACAAATACTTTGACATATATGGTTATATAATAAATCCCTATGAGCATAACATAAAAAAAAATTAAATGTAATTGAAGCTTTTTTGTTTTGTGTTTCCCTCATTTTAATGGTTCACAATGCATAAACAGTGAATAAAATTAACTGCCTGATTTGGAACTGATCTACAAAATTTCTAATAAAGAGTGTTTTTGTGATTCACATTTGATACCATGTAAACTCTATAAATCATAGTTTCTAAAAATATCTGGGAAAAGTGCTAATAATAAACCAAATGAAGCCAAAATTAAAGATTAAAAAATTAAACTGAATGCCTGAAAGAAAACTACAAAAGAACAAAACAAAAACAAAAACAAAAAAATCCTTGTTTTTAACTGATTTTTAAAATATATTTTATTTTCCTTTTATCTATATATCCAACTAAAACTATCCTTGTCAATGTTTTTCTTCAGTGGGTTTATCTAAACCCCAGCCTAATATTAAAAATCTGATTTTAAACTATTATGGGACAGTTACCCATTTCCAGGTACTCTTGGAAGAGACCCAGCTGTCCAAAAGCCTGCAGGTCGTGGTCCTGCTCCCAGCGGCTGTACAGACTCTCTGGGTGGCATCGTGCCTTCCTGCTGCCCCACCAGTTCATCAGCCACCTGTGAAACACAAGGGGGCGACAGAGAGTAATTTAATGTACCAGACTATTGGGATGAAATTGCAGAGATATTTGTATCTGAGTGGAAAAATATTAGAGAAAAACAGAAAATCAGCACACAAGACAAGAAGCCTGTAACAGAGGTGGTATTATTATTATCATTATATGAAATACTAACATGTAATAATATTGTGCTTTTACTACACATGAGGAATTCCAGGTGTGTGGCTTATGTCATCTTGTTAGCAACCTCATTAGTATTAATGGCTTTTAAGAAGAACACTAAATAAATTATTTCTACAAGTGGTGGAAGATGTATTCACTGTAGAACTAATATAATTGTTACTTAATATAATTGTTATATTATCATTCAGGGATATTACATAATATTACACCACGAGTAAAAGGTCTGGATTGAAATCTTTCTTATGTGACAGTATGTCAAGTTAAAAGCCACATGATGTTTTTGGATTGATGTGTATGTTGTGTTTTACAACAGATGCTTAAAGTTATGCACATGCATCATCATGAGTTCATGAGCTTTTCACAAGTTCAGAGAAACAGGCATGTTTTCAGTTTTATAATAATGCATTTTCAAGTTAATCCAAAGGGTTTCAAAGCATGTATAAAGCTCAAGAAGGAAGAGGATTTAGTCAGCCAATAAAAGCAACACTTAATCCTTCAGTTTATAACAAATATTCAAAATCAGCACATTTGGAGACATGTGGTTCCTCTGAAGAGGAACTAAAACTGTCAGATGATTGTAGTGGAATTAAAAGTGCAATATTTCACCTGTTTGTTCTATTTAGATATAAGTGTGTACTTAGAGATGTGCCAAGGTTTCTGGACAAAGTGTTCATTAATTTTCCCATGTGAATGTTAGTTATTAGACCTTGTTTTTGCAATGCTACAGCTGCAAGATAAAGAGAAGAAGCCTACTGTTCACACACATATGCAAGTCATGTGCATGTTTTTCTTTGAGCTTGAATTCATTGATCCTTGCTATAAATGACATAACTTTGCTCTGTCTTGCAAGAATAAATTGCTTGATATTGATTCACATTTGAGTAAGATTTTCAAACAGTAGAGCAGTAGTAGTTTAAAGCCAATATTCAAATACACATTTGAGGTGCTTATACTTTATTTAATTACAGTTCTGTGTAATAACATTTAGATATTTTCCAGCACTGCTGCCTAGCATTGGTTAATCAATACATATTAGCACACCTTTATTAGTATAATTACTAAATGTACTGAAATGGTGGTGTGTTAAACAGGTTCAGAACACTTACGGGACCAGAGCCTCCTGGATGTTGCCCCACACCTGTTTACCAGTCATCACTATCACTAGCTGTGTGGTGAGTTCAATTAAACAGCCACCAGGATCGCACTGAACACAGACGAGGTGACACAGAAGGAATATGGAAAAAACAATCAAAACTATGGCTCATGCTGAATCATAACTCTTATCTAATTCTGTATATTTATGGTACCTCTTCATTTCTCAGTTTGCTCCCGAACATATAGGCATAATTTCCAGGGTAGCCAACAAATTTGCCCTTAAAGAAAGCCACATAGAAGCAGGAGGAGTAGTAGTTGACAAACTGGAAGAGGAACATCTTCACCGTTAATTTGTTCTCATACTCCAAGTGGGTCTTTGGGATTTCTGCAACACAAAATTATAATAATGACATTAACATTACAGAAAGAAATCAAATAAAAACATTTTACTTTTAATTGATTTGGGCAGACAAAAAACTTGGAAATCATCACATATTCTCTCACTGGCCCTCACCCATGTCAGTGATCCAAATAGCCACCCTCTCATACATGAGGTTGAGGACCATGATGATGATAAAGTTGATGCAGGAGGCTGTGACAGAGGTGGCCAGCTGTGGTGTTATGTAGGGGCCGACCACCTGCAGGTGGCTGGTGGGACTGTCTTTCATGATGCTGGCAAAGGCTGCATACACAGCCAGGCGGTACGCTATCACCCCAATGATGCAGGCAATGATCAATGAGATCTTCAGGACAGAGACAACAGTGACAACATGAAAGACAACCACACAGCACAGAGCAATCACCACAGCAACCATGCTCTGAGTACAAACACCAAAACAGACAAGTGGCTTACAGTCAAACATGTTAGAAAAAGGGGATGGACTGATTTTGACATATAATAAGATCTGCTAATCTGTATTTTCAGATACAGACATCTGTATTTAAAAAAAAAAAAAAAAAAAAGTAAAATTGTGTTAGTTCATGCAGCTGCTTCTCACAGTACTGTGTGAATGATTATGCATCACTGGAAAAAAATTAAAAACAATCTCAAATAAGATAAGAACATTTATTGATTTGATTTACTGGTGCTTTTACAATCCAGGTCAAGATGAAAATTGTCAAATATTGCTGACATATTATTTGATCATACTTTCTCAGCTAAAGGTATGTCAATTTTGTTGTGAAGTTGCACTAAAATTTGACACAAAGACTTTCTTTTGTAAAATCTGTATTGTTATTAATTGTCTTGATTACAAATAATTGGTAGATACTGGCCTAACCTAAGCCAAATCGGTCGAGCCCCGTTTAGTAATGATGCTTGAACAACACACCCAAGCCCATGAAGAGAGGACAAGCATGCTCTTCCCTTTAAGACCATAAAGGCTGTGTTATAAGATTTAACACACACACACACACACACAGTTGAAATAAGTTCTGGGCGAATGGCATTAATGATAATGACATTAAACATACAACAGGAAGGCAATTTGGGTTAAATAAGTATATGAAAGATGTAATGCTCACCCAGAAAATGACTGTGGCTCCAGACAAACATGTGCGTGCACACTTGCTTGTTATGGGTAAGTAAGGCTCCATTTCCTACATCATAAGTAAGCAAAGCATGGACGCACATGTCAGTAACTCATTGTTATATATTAAAAAAAGACAGCTGAAAAGACAGCTCTGAAAGGACTGGTTCCTTTACAGCTGGTGTCAGATGTGAGGCAGAGCTACGTTGCAAAATCAGAGCTTTTTATTTATAGGCATTTCAGTTTGGGTCCAATTGATTCATCTTAAAGTCTCCAGGTGAAACTATGCTTTTGCAATAATGCATTTCAAGGAATACATCCACCAGATATAGACTAATGATGCAGAAAAGAAAACCAGAGTTTTCGCAGAACTGTCTGTTCTCCACACCAAACCCTCTTCCACACCAGACTGGTATTCTACTTTAAGTGCCACCCTTACCCAGAGCATCACTGTGGCCCAGCAAATAAATAGTTTTCCCATTAGATCTGTGGGAGTCCTCTTAAGAACCAACTCCATTTCCTACAGATGGGTGGGATGTGGTCAGGGCACATGAAACCACCCAGTTTACAAATCGGACCATCACCATTAAAACATTTTACTTAATTCCCTGAAATAATCACAGATCACTTGAACAAAATTAAATCTTCTGCAAAGTATAAAAGAAAACACTTTTTTAAAAAGATAATGCTTTGTGCAAGAACTTGCCTAATCAATGCATGTAGCACATCGTACATCTCTGAACACTGTTGTATTCAAAAATCAACAGTACAACAAGAACTACAAAATAATTAGCTGTATCTTTTCGGTGTGAACTACACTGGTACATAAACATTACAAAAACAAAACATAAATCCTTCTGCCACACATTAGAAGTACGAGAGTAAATCCTCACTGGCCCCTTCACAATATATCTTTGAAACAATATATCTTTGACCTCTAATGCTTGCACATTGTCATAGATACAGCACTGCCTGATAAAGCCTAGGTAGAATTAAAGCTGTAAATTAAAACAGCGTCATACAGTATTAGTATTTTAAGTGCTCAAACACCTGAGTGATGCGGTTCAGTTTGCGGTCGGTGCACTTGGTCTCATACTCTGGTCGAAGCTGCAGCTGCTGTTGCTCCTCCTCAAAGTCGACTAGGTCCCAGTCGTACTCGAGGCGGGCCTGCCGCCGCTTCCAAAATTCAAGGAACAGCGTCACTGCAGAAGGACGCATCATGTTACTTGACAGGGACCAGAAGCAAATTAATGTGTATTTAATATCAATACGTCAGATATAAAAGAGTGTGTGAGAGAGAATAGGTTTTCTTTTCAATTTGGATTCAAATATTTCATGCATTGTGAGTGAATAACAGTGATTTTGAAGGTACACTTGAACTTCAAAACCTCCCACTAGATGGTGCACTGGGTTACAAAACATAAAATGCAGGTAGTAATATTTTTACTCACCCCAAATTCCCATGAAGATGGCAAAAAACACTGTTCCCACATTGTCAAATAAGTGCGATTGCTGAAAGAGGAACATGTTTGAGAAATATTACTAAAAAAAAAAAAAGATGCCTGAACTTAACTTAAGTCATTTAGAATTTCATGTTGTTGAAACATGAATCATAGAAAGTCTCACCCACGAAGAGTTGCATGTCGAGTTGAGTTTCCAGTAGCCACATTTCTTGTCACACAGTGGACACATGACAATTCTCCCTCCTATGTCTTCACGACATATTTCTTTGCTAAAGACAAATAAAGATACGAATTAAACAATTGTATTATAAATATACAGTAAATACTACAAAAGACATAGCTGTAAGAAAAAGGTCAATATTTCTAATGAAACTTACCTCCACTCATTCTCATCGTAGGTGAGTAATCCATAGACGAAACAAAGTGTACCAACTACTGCAGCAAACAACAGCATCTCAGTGTAGAACCCAAGCCATGCAAAGTAAATGCCTATCTTCTCCCCATAATACTTCCTATAGGAGGGAAGATTAAAAAAAAAATACTGCTGTTTTGTTTTTGGTCAGTTTTATGTTGTGCAAACAGATTATGATACGAGTATGTATTGTGCCTGAGTATTGTGTTATTATTGATGTCTTACCTTATAAGGTTGAGGGGCTGCTCCTTAAAGAAACAGAAAAAGCTGGCCCAGTATTTGTGGAGCTCATATCTCTCACTTTCGCAGTTAGCGGAGCTTGATCTTTTCCAGTATCGGCACTACAGACATAAAAAACACTGTTTAGGTCAATATTCAGTGCGTTATTGCAAAGTTGCAATAATTAACAGGATGTTACTGCTGGAAATCAAGGAGTGCACATTCCACAGTAGACTTTTGTTAGTGATAACAAAGTGGCAATAGTTCACAAGATGAAGCTCACATCGTGCAGTGGGAAGGCAGCAGTGTAGGCGCCATTGTTGAGTAACCTTTTTATTCCCTTCTTGTCTCTGTCTACACACTCATCCTTCACATAGGAACATCGGGACAGGATGTAATAAACCTAGACAGAAAAAGCAGAACGTGGTGTTTTACTGTTCAGAATTCAAGAGTAACAAAGTATAAACCTACATTTTAAAGCCATTAGCTTACAATTTAGAATAATATGCACACTATTACAACATTATACTGCAGTATTTAAAACATATTAGTTCTTTTCAGGGTAATTCTACACAAAGAATTGGTCACAAAAGGTCACATGCAAGAAACTGAAGTTATGGTCAAAATGTTCTTACTATCCTGTTGCGAGTAGAGGGAGGAAA
This sequence comes from Maxillicosta whitleyi, assembly GCA_029822895.1. Taxonomy (NCBI): domain Eukaryota; kingdom Metazoa; phylum Chordata; class Actinopteri; order Perciformes; family Neosebastidae; genus Maxillicosta; species Maxillicosta whitleyi. The sequence continues at coordinate 4,511,354 of JAPSES010000249.1, forward strand.
GAATGTGTCTTGGTCGTCGATAAGGTAGAAATCAGCCTTGCTCTTGTTGAAGGGAGCTGTGAAATAGTCTGGCTCAGGGTGCATGATGTGATCCGGCAGGCGAAAGGGGGTCGACAGCCAGTTCATGGGGATCTCTTTGTTGTGTGGGATGTCGTTGGCCTTGAAAGGGACCTTGATCTTTAGCACATCGGCATATGTGGCCAGAACTTCCCATGGTGCGTGAATCTTCACAAAGTAGGTCTTTCCGTCATCTGACTCCTAATAATTAAAACAACAAGGGCCCAGCTCTAGTCTAGGTGTCTTTTAAATAGCAAAAACGACATCACAACAAAGGCAAATTATGTGACATGTGAGAATCAGTAGCAGAGGGTTCTTACAGATTTATCTTCCGTCTCAAGCTCCAAGCCGACTTTCACTAGATTGGCCTCATAAATCTTCCTTTTTTCCTCCTTCAAAAGGAAGCAAAACATATGGATAAATTCAGTGATTTAAGTATAATTAAAGTCATTAAATCTTTACAGTACAATGAACAGTAATTTCAAGAAAAAGCTGCTGTAGAGTATGTAAAATTGGGAAAGAGCAAGCCATGAAACACAAGATATACTTTTAATCATTTTAGTAGTTCTTAGTATATAGTAGATATTCTCTTTAACATTTTATAATCTTTGTACATTCATTTTAATTACACTTGATTGAATTATTCATATTATTATTATTTATTATTATTATTTATATTACATTTATTGTTTAAGTACATTGATTATATTTTCCTCTGGATGACCCCTCTGCCCACATAAAACACAGTGACTTGCCCTTAAATATAACAAGTCAATATAAAATGTATCAAGGCATTTACAAACAAGAACAAAAGAAAAAAGAAAGTTAGATTTGGCACTCACAATTAATTTCAGAGAATGAACTGAAACTGTCTTGTTAGTGTTGAACTTTGTTGCTGTAAATTATTGCTTGTGGATAAACGCAGGAACTAGCCTCTCGTTGGCTCTTCCTCATACAGTGGAAAAAATGAGCAAGTTTCTGACCAGACCATAGGTCTCACAGTTGACTCACTGATGACACAGTCAGTCAACAGTGAGTCTGCTGCCACAGGTGGCCTCATATATACAGGGGTAACACCAACATGTGGAAACTAGCAGCTCAGTAACAAACAGAGAGACTTAACTCTCCAAAAGATTAAGGGAAAAGCCATGAAAAGAAATCTGACCAATGGTAATATGGAAATAATTTAAAGTTGATTTACCTAAGAAAATAAGGATAAGCCTACAAAGAAATCTCAGACTCAAAGAGACCTTAGAAATTTTCTTTGAGAGGATTCCTGCTAGAAGCTGAAGACAAACTGAGGACAGCTTATCTTGGTTTATCAGTGTTTTGGTATTTGGTGTAAGCTGCTGACTCACACTGGGAACTCTGGAGGACATCCTGCATGAGCTAGGTCTTACAAGTGACATTAGACAGGGTTTAAAAAGGAAATGACATGACCTGTTCTTTTGTGTGTTATTTTAAGTTATCAGTATATTTAGTTTAGAAAAATGTTAAATCTCTATGCAGTCAGGTTAAAATATTGAGACAATACGAAGAAAACTAGAGAGGAACTAATAATAATAAACTAATAATAAAATGTGAATTCATTACATGAAACCTTCCTTACCTGTTTTTTGTCACCTTCTTTATCATCCACATAGGAGAGCACAAAGTCAATCCTACGCACTCCATCGCGGAAGAACACAGAGTCTTTACTCTGTTGTTGTTTGTCGATCTATAACAAGACACAGCAGATGTTACACTATGTAAAACATACACATGAGCAAAAATCAACTCAAGTCTTTTAAAGCATTCACCAAAGCAGCCTAGATAATCAATTCAAACTCAGTGGTTAATAGCAGAGCCAAAGAACAAAGGCCTCTACAACACAACACATCACTCAGGACTTATCATTATGTTTTCTACTTCATCTGTAAGTATCATGCTAAACACAATACAGTGATTAAGAGGTGTTGCATTACTTGTGTCCCCATGATAGGCTTTACAGGATGATAGCAAGCCTAATTATATAACAATAGATATTCCATCACAGGATAAGAATTTGTGGACGTTGAAACATTCTGAAAATGGTTTCATGGAAACTAAAATCACAAAATACAGCCTCAGATTATATGATACAGAATGTGTTAAGAGGTCACAGGATCCACAAATCTATTTTCTCAACAATAGAAACAGCCAGATTTGGTTCAAACTCCAAAACTATATCCTTCCTTTAACTTTTCTGTAAATCCTATAATTCATGTTGGGAACCACCTGTATTGGTAGATACAGAAATGTCAGGTATGCTAGCCCTGCAGCTAAAACAGGAGAGGTACGGTGCACAAGAATGCTTTAGAGAAAAGCAGTCATGTCTGCCTGCTCTCAGTGCTGCTTCAGCTGTTCAGAAAGCTAAAAATAACCAGCAAAGATGCATGCGCTTAGACTACACATCAGTACAGTAGCTCTTTTTACAAGACTGCAGACAATGTACACTGTGAATTAGCACAACAAAACTACATTTCCCACCTCTAAGGCTGTACTTCTAACCATCTGCTCAGTCCACCAGCACAACGCAATGGTAGGGAGGAAACAAACTGCACTTTACCTCCATGGCTCACTCCATTTATGGTAATGGTGCACCAGCAGAAAGGCCGGCTGCCAAACAGTCAAATTGCCTTTCTCAAGGGAGCACCGTCCAGCTTTGAAAGCACTGCCTTCCCTCTCCTCTGATCTCTGACCAGAGGAGCTGATCCATCTAGCCCATTTACCTCCCTCTACAAGCCCTCACTTATTCAGACATGCAGGAGAAAAGAGGGAGAGAGACAGAAGGAGGGGAGATGGGGAGCAAAGGCAAGGAGACTCCTACAAATGACATCAGCGCACAGAGAGCATTATCTGCTGCCAGCTAACGAGCTAATGTAATCAGATCACAGCATCAGCAAAGAGGCAGTCAGAGAGGTACACCGAGAGCCTGATACAAATACAACCTCAGCTGAAAAAATGAACTGTGATTTTGATAAAGCAGATAAGGGGAAACAACAAGGAGGTTACTACTGATAACCACCGCATATATTCTTCAGTCTGTTATTTAAATTCCTGAAGGAAATCAATCACATGTACTGTAGACCTTAAACAGTAGTTTAGATGAGGATTGAACAGTATGACTGAAAATGTGTATTAAAGTATTTTTAAGATCCTGGTTAGGTGTAAATTATGCTACTCATTCATTCATTTAATTATTCTTCATGTAACTTGGCCTTTATGTAGATGTATGGGTTATTCTACTTCCAGGAGCACATAGAATATAAAATTATTTGGTCAAATAATAAAGGCTTTAATTAACAAAGAGGCGCGTCAAGTAAAATCCACCAGTGCTACTCTGAATTAGGAGCAGAGGCTGCCTATAAAGCAAGAAAGTGACTTAAAAAAGCCTTAGGTCACAGGTGTCAAACTCTGGTCCTCGAGGGCCAGTATCCTGCATGTTTTAAACAGGTCCCTCTCCCATCACACCTGGAAGCCATTACATTGTTATCAGGCTTCTGCAGAGCTGGATGATGAGCTGATCATTAATTAAACCAGGTGAGATGGAAGAGGGGAATTTCTAAAACATGCAGGAGTTTGAATTAACCTATGAATCAAGTGGTTTGGAACCAAAACAAACAAAAAAAAATCGTAAGAAACTACCTCCTCACAAAAAATACTGATCAAAAAATATAACTGAGAGCAAAGAAAGCCCCATCAAAGCAAGTAGTCTCAACATGCTACCACAAAGGACAATAAGCACACATCTGTTATAGTACTAGAGGAAAGCACTGTCCAAAATACGTTTTTGTACTAAATTCAATGCAAGTGAACACCCACCTACGAGAACAGCACGACAACTTCAGGTGAGAATCAACTTTATAAACATCCACAGCAGTGTGCACCAGTTCAGATCACTAGAACAAACACTCACCATCAATGAAAGTCTAACGACTGAATTTCACAAACATAAGGAGGAAGATGAAATGAAAATGAAGATGCTGCAAGTAGAACTGGAAATGATGAGGACTAGAACGAAATACAACCGTTTCAAATGTCAAATCAATACATGAAAATGTGAAAGATTGTTTTATGTTTCATGTGGAATGTCATGGCTGCTTCTGTAATATACAAAATGTACCTGTTTGCTATAAAATCTGTTTTATTTATCATTAAACGTGAAAATAGATGTGTGGAAGGATGGTTTATGCCAAAGTCTCTTAACACAAAAGCATCTGTTTGCAAATCCAACAAAGTTCATAGTGTCTTTGCTCTTATAGTTTATTTAGTTTTCTTTTGTATCAGACATGTAATCAGTTTTTCATACCTGTCATATTTCGGCGGTAGACTTCCTTCTTCATCAGAGGTGTCACATGATGGTATGTAACATGTACATGTCTGATACAAAAGAAAAATAAATAAACTAAAATCTGTTTACAAGTCCTTCTCTGTGGTCTAAACTGGATTTTAACCCTCACCTTCACCTTCGCACAGAAATATATGTGTTGTTTCTGACTAGCAACATTAATCTGAAGTTTTAAAGCAGCATCTCTAGACAAGTGATCTCTAGTAAAAATACACAGTATATACATACATATGCTAATGGTCAAAAGTTTCAGAACACCCCAATTTTTCCAGATTTATATTGAAATTCAAACAGTTCAAGTCCAATGAACAGCTTGAAATGGTATAAATGTAAGTGGTGAACTGCCAGAGGTTAAAAAAAGGTAAGGTTAACCAAAACTGAAAAATAATGTACATTTCAGATGGATTCAAGGTCAGTGACATGTACAGAGTGAAAGGAACCCCGAACCAAAATGAGTACCACAGCAGCTCCATGCAGTGGCCTCTGGGATGGACCTAGTTAGTCAGGGGTTCATCCTACTGTAAGACAATGACCCGAAACATAAGTCCAATCTATTGCCAAAACTACCTTAAGAAAAAAGAACAAGATGGTAAACTTGAAAACATGCAGTGTCCAGACTTAAACCCCATGGAGATGGTTTGGGATGAACTGGACAGAAGTGTTACACAATTATGGGAACTTCTGCAACAGAGTTGGAAGAACCTTATGAAGAATATTTGTTTCCATTGTACAAAGAATGTCACCAGTGTGTTGAACTGTTATATCTGCCCAAGGTGGATACTTTGAGTCAAAAGTTTAGAATACATTTTAGTTTCTAAACTGATTCCATGATTTTTTTTAACTTCAGTTGTTTATTTGTTCTATGCTTTAATTTCAGGGTACACTGAGACATTAAACTACATCATTTTCAATGAAATTCTACAAAAATTGGGGTGTTCTAAAACTTTTGACCAGTAGTTTATGTATGTAATTAGAAACATTGCATAACACAATGTAGAACTTATAGCAATGAAAAATATAGAATTTTCTCTCTATTTCAGCATTTGAACTATTGTCTGAGCTATGCTCTAGTAGTATGACAAGCTCATATGGTACTGGAAATGGAAACCAACATACCAGTTCACCAAAACTGCCCAACACAAAGTAATCTAAATAAAACAGCTCTGTTGTAGAGAAATCTGTGTCAGTGTGTTTAACCTTTTTGTGTTTTTTTTTTTTTTATCCCAAATTATGCATATGTTCTAATCATGGTTCTGTCTTATTTCCCGGACTTAGACTGGAGGCTGCTGACAGTAGCAGGGTGGGTACTTACTTTAACTGGAATATCACTACAGAAACTCTGTAATTTACCATAATTACAGATCAGCCTTATGGAATCAGTGCATCTGCAGCGATCTGTCTACACTCAGTGAAGCTGGTGGAGGCCACAGGCCTCTATACATTTACCAACGAACCCACAACTACTGGGTGTTTAACATGTGTATGTCTTTAGCTTAATTAAGGAGGATAAATGAAGAACAGAGTGTAAGACAAGGCTACTAGTTTTAGGGAGGGGATTCTTCAAAATATTACTTTCAAAGCGTTTCTGGTTTTTTGGGCTGGAGTTCAGAAAATACCATCGTATAATGGAAGTCTGTTCTCCAACTCCAACAAGATGCTAAGAACTTTCAGTCAAACTTCATCTAAGATGCTTCAACATCCCATAAGGACCCCAATGAACTGACATTCTGCCACATAACATTTCTGCAGAGCTGCAAGTCTCTTATGTCTCTGTTTACTCTAATGTAATAATGTTGCTGTAATAACAAGGTGAAGTGAAATTTTTGAAGAGAATAAATTTAATACATAAATGTTTTTTCACTGTACAGCTTAACTTTATGGTTGATATGCAAAATATCACATTAGTTCCAACTAAACAAAAATATATATTCTTTGGCAAAATGTGTTCAATACAGAAAAAATGTATGTGGTTTACAGTTGTTTTCAAAAGGGTGAGATATGTTTTATTGAAGCAAGACTTACTTTTCCACATTATGTGAGAAGAACAAGAGTAGCAGCTTTTGTTTTTTTTTTTTTAAATTACAGTAAAGTGCTCAGAGGTGTAGACACCTCCACTTCCTGATGTGAACTTCCACTTAGATAAATTAAGGCTAGAACCTTAAAGGGAAGAACACCTGATTACTAGAACAGCTTCTAGTTTTCTTCCCTTATTAGGTGCTGTTAAAACCATTTCACTGAAGTGGATTACACACTGCACAAACAAGACCATGTTTTAGAGAATTCAAAAGGAGATGTGCACAGTAAATGGTTAGCCACAGAGAAGTCCAGTCCTGTCATGAGCAAAGGGTAGGGTCATGATTACAGAATAGACTGTATACACACAAATAAATGCACATGTACATAGTTAAACAAAACTGCTATGTAAATGGCATGTGCTATATATGTGCATTGGCAAGTCTGCTTCTGTGTGTGTGTGCAAGTGTATACTTTCTAATTACAATGCCACATCACAGGTTTGTGTTTTTCTAAGCAGTGAAGCAGACCATTATCACAGGTGAGAAAAAAGCAAGTGAAAGACTCTTTTCCATTTTTAATGAACTCTCATGATGCATCAACACATCGCTCATGCGACTATGTTTCCATTCCTCTCTGCAGAACAAAAACATGCTTTCCAGAAGCTATCATGAGCTTGAGAGAAACAGTATGTGTATTGATTTTGTACTTGATATCCAAGCTTTTTCTCTGAATGTCTAAGGCCAGTTTAGAAACTCAATAGACATTTCTCAGGAGGAAAGGCTGACAGGCAGGCACTGAACTGCATATGCATAAAAATGCATCACATAACAAGCCTATTTTACCATGCCATACCCTGGAACGAAACTTCAGGAACAGTGCCCGCTTTCTCGAGAACTGTGGAGGAACCGAGTGGACAGTGAGCGGAAAGTCTAATAAATTCAAGAGTCAAACCTCTACAACACCCACCTGACAGTAAAAAAACAAAAACTGTAAGAGCAAAGAATAAGAGGCAAAACAAAGAATAAGTGGATATGTTAAACACTCAAACCTTGCAATTAAGGTATGTTAGTCATCCTAACAGATTAAAACACTATGTCAATAAATAATACATATCACTCTGAAACATCAGGCACTTCTTCACGTGCAGATACTGGCACAGCTACATGCATCTATGGCCTCTTGACTGGTGTCTTACCCCAGTCAAAGTACTGATTCGCTCTAAGGTCTGAGGCTCAAACTGTGGACTGTCGCTGTGGTCAGAGGGGGCCAGGGAGGTCAGGCTGGTGGTCAAAGACTCACAGGTCTCAACACACACACGAGGTGTTAAACTAGACTTTAAAATGAGTGAAAAAGGGAGAATAAAGAGGAATGTTAGGCTTACCCAAGAGCTTTTCACAATTAAAGGTCATGAAATACTAGGGCTGGGTTTGAAAAACTTGTGTCATTTCAAAATGGATAAAATTAGATGTGTTGTATCACAAACTGACCTCCTGCTATGTGCTGGCTGTTGATGGATGTATGGTTTATAATAAGATAAACAAAACAATTGGAGGAAATGTGAACAGTGCACTTGGTTTTGACAAGGCACTTCCTGCTACTACTTATACAGGAGGCAAACAGGAGGCAAAGATTAAATACTGGCAAACATTATTTATGTCATTTTCTGGGAAAGGTTAGATATATGTCTAGTATGGGAAGAACAAATTCATAAACACATGGCTAGTATAAATTCAAATTAAACCAAAATAAGCAAAGTATTCCAAAGAACATGCAAAAGAGGAATAATTCTACCAAGATATGTTGTTTAATTTATGATCAGAATTTGCATTTGTCTTTCAGTCTATCCACAATGAATGCAAATTAATTATTTTTATAGGTATTTATGTATGAGGGTGTTATGTAAAAGTAGGCACCAGGTGAGTTTGGTGTTTACCTCAGGCTGATCGTGCTGGAGGTACCCTGTACTGGTTGATGAATGTTGGTTGTATCCATTAATGTCATCTGCAAAAAAAACCCAAAAAAACAACATACATCAAAACTGAATGTCTGAATATAGCTTAATTGTGGCTGTATTTTCTAATTGCAGTAGAAAAGGAACAAATAACTGTGATTTCACAAACAGGCAGCATGGTGACAGTGAAGTTAAGGTTCAGGTTTATGAACAGCTGCTGTAGTCCCTGCTCAACTGTCTGAGAGCCAATGTTGTGGTCTATATTTGCACCGTGTTTTGTGACAGCACTCCTACAGCCCAGACAGCATGACTTAACAGGATCACTGAAGAGAGAGAAGACACACAGCCATGTTGCCGAGCTCTGGTTTAAACACTCTGAGAAAGTGACGATAAGAAATGAGAGATTTTGTGAAGCCCCCTTCTGTGTGTTTGAGAATTAAGACTGGGTGTTTCACTTTCACTGTACTGCTTTACTGAGTCACAACCTGATTCGATTCTATGACTAAGGTTTACATAAGCAAATATCAGGGCAAAAGCAAGACAAGTATTACATTCTTTAGGCACCACCTTGACTAAAAAAATAAACCAAAAGAAAGTTTCAGCCTCTATGTCTATGGTTTTAAATGGAAATACACCCCACGTAATTGATGGTCTGTCTAAAGTTATATTTAGACTAAAACATGTGCCTAGTGAAGGCCTTTACACTGACCTGAAACAAGCACTGAAAACTTGGAATATGTAAAGCCTGCCTCTACATTATTACACACCACGTCAACAAAATACATGACTGTGTGGTTCAGAACTAAAATGAATGACATGTTTCATAAAGGTTCCTCTTTAGAACTGGAATACAACATAGCATTTTTCAGTTCATGTTAGACTGAATTTCCATTTCCTTTGTTTTCAGATGGATTCTTGCTCCAACATAGTCTAACAATTTATTGGCCATAGTTTTCCTCCAGCAGTGGCTGCTACAAGAGTATTTGCCCTTAAGTTCAATGAAATCTGCATTAAGTTTTGAAGTGAAACATAAAAACTTAGCAATATCTTTGCTAGTATTTTTGTAACATCGATCAAGCCTATTTCTTTATAGAAATATATATTTCCTTCACAACATCTGAGAATGTCTTACAAACAGCTGAGCATATTTTGCACAGTTGGACTTAGCTACTCGGTTACGCCAAGACTCTTTTCTCACTTCACTAAGTAGTCTCCACAGTTATGGCTTTGTTCAGTTTAGAGCAGCTGATCCCATTGGAAACAGCACAAGGCTTCTTCTGTCTCTGTTTTATTACCCACAGAAACCCAACAGACTCAAGAGAGCAAAACCTTATGGACTTATTTACACAAAAGCGTTTTCTTATTAAAGCACAAATGCAAATCAGCTATGTTCAAATGATAAAAGAAACGTTTGTTGTCCTAAAATCCTACAATAAATGCAAACACGAATATGTTTAAATAAGGCAGATATCCTCTTCAAACCACTGCTACTTTTTGATATGTTATTCCTCTGACTTTTGCACCCATAGTTTTTTTTTTTATCATTATTATCATGACCACAGCTATCTTGTAGGGGTATGAATGGAAATTCAGTGACCTCATTAAACTGCACATATTTCTATAAACAAAGTGTGGGTTTGTCTGCTTCTCTCTGATAAGAAGTTTGTGGCTGTGGAGTGGAGTTTTTATTATTATCGCACAAAAAAAGAACACGTACACCTGCATGTAGTGTCAGCTGAGATGTATCTAGAGCTACATTAACAGTGAGAATCAGTATGCATCAAACATAAATACTTTGTCAATCTGAACCTACAGTGTATTTACAGAACATGTTGTGTTTCATGCTGTCTAGAATAAATGCTAGCAAGAATATGTTAATTGTAAGAGTACATAAACTTACAAAGCAATTTTAAAATGTTATTTCTATTATCCTGGATAAATATATTCTGATATTTGCTGCATTTTTATCATTTTTTTGTTGTTGTTTTCGACTGGTCAGTCTGTATCTTTAAAGAATTAAGACTGATAAATGTTCCATTATTATAAAAATGTTAGTGACGTACAATCATGAAGCAAAACACTTCTTGCAGTGTTATCTCAACAACCCATAAACACACAACACTGAGGTAACACTAACTATAGTTCATGATCCTGAAGTCACACTTCTCTTTGTTACAGTGCTACGCTCTCTCTAGGCCTATGCTGTAGATGAAACACAGTAAATTAGTTCATACACATAAGGATTACTGAGGAGAATGAATGAGAAACATACAGCCTCCATCAGCAACACCATAAATAGTACAAAATACAACCATCTCTCTAAGTGTTTGTTTAAAGTTCATGTTTTAGCCAGAAACAGAGAGGCTTTCGGGTTGTGCTGGTGAATGAAGTGTGGGTCTGTCTGTGACCAAGTGTTTCCAGTAAGAGGTCCAGCTGTCAGAGGCTGCCTGACAAACCACTGCTGTTTCCATTAAAAGAAAAAACAGACTCTGAGCTGTTTAAGGTATTAAAAGGACAAGTTATATACATGTTTAAAAGAGCAGATATTACTGACACTCATTAAAATAACCTGTCTGTAGGCAAAGATGGTGTAAGTTGCTTTTTGTAAACAGTAATATTGCCCCAAGAGGAAATGAAAGCACAAAGATCTATTTTTAAACTCACTATTTGCTTTAGTCCTGAATACGATTATAAGGTTACTTGAAAGTACACCATATTATTACATGGGAGTTGGTGGCATTTTTCTAAAAGCATTGCCTGTTTGTTTGTTTGTTTTGGGGGTTTTTTTATTTCTGGGCTTGAAAATAACAAGTTTATTTTTAATAAACCTCCATGGTGATCTTTATCTCAGCACTAATGAAGCACAAATTATGTAACTACTTTAGAAATGTAACCACGGTCTCCGCAGTCTTTAGACACCGGTCGGTCCCGGTGGAATCATGAAGTTCTACCCACCGTTGAAGGAGTCAGTTGGGCTCATCTCAATCAAACTGTCCCCTCCTGTTCTCCCCGTTATTCGGTGCATCTTGACTCGAAGCCGGTCCTCATGTACCCCGGGGTTTAACGAAGCGGACGGTTGTGTCCCCTCTTTCCACGGCTGTAGCCAGATGGTCCTCAGATACTTCCCACCGTGCCCTCCTTCACCCACTGACCGCTAACTGCCGCATCATTCCGGCTCAGTGGGAGGCTCAAGAGGGGAGGGGCTCAACGGCACGAGCCAATGGTCTGACAGTAAAAGCCACACGACAGATGAAAAGGAAAAAAGTAAAATAATGTGTAACTTTATGTGAGGCTATAAAAAACGCCTTTCACTATAATATAAATTAGCTAGTAATAAATAAGCTAGTAATGAATAAATAAATAAATAAAAACAACAAACTAGCTAATGGCTAACGTTAGCTAGCTTGACTCAGAAATGATCTTCACTCTTCAAATCTTTGAACTGGTCTTTAAATAAAGACGTATGCGTTTGACACATACAATAAATAAAGTGCACATTTACAGAAAGCGTGAATACAGTTATTATAACTAAATAAAGAGTAATTTTGCGTTTTTAGAGAAAACTGGTGTGTTATTAATTAGCTTTACGTACAGCCAATCAGAAAGGAGTATTGCCCATACGTAAATACGTATCTCATAAAGGTTTTCTTAAAAAAATAAAAAAAATAAAAAACAACAACTTTATGTTGACTAGGGTGAATATGTTAAAAAGGTTGTTTTTTAAAAAAAAAAAAAAAAAAAAAAAAAGAAGTATGCATATAATTTGCTCCAGGGATAATACCATTAATATTACTCTTACATTAATGTGTATATTGCATTGTAAGATGATTAAGCTTCATTTGGGTCCTTTTTCATCTTTTTTCATCACAAAGATGGGCCACAGTCTGTGGCCCATCTTTGTAGAGTTACAGATGATGTATCTTTACAAATTTTCATGAGCACATACATTTAAAAAGTGGAAAAGAAAAGAAAGTTTTAAGAAATAATAGCTTTAAAAGAACACCTCACTCACCCTTCAGTTTTTCACAAATATCCAGAACCAGCACTTGATCTTGATCAATGCTTGGCTTCACTGGACAGGAAGGAGAAGAAAACTTGCAAACTGACAAGTAACTAGTAACCTTACATAGAATGTAGTGGAATAAAAGGCTTATTTGTCTCTGATACATAGCTGAATCTAAATGAAATGTTACAAAGTACTTTTCTATATTCCACAACTGCAAAAAAAAAAAAAAAAAAAATTAAATGTGGAGTAGTTTTATTGGATTATTTTACTTTACAAGGGCAGACCAGGATGTAAAACCTGATTGAACTTACACATTTATTTAAAAATAATAGCCATTATACTTTTTGCATAGAAGACTACAAAATACAGGCTAAAAAAAAAAAAATTAAAAAAAGAAAATATATTGTCATGAGTATGTTTTATAGTTAAAACTTTAGGTTTTCAGAAGTACTTTCAAAGACTCATATCTTTAGAAACCCTTGAACACCCCAACCAACATATCTAGTTTCTCTTCCAGTCATTTGTACTTCAGTGTGTCCTTTACCTTGTGTCAGAGGCTTACAGAGTTTATGTACTGCTATTCCCATCTCCTCCTAGCTACATCTCTTTCTACCCTGAACACATTTAGTAGTGCAGCCCCTTCTGTTTCCCTTCAAGTGGTTCACACAGTCCTGTACTGGTGTAATTATGTTATCCTCCTCTGTGGGGTGTGGCTGCGTGTACAGAAATATAGCTGCTTATTTTCTGGACCACATTTACTTCAGCCTCATATCGCCTGTCCTCTTTAACATGTGGGTCCTCCTGGGTGTGCACAGTTCTCCAAGGTTTCCAAGACTAATCGTGAAAACCATCTTTAATAACAAGGTGGGGAAGGCCACCCATTTGACATGTTAGTAGTTATTTTATTTTTACAGTTAAAGATAAATGACATGAAACAGAAATAGGTTCACTGAACCATCAAGTGGGAAACTCACAGATCTCACAATCATGTAGAATACATTTTCACTTCATATTTCAGTCTTGTACATTGAAATAGAGATGTTTTAAATAGTTTTGTTATACATCTGAAAGTTTAAGAAAGATGTACATTAATGTCCACAGGTTCTGTTTTGTATATATAATCTCAAAGCTATTTCAGATCAGTAGAACCTGATGAAAATGAAAACAACACTATCCTTGAAAATGAAGTCACTCTGTCTGTTTCACTGTATAACATCAGTGTGTCACCAGTGTGTAACAAAACATAAACATTTTCATTCAATCCCAGACAAAACAAAGTCAAACAAACATAAAATACCCAACATTTTTTCCATGCTACAAACTTGTGCGACTGCTCCTTTGTGTCCTTAGGCTGACCCTGTTATGGTTAAAACAAATATTCAGGGTTGCCCAGAATAGCCTCCTTGTCTGCAGTACAATGGGGTTTTCAAAAATAATTTCTACAATATAACACAGATTGCAGTCGCATTGTCTCTCTCATATGATATATGAACATCCTAAAAGGCCATATCCCAACATTAAGATTAGTTGAATTTGCGTGTCAGCCTACAAATGTTACGTGGGTTAAATAAGCTTTCAGTAGTATTATTTGCATAAAGCAATGAGGACACCAGCCTTTGAGAAAGAACGATGAGGTGCAAAAAACCCAAAGAATAATGTAAAGGATCTTAATCTAATAATTATCCCATAAAGACCCAGTGCTACTTTTTTGTCAGTTCCCAAATACATTTTCCTCTCTATTTAATCTTTACTGAAGTAATATATCATCATTTATTATAATATAACCCTCTGTATTTTGCATTTTCACTATCAATCATGTATTTCCTACTTAATTTAGATGTTCATGAAAACAGTAAATTCAAAGGTTATTACATTTAAACAGAGAAAACTGAAGAAAAAATAACTTTTTCAACAAATCTATCATTAACTGAACATAAATCAAATGTCTCCATCCACTGTCATTGATACAACTCCACAGGTTTTACTAGTAAATCAATGTTGTAGAAGATGGCAGTGTTTCCATGGTAACTGCAGAGCCTCTGAACGTCCAAATGGGTCACATCTGATGACCATTAAAGATGACAAACTGTATTTTATACCAATTATTTACATGTATTGACAGGATTAGTGAATCAATAAATATTAAACCGTTTAGGTCAGTAGATGCTTTGGGCTGCTGGTGGGTGTTGGGTTACGAGAAAAGATAGATGAAATGAACTTCATTCATCGCCTAAGGGATATTTAACCAACCTCAAAATCCATATAAAATACTATCAAAGCAACTAACATTATTTGCAAAATATTCATACTGATGAGATACATACAGTATGTAAAATCAAGTCCACTTATTCAATATATTTGCAGTTAACAGAGGTGTTATACAGTCTGATGGTGGAAGGGATGAAGGATAGATTTGCACCTCTACCATCGCTTTACATTTAACAAGTCATATTTTATACAGTATGTTAATCTGATATAATGGTATACAGCTCTAACAATAACAATACATGCGCCCTTGTTAATTTCAGCCATTGAGACACACAGATCTATGGTAAATGTCTTTTAGCATTACCAACATGCAAATCCTACATTTGACATTATTTATCTTGCTTATTGCTTATTGTACGTGGAATGTGAAGCTGTTTTATTTAGGGGAAGTCAAACCACTGAAGAAGCAGCATAGAAAGATGACACATAGTTACGAAATAAACCCTGACTAAGATGCAGATATTGGTGGATATTAACAGTGCAGTGGTAGCCTATTCATGTCTTTCTGTCCCTTTTTCTTGCTTGTTTGAGCATTCACATCATCTCTGCAAATGAATATGCATAGAACAGCCATTAATGGACGTGGATGTGTTCTACAGTTTGTAATTTCGTGACTCAGAGTGGTGATGCTAAATGTCACAGCCAGCTCTTACTGATGTGTGTAGGATGATTCAGTCACTAACGCAGCCAAGAGCCTTTTACAGGCGGTGGCAGCCAGTGTCTCTGCTGCCATCTACCGGCGGATGCCTGCAACTCTGCATCACTGAGGAGGAGGCGACGAAAAATGCCATTCCATTGCACCTGACAAATCGAGGTTGTGTGTTTTATCCAGTAGCTGCTGAATCACGGCAGATGCTTTTTGTTTGATTTTTGATATTTTTATTTTTTATGGAATGTAAGAAGACCTAACAGAAAAAGGGGGAAAGCGGAGGCTGTGAAACCAAAAAATATTAAGCTACTGACAGCAGCAACAGGTAGAGTCGCTTTTACATTCCTCAGCTTGTGAAACAACAACACGTTTGTTCCTAGGGGAAGTACGGAAGTTGCCTACTGTCTTTTTAAGAGTCCTCATGTCATCTTATAGTTGGTCTGTCGGTGATCTGACTCAAAGCTTTGGGACTGACTGCTGAATGGTGACTGCTTTTAATTCGTCAAGTCGCATCTGGATTTATCACCAACACCATGCCAGCCGTCCACAGGAGGCAGGTAGGGGGTTTTCTCCACGCACACGGTATTTCACAAGGAGATGGAAGCGACACACGTTGATCCACAGCCAGGTTTGACTTTGACAGCTGTTGTTTTGTTGCCATCCATCGGCCTACAGAAGGGACAGCTCCAACCATTCACCCTTCCATTGTGATGTTCCACAATAGTGTGATAGAACTGAATAGGATGTTAAGATTTCCATTGTATCACAGTGTTGAGCCCTGCCACACCTTCATTGTCTTGGCTTCCATGCATCAGTATCTGGCTTGTCTGGAAGTGAATAAATAGCATGGATTGGCATGGTAGTCAGAGGGCATCATGCTTATACCATGCTGTTTAGTCATGTTCAAGGTTAGCCCTTCCTGCTGGCAGTCTTATCTGGTGACTCAGGACCACCTCAGGTTTTTGTTTTTTTTTGTTCTTCTCCTTTTTGTCACCTCAGTGGTATTCACAGACACACCTCCAATGATAGTTAGACTGGATTCTTTTGTAGATGAGGCAGATTTGGAATTCCAGCAGCATGTTTAACCTAATTATTACAATAAATCTCCCGTGCCAAAAATAATATTCATAAAATATTTTTGCAGTGTGTTGATGTGCCATTGTCGTGTAATTTCTCCTTGTGTCATATATGTATATATATATATTTTTGTTTATAGCCCAGTATTGAGTTTTTGGAATTTATGGGAGTGGTCAGAGAGAATGGCAGTGATCAGACATCCCTTCCTCCTGTGGTAAGATGTATTGTATGCATTTATCTATACACAAACATAATATATAATATATATACTGAATCAAATGAAAATGTACACCAGTATGTAAAACTACGTAACCATGATAAAAAACAAAAACATATCAACAACTGAAATAATATTATATATGAATACATTTATTTATAATGTATTTATTTACATGAACACATTTGATGTAGGTATTCCTATAATCTTAACTCTTGATATATCCAGAGAATATTGCCTGTTAGCGAACATTAGGACAATAAAGTTAACCCATAAAAACTCAAAGCTTTTTTTTATGGCAATTCCCAAATAATTTTTTCGCCATATTTATCTTTTCTTAAGTGATTCATCACCATTTATTACAATATTAGACTCTGTATTTTGTGCTTTTTCAATGAAAATCAGATATTTTACCATATTTAATTTACTGATCATGTCAATGTTCATAACATATCAAATTAAAGTTGAAGGTTATTAAATCAGAAACACAGAAAAATATGACTTTTTCAACAAAATCTATCATTAACTGAACATAAAGTGTCTCCATCCACTGTCATTGATCCAACTCCATGGGTTTTACTGGTGAATCAATTTTGTAGAAAATGACAGTGTTTCCATGGTAACTACAGGGTCTTTGAATGTCCAAATGGGTCATATCTGATAACCATGAAAATATGACAAACTGTGTTTTACACCAATTATTTACATGTATTGATAGGATTAATAGATCAACAAGCATTTAACAGTTTAGATCAGTAGATGGTGGATATTTATGGGTTAATCACAATATCAGTCTGTGTAATTATTTCATCTTAAACATCTATGATTTAAGGGGGATCTAGTATGATGTAAGAACAGAAATGCCACAAAAAAAAAAAAACAACAAAAAAAAAAAAAACAGACAGGACATCTGTTCTATAGTCAGAGACACTTAATAGACAGAGGTACTGAAAAATGTGCAGAATGAAACCTGTGCATTTTATTTATTTATTCTTTATGCTCCTGGAAGTTTGTATGTTTGAGTTAGAAAAACACACTAGTGCCTACATACTGTATATTTGCATTTTTCTTGACTACCAAGCAAGTACAATCAAAACAATCTCAATAGTGTCTAAAATATGAGTCTTTAACCAAATTGTGTAGTGTTAAGTAACATGTATGAAAACATCACATGTTCTATAGGCTCATACTGTATATGTTGTTTATTATTATAATTCCATTCATCAAAGAGAGAAAGACTGACTCCAATCCTTCTGCAGAAGTCTCAATACAGTTTTTATTTCTAACCCACAGCACACCCCACTCTCATATGACTACGTCCTGGTTGCAAAAACTATTGAAAACCAGGAGAGACAGGCATATAAGAAGCAGTGTGAATACATTGAAGAGCTGAAAAAGAAGAACCTCAAAGTCACTGTAAGTTTTTCATCAAAAAAAAATGTTTGCCTTATTCATGTGTAAATGTGTTTTTTTCAAGGTTGATTCATTCATTTCTTGGTTTTATTCATTCTAAATAGAAAATTATAGATGATGATCTCGTCTTTTATGGGATTCAAGCACCTAAAGAAATTTTTGAGAAGTACAGGTACCTGTTGAAAGTATCTGATGCCTGTAATTGGAGCTCAGATCAGAACATTGTGCCTCTCAGCACCAGGTAAACAATGTCACTGTCTAAGAGTTTTATACACACTTTACTCACACTCTGTGGTAACACATTAAAGTATTAAAGTAGTATATACTGTATTTTCTTGTCATTGCTGTAAATACATGTTTGTTTTTTAAATATGTGGTATAGAGATAGCACAACTGTCCTCTTATTATTACTATGTGATGATGTAATTTTAAAGTGATACATTTCTTTTTTTCAGGATAAGGATTGTCCACTTCATTTTAAATCATACCCCTATCCATTCTGGAGGTGAGAAAACTTTAACAAATTCCTCATCTTTCTCAGATAAACAGAAACCTAAGGATTATTCATTTTACCTGTTTGTCCTTTAGAGGGTCTGAGGGATCTGATGAAGATGAAGGTTTTTGAGGCACGGTTCTGTTTACATGAGGTAAAAATACTGAAATGTTTTATTAAAATGCAGTCTCTAACACCAACAGCATTTATGCATAATTTACAAACTATTACCGATTGTACATTTCAAAGTTGTCATGCTTTCATTTTATCAAAGGATTGTATAAAAAAAAGACTAAACATTTGACCGTATGTGCAGAAAACATTTATTAAATAACACATCAACACCTTTTAAGTATACCTGCAAATGATATGCGATTGTTTTTCAGTGTGCATACACAAATTCCCATGCTAAAAATAGTCTGTTTTAGTGTTATTTTTAGTAATGTCTGAAATTATCAAGTGGAATTTGGCACTAAGCTTCTATCACAATGCACTATTGTCTGAGGTATTTGTACACAGCAGATAGCAGATGTGGTGAATCATCTAATCTCACTATGTATTAGGGCATGTAGTTCTGCATATATAAACATAGACATAAATGGTTTTCTGTTTACTTCATAACATCATAGGTGAATGTGCTCTTTTTTTTTTAATTTTTATTTTTTTTAAATTTTTTTAAGTAATTTTTTTAATTTTTAAGTCTTTGTTAATTTTTACCAACTGTTGATTTCTTAAACCTTCACAATTTGGTTCAGGTCAAATTTGACTCAGACCCAGAACTCCCTCATAGTACATGTTTATACCAAATGCTGAACTACAGATTTATTTAGAATGTCTAATTAGACTATCCCACATTAATAAATATATGTAATATATAATATAATGTTTCAGACCAGGAAGAGCATATTTTTTTTAAGTTTTTCATTTTTGGAGGAAAACACTATCACATACTATCACAAAACATCACGTCCTGTTTTACACAATACATAAAAAAACATTATGAGTTATATATAAAATTGACCTGAACCAGCCTCAGTGTCCAAAAATCTGTACCACCTGTACTAAAACATAACATTTTAAAATATTAAAATTTTTGCGTATTTTGTCAAAATTTAGGAAAAGTCATCAAATTTCAGGATAAAAGAATGATGCTTAGGGTAATTTTTATTATTGTTGGATGTCAAAATGGGTCAAATTTGACCTAACTAGTATGTTAGGGTTAAAGAACGTTTATTCATAAATATTTACAACCATTATTCCCAACATAACTATATTATGCTTTCACCTGTAGGTGTTAGTTAGTATAGATTGTTAAACATCAACAACAGATTTATTATTTCTCTGTTAGCATCTTTTTGTGCAGGCTGTGCTAACCGGCTTGTACAAAACTGTCTTCATGTCGGAGATTTCCTTTGATTTCTTTGTGCTTCTGCTCTCAGAAAAAGAAACAGAGAGAGCTGAAGGAGAACTGGGCTCGATGGACAGCCTGTCTCCAAGGGCAACCCATAACTGCTGTCAGGTTTGGAAAGCAACACAACAACCTATTTATTATTCTGCTTTTTTTGACAGTTGCAGTTATTGCAGCATTGTTGTTTTCCATTTTCACGATACTGTGAAGTACACTTAGGTATTAACAGGACAACAGCGAATAGGTGAACACCCACACATGATGCGCACATTGTTTGGAGTCAATATTTAAAACAACGGACTTAATGCAGTAAGAGACCAGAGGTGTTGTCGATGCAGAAGAGTACATCGTACACATGTATCATGCCTTTAAAACGGAGTTAAAATTGTATCAGTGTGGTCCATATCACACACATTGTACCATATCATTTAATTGTATAATTACCAGGCCTTGTGTCATGTATTTCTAAGCACACATGACATTGTAAGTGACGTTTGTGTCAGTGTAAATGTTTCCAAGCACCTCAGCTCCAAAATGAAGCAGACACAGAAGTATCTTAAATTTGTAATATTACTAGTTGTCATTGGGATTGCCTCCAAAAATCCTGGCTCCAAAAGTCTTACATAGCATTTCTCTCTATTAAGTAAATATTTTTTCCCCTGGAGTCATTCCTATCCCATGTGTTCTATTTATTGGAACTTCTACTAATTGACCTGGTCCATCTTTAAATCTTCTGTTAATCACAGCTCATATGCCTTCCAGTTTATTTAATAAACAGCATTTTTAACCGACATATTTAACCTTAGCTGTGGTTAATTAGTTCCACTTACACGACTGAAAAACTGTTTTGTTATAAAATGGGTGATGAGTTTTAAATTAAATAAGCTAATGTTTAGCAGGATCACCACTAAGCCCCTGGGAGCCTGTAGTTTTGTGTCTTTTATCCATATACGGTCACTTCTGGGTCCAAAAACCTAACGTGGCAATGTCCAAATCATAAACTACTGGATTCAAAGTGACATTTCAGAAACCAGTTTATGATGATACCAAGATTCTTCTGCCTGCTAATTATATGCAGATTATGGTTTCTAGTTCTACATCCACAGAGGAAAAATAAACTCAAACCTGTTCATGTTAATGTACACTATTTATGAACATACAACATTTGTTATGTGACTGTTATTTTAAAGTAAACTATTTTGTGATTTATCATGATAGGACAACCCATATATCATGACAAGAAGAATATAGCACAAAAAAAAAAAAAAAAAAGAATTAAATCAAAGTAATGTTCAGAAATATCTGTCATATATATACAGAGTTAACAAATAATGAAGTGTATGAAACCTTACAGTAAACACAGATTATTAAATGAGAAATTAGTGCATATTGTTTCAGGGTTTTCATGCTTGTATGTGCTTGTGCAGGAATTACTTTGGGGAGAAGGTGGCCTTGTACTACCTGTGGCTCGGCTGGTATACGTATCTGCTCATCCCACCGGCTCTCATCGGGCTCGTTGTCTTCCTTTATGGTCTTGCTTTCTTCAATGACTCGCCACTTATGTAAGTGTTCCCACAACTCCGCAATATCTATATATTAATAACAGCTGCATATTGACATTTTGTGAAAGATCTAATAAATAAAATACTGTCTTTTAGAAAGGAGGTTTGTGAGGCTGACACCGTCATGTGTCCACTTTGTGACAAGAGATGTAAAGTGTGGCTGCTCTCAGAAACCTGCACCTACGCTAAGGTACATAACAGCATGTTTACACTTGACAAATGATTTACATCACTTGTTGTTCACTGCTGCTGCTGCTGCTGCTGTTCTTCTACAGGTGACCCTACTGTTTGACAACAATGGTACCGTGCTCTTCGCAATGTTTATGGCAGTTTGGGGTGAGTTAATGTGTCCATAGGATGTATTTATTCTTTTATTCACAGGAATTTCCATTTCATTTTTTGTTTATCACAAATCAAAACACCATGAAGCATGAACAAAAAACTAAATCTAACAATAGAAACTAAAAATGTAGACAATATGATCCTATCATGTCAGTGGAGTTCATCTGCACAGCAGCGAATGCACTATGACTGAGCAGAAATTTCCTGTATAGAAACAGAAGAATTGAATAACAAATACAAGGGTATTATAATTAAACTAAAACTGACTTGAGAAGAAAATGCATACTGTCAAACCCTATTACCTACCTTGTATTAAAAGACATAATATCTCTCCAGACCAGAAATTTCTGGTTCTCACTAAAAATAAGAATGCATTAGTTGTATGTGATGTAATACTGAAAATCTTGGCAAAACAGTACAATCAGCCTTTTATTTGCCTCCATTTCTATTCGATCAAACTGAATGTTTTCATGTTCTGCCAAGGAGATGCCACATCACTGAGAGAACATACTGGCAGCTCACATCTTCTTCAGCCTAATCCATCTGTCGGTGGGGGTGGTCCAGTAGTCATCCATACTAACACATAAAAATCACCACTGATGCTTTTATTCAGCTTTAATTCCTTTGTCCATCTCTATGTTTTAGATTGTACACTGATTTCAGCCACCTCTAACCATGTGTCATCTTGAATTATATATAGATCCTAACTGTAAATGAAAATAATTGAAACCAGTTTACTTTACTGAAGTATAATAGTGCTACTGTCTGAAAAACTAGAGCGCTGGCTTCATGCTCCAGTGACAAAGTGAAATGCATGAAATCTTAGAGGTAGTATTTAAAGCAGGGAGTCAGACAAGGAAGAGAAAGACCAAAAAAGAACGTAAAGGAGGTGAAACATAAGGCTGTAAGTCAGAGAAGTATAAACTTTCACTAAAGCAAATATGTTAAAAGTAACCATACAACTTCAATTTTGTAATTATTGTCTAAAAATCAAACAATGACTGGAATAAAGTTCATGCAAATTAGCATAAAAGTTGCCGATGATTCTGAAATCACAACAGTAGGGGTCAATTCCTCCGTTATTTTCATTGCCTAAAGAAGTTTTTCTCAAACAAATGGAAATTAAGCTTTAATCAGTGCTATCTTACAGTGCTGAAAATATAATTAATGATTTTTCTTTAAGCCTTCGAACACCTGGATCTGAGGTCTGGTTTCTGGCAGGTTGAATCACAGGTTACAAATATAATATTTCCTCTAGTTATTGAATGTCTTAGACTCAACTTTAGAGGAAAACATCTCATATTGCAAATCACATCTATCATGCTGTTAATTTTGTGAAGTGGTTCATTGTTGAAAAAACTGTTCCTCAAACTCAAGGGATGTGTTCTTGTAAATAATAAATCTCTGTTCTTCGCAGCAACACTGTTTCTGGAATTCTGGAAGAGACATCGGGCTTCGTTTGTGTGTGAATGGAAAGTGTCTGATTGGTGTGAAGAGGAGGTACATCTATATTAAATGTCCATATTTATTCATTTTTATGTCTGACTTTAAAATCGGTGGCTCTGTGGGCTTTAAATAGACAGATACAACATGTATATATTCAGCAAAAAAAAACAAAGAACATTGAAACTTTAAAAATGTGACCAAGAGGAAGCAACGCAGTCACAAGACAAGATGCAACAGGCTTAAGGTTAAAGAATCAGGCTTATTTCACCAAATATTAGTTCTTAATTATTCCTGAAACAAAGCATTAATGTTATGTTGTTTAAAAATGTATATTATTCAAGGTAATCTATTATTTTGTCCAGTTTTTCCTGCAAATAAATGATCTGAATAACAGAGCTGTATTTATTCATTTGTTTGTTTTTGTGTTTTAGGAGGAATTAATCTTGGAAATTGTGAACGACGCCAACTGTGAACCCAAGAAATACAAGCACTCATATCTGCGCAGCACTTTGGTGTTGATCTGTGTCACAGTTATGGTGGGTGTGTTGTCATTTTAATATAATTACAGAGCTTGTAAAGTGGCAGAACATTTTAACAAAAGTTGAAAAAATGTTTAGTTCGGAGAAATTGTGTCAGTTGGAGGGCCTCTGAGGTATTTTTGTGTTTCCACAGATACTTGTGATCATTGGCCTGACACATGCCTTAGTGGTGTTCAGGGTGATTGCAGCGGTTCTTTTGGCTGAAGGATCATGGGAGTTTCTGAGCAACCACTCCAACAGTGGAGCAGTGATGCTAGGAGCCGTCCTTCATTACCTCATTATCATAGTCATGACACGGGTACAAAACCTTCTTAACACGTTACTCTTTTTCATGTTGACTTTGTAGCATTCTGACCATGTGTTTATGTTACAGGTCAACAGGATAGTGGCCATGAAGCTCTGTGAAATAGGTACATTTATTCTTCTCATTTTTCGCATTTCTAATGGATGTTGTTGAATTTGTGTCACACCTATATTTGCAGACTAATTTACATATTGAAATATAACATTATGCAAATATTTATCAGTCATTTGAAAAGATAAAAACAGTATGGGACTTTTACAATACAAAAATAAGAAAAGGGATTTCAAGTATTGGGGCTGACTTTTTTTTTTTTTTTTAAATAGATGCCTGCAATAGTAAAATTGTTTCTAAATTATGTAAAGTGAAACTAAATGGAAACAACACATTATACGTTAAATCAAAGTGGGAGGAGCTGGGTATGGTCTTGTCAAAGAGTGATTAGTATACAATGTGCAACACACAACAAACTTCTACTAGCACTAAAGGATGGAGGGAATTTGGATGGAAAAGCTTGATTAGATTCTTTATTACACCACATATTACTATTAAAGTAAAGGGAACATCAACAATAGTGTGGACACAGTGTGGGCACGCAAGTGCTAATCACTCTCATATTTTCTTGACACGTACAAAATTAAAATCTTTCTGGGAAAAGCTTTTTTAAAATAATTGAGGACGTTATGACTCTTGCAATTCCTAATTTTTTTGCTGGGATTGTTATCTGGAGATGTATGAAGGAAAGAAGACAAATACCTCTTGAAATTGCTTCCAAAAAGGTCATTACAAAGGACAGGCTCAAAACTGAGGCACCTTAGGAGGATCAGTTGCAAGTTATGATAGAGGAAGTCTATTTTATAGAAAGATTGACTTATTACCTATGGATCAAGGAGTATATGTTTATAAAGAGAAAACAGCTGGACTATAAGTATATAACCAAACACAAAACAAACAAACAACATATAAGTATATAACCACTACAAGCATAAACAATACTGTCTGTCATTTAATTATTTCAGGTTCAACCAGTGATCAGTAGTTCTCCTGTTGTATTGTCTGTTAATAAAACAAATAAATATACAGTATATATGTATATGTGTGTGTGTAAAATGGAATAGAGACAACAATGTCAGTGTGTTTCACTATGCAGAGCCTCTATTTGGGTGCAATGCAAAAGACTTGTTTTCTTTTAGTTTTGTTTCTGGCTGTCGCATTTTTACATTATTTAGTTTTTATGAGTTCAGTTCAGTGATGATCAATATTTTCCATTTGCTTTTCATATATAAAGAAATGTTTACCTCTAAGTACTTTGTTTTAAGAAATCCCTATGCACAATGCTTTGAATCAATAAAAAATATATGAATAGAAAAAAAAAACCAAAGTAGTGCATTGTAAAATATATTTTATACATATTGTAAAAGATATAGTGCAAAAAAAAAAAAAAAAAAATCCTGCTTGTAATAGAGTGGTCTGTTTCTAGGATAAACTAAAGATCATGAAGAATATTTTAAGAGTCATTAACTGAGTCCTCATTTGTGCCTATGTCAACATGTAGCAGCTGTCGTGGATCACTCACATCTGAGCTAAAGGTTACAGTGTTTTTCATCCTGTAAAGCTACAGCTCCCTCATGCACCTGTTTTTGTTCACATAACAGTTTTGACTGACCTTGAATGTAAAATCCACTCACGATTGCAGCATTTATACATATTTGCTTTTGTCTATCCTTCTATCAAACCACATCTGTCCGTCCTCATGTCAGATAAATGTTTGTGATCAGCTCTAACAAATCAAGACCCAGTGGAAATCAGTTCGAGAATAGGAACAGATTCCCAGATTTTCTTTTGTGATGTTCCAGGATTAAAAAAGTGTTGAAAGAATAGTCACAAATAGTTTTGGGAGGATGGGCAATGAGAACAGGTAAACAGATCCAGCAGGAAATGAGCAGTTATCTGTGTGTCTGAGCCAAAGAGTCACACAGACTAGTTTTAGTTTCATTTTTTATTTAGTACCAGTG
The DNA here is from genome assembly GCA_029822895.1 of Maxillicosta whitleyi. NCBI lineage: Eukaryota > Metazoa > Chordata > Actinopteri > Perciformes > Neosebastidae > Maxillicosta > Maxillicosta whitleyi. The sequence goes on from JAPSES010000249.1 coordinate 4,537,483, forward strand.
TTAGCTTGCAACCAAAACAACCTTGATGTATTAATTAGCATGTGCTTTTCACCTGCTAAGTTTCTTTGAACACTTTGCAGACGACAAAGCATGTGATGATACATGCCAACTCAGATATGCCTGTTCTGAGATTCACGTAAGCTGACTCACCAACATGTTTATAGGGAAACCTCATGCAAAGTGAAAGAAGTCAAATAGTTTCATGTGCAAGGAAATGTAAATCATTAAAACTGCCTTCACCAACGATAGAATAATATTTGAGTAATGTCTGCATTTAATATACATAAAAATTTTTTTAAAAAAATAGATGTTGGCAGTGAATAAGATAATACAAGGAAAATTAAATGGCTCCAGGCTGCTTTTAACCCATAAAGAAGCAAAACTCCACTGGCAACCAACATCATCTACCAATATAAACTGTTTAATAACTTTGGATCCATTAATCCTATCAATTCATGTAAATAATTGGTGTAAAATACAGTTTTTCATCTTTTCATGGTCATCAGATATGATGCATTTGGATGATCAGAAGCTCCTTAGTTACTGCGGAAACACCGTCATCTTCTACAACAATAATTCATCAGTAAAACCCATGGAGTTGGATCAATGACAGTGGATGGAAACACTTAGTTTTATGTTCAGTTATTGTTCAGTTATATCTTTACTGAAAAAGTCACTTTTTCTTGAACTTTCTCTGCTTTTGATATAATAACCCTCAACTTTTTTTTTTTTTTTTTTTAGCTTTACTGAACATCTACTTGATTTGTAAATTAAATATAGACACATACCTGATTTACACTGAAAAAATGCAAAAAAAAAAACAAAAAAAAAAGGAAGATAATGTTATAATCAATGGTGATAACACTCTTATGAAAGATTAATTTTAGAGAAAAATTGATCTTGGAACTGACACAGCTGTAGTTCTTTATGGGTTAATGCTGTGTAATGTTGCCACCTGCTGGGTAAATAGTGAACTACATGTACACTGAAACGAAATCTGTTTTCTCCAGAGGAAACCAGATCATTTGCTGCCACTGAGAAAAGTTTCACCGTCAAGATGTTCACCTTCCAGTTCTTCACCTACTTCTCCTCACTCTTCTATGTGGCCTTTTTTCTTGGCAGGTTCGTACTTACAGTAAAATATTGTCATTCATGTTTTCATACAGATTACATTCATAATTAATAATATTATATTCACTGACACAACCTGATGAACCTGAGTTTGTAATGACTTGTTTCTATAAACATTAACAGGATAAATGGTCATCCCGGTGGTTATGTACGAATTGCAGGGAAATGGAGGCTTGAAGAGGTGGGTAAACATACAAACATCTGATGCAAAACATGTTCATTAATGCATGTTAAAACACTGTTACTGCCTTTATTTATGTGTGCAGTGTCACCCCAGTGGATGTCTCACAGACCTGTTTGTCCAAATGGCAATTATAATGGTTCTGAAGCAAACCATCAGCAACGTCTTTGAGTTTACTGGCCCGTAAGTATTATTACCCCCCCTCCCCCCCCCGCCCCCCTCGAAGGGGAGGCAAGGGGTATTGTTTTTGGTTTGTTTTGTTTGTTTGTTTGTTTACACTCTAGCAGCAAAACTATTGGCTGAATTTATTCCATTTGGGTTTATAGATTGCCAGTGATCTAGAATAGATCTCATTACATTTTGGTTAAAGTAGGTCAAACTTCAAAATTATTATGATTTATTTATTTATTTATTTAGTTAGTTAGTTAGTTAGTTCTTTTTATTCTCCGCCCCCCCCCCCCCCCCCCCATTTACTTATAATGGGTAAAACGTCAAATGACTGTAACAGCAAAATATTAGGGGAATTCATACCAAATGTTGCTCATAGATTGTCAGCGACCAAGAATAGATTTCATTACATTTTGGGAAAAGTAGGTCAAAGTTAATTTTTTTTTTTTTTAATTAATTCCACATGTCTGCAGCAGCAAAACTATTGTTTGAATTAATACCAAGTTGACTTATACATTGCCAGTGATCCAGAAAGGATCTAATTGGGAACAGTAGATGAATTTTTTTTTTTTTTTTATGAATTTTGTACATTTTCCTATTTACTTATAATGGGCAAAATATATGAGATGGGCGGGGTTTGTTGTGCCTGTATATGTTGTACATGCATTTCTGTTGCACAGTATGGTCAAAGCTGTTTTTTTTTTTGTTTTTTTTGTGTTGTATTGTTTTTGTGGGCTTCAGCTGGTTCTCAAGGTGGTTAAAGAGAAGAAGAACCAAGAAGCTTCAGAGGAAATGTGCTCACTGCTACCTAAAAGACGATTCAGAGGCCAAACACGGGGCTGAACTGTGTGACAGCTGCAAACTTCGAGACTGGCTCAGCAACTACCGTCTGAATGATGTGGACTCATTCAGCCTTTTTAATGAGTTTTTGGAGATGGGTAAGACCTGTTTCGCCAACGCACATACCTCAAGACGTTAAGTTTTGGGAATAATTTTGTCTGTTCTTTTCTTAGTGATCCAGTTCAGCTTCACCACCATATTTGTGGCAGCATTTCCTCTTGCACCGCTGCTTGCACTCATTAATAACGTCATTGAGATACGTTTGGATGCTATTAAGATGGTCACTCTGGAGCGCAGACTGGTTCCAAAGAAAACAAATGATATAGGTCAGATTCACTGGTGAAACTACAACCGAGTGTTAATGAAAGGCTGTAATTATGCAGGTGAATTTCCTTTCTTTTGCATGTTTTCTTCTCATATTTATGGTGCTTTTCTCTAGGTGTGTGGATAGACGTGTTGGAGGCGATTGGTGTTTTAGCTGTTATTGCAAACGGTCTGGTCATCGGTGTGTCATCAGACTTCATCCCTCGACTCGTTTATCGTTACCGTTATGGCCCGTGTGCTAACAGCACTGCAACAAATATTACAAATATAGAGTAAGAATGTACTTTTTGTCTGCATTCACTTGAAACTGTTAATATTCTGACATGTTTTGGTCAATATTCACTTCAAATAAATCATTGTGTCTTTGCAGCTGCATGGCTGGATACATCAACAACACCCTGTCTATTGCACAGATGGATGACCACAACATACACAATGAGTTTTCATCTCATCAGATGACGACTCCTAGTGGAATGAATGTCTCTCACTGCAGGTTTGTTCTGGTTTTTTTTCTCAATATTATCTCCACCAGCTGTAAAGACATATATAATGTTATTTTGTTCCCTTTTCTTAGTGGTTAAAGTGTAACCTATAATGGGTTACAAGCCAAAAGAACTAGTAATATAGTTAATTTACTGTCATTTCCTGGAGGTGTTGTGTTATTCTTAGTGCAAAGGGTGTAAATTCCCATAATACAGTGCTATGCAGATAAAGTCCACATTCCTTTTTCATGACATGTGACATCTTAAAGAAGCTTCTCTCATCTGCTTCTTTAAAAACTGCTAAACTCTGTTGCTTTATTACAGCTATAAAGACTATAGGAGCAATGAGGACTACAGTCTGACTCCACAGTACTGGCTAATTTTAGCTGTGCGTTTTGCATTTGTGATCTTGTTTGAGGTAAGCTATCAGCTTATGTCTGCAGTGTATTAGACCAAGATGTTATAAAACAATAACCATTAATCCAACCTTTTTCCTCTGCTCATTGTTTTTTTAATTCAATTTCTTTATTTAAAATCTGTTTCATGCATCCGGAGCTAAAAACTCAGGGAACATTATCAGAATTATAACCAAATTTTCAGTGATTGAGAATGAGATCATATTAATTACATTGGAATCATCTCTTTTGCAGCACGTTGTTGTCATTTGCAAATTCATTGCAGCCTGGTTCGTACCCAGTGCTCCCATGGGCGTCAAGAATGAAAGGCTCTTTGATAAACTCCAGAGACTAAAAGAGGAACTCAGGTGAGTCTCAGATAACACATGGTCACACAGAAAAGAACAGTGAGTTTTAAACTGATATGCTGTAATGAAATGATAAACCTCATGCTTTAACTTTTGTGCTTCTAAATCAGTACTGGGACACACCCACAACCTCCAATACCTGTTGATTTGACATATTATCATCACCAATATGTTCATGTTCATGTGTAAATAACTATCACAATAAATGAACTAACTAACACCCGAACTCATGAACCACTTGTCCTATCAATATAATGACATAATTCAGGTAAAACACAGTTTCTTATCTTTTCACCAACATCAGATGTGTCTGTTTTGGATCTTCAGAGATGCCGTAATAAATATGAAAACACCACCATCTTCTGCAACATTAGTTCACCAATGAAACCCATGTAGTTTGACAAATGATGATGATTTGATGTTCAGTTAATGATATATTTTGCTTACTCTTCTTCAATTTTCTCTGTTTTGATATAATAGTCTTTGAGTTTACGCAGTGCTCCTTTGAGTGTCTACATCATTAGTGAATTAAATATCAGAAAATACTAAATGCACAGGATAATTTAATAAATGTTGATGAATTGGTTAGAATTTTTTTCTTATAATAAACATATTTAACCTTTCATGCATAGAGGTCACCACAGTAGACATTATTCTACAGCTGTTCTCTTGTATATTCATGGGTTTAGTTGTTTTTGTTCCATATCAGCCAACAAAGTGGACGCTTACGCACCATCCCATAATACACTGACATTCACACCATGACTGTAACTTTGCTGTTGTTGATAAACCTGATCTGTAGTAACATGTTTGAGTGGGTTTTTTTCATATTATCTCAAAGAAGAGAGTAATAACTAATATTAGAGTATGTTAAACTGACAGAAACCATCAGATTAGGTGCATTAAAAATGTTTTTATTTCATAGTTTTCTCACAGAATGTCACTTTCTGACACTGCATTCTTTGCCTCAAAAATTAAACACATGGTGTTGAGCTGAGTGGACATTTTTAGTTGCTTTTATCCAAAGCGACTTAGAATGTATAGGTATGTACAGCGTAAAGGGCCCACCTGGGATTCAAACTAACAACCTTCCTCACCAAAGTCAGCAGTGTAAACCACTAACCTATCCAGTCGGTGCTGCATGAAAAATAGCTAATAAAAAAAAATAAATAATCAATCGCATTGTTTTTTTGTTTTCATGCCTAAACAGGGACAAAAGCACCCAGGAAAAACAACCTGACTAAGGTTAATTTAATTTATGCATGAAAGGCTTAATTGTAGAGAAAAATTATTCTGGAAGTTACCACAAAAATAGCTGTAGATCTATAAGTATTAGAAAAATATATAATCTTCCGTTGTGATAAAGGTTCAATTTCTTTCTACATTTACCATGGGGATCCAACAGTCACCATCAAACTGTTCTGGGTACGGTAATGTTACTGTACTCCAAAATTATTAATATTTCCCAAAATATTGGTCCTATTAACTCTCTGTTTTTGCTAGTCTGTTACTTGACCAAAAATACACAAGATGCCAAACAAGTGATTTTGCAGTGCAGTGATTTTGTGTGAATCCTGAGACGCACACACACACACACACACACACACACACACACACACACACACACACACACACACACACACACACACACACA
>JAPSES010000249.1:4547278-4587880 GCA_029822895.1 Maxillicosta whitleyi
AAATAATTTTTAAAAATATATTGGAAAAAAACTGTTACATTATGCAGTTTCTGATCAAGACAGTTGTTTAATGCAAAAACTTTCACTTTGCTGGGTTTCAGGAGGATATATAGACAAAATGATCTAAATAATTCTAATATGGTTTGAATAATTATAAGGTTATTGCATTATTTTTCCTGAAATGTGTGACATTACGGCAAGATTTTTTTTTTTTTGTATAATTTGCAGGTTATAATATTGAAACGTGTTTGTTTTTTTTCTTGACATGAGTACTGCAACCATCTAAACCCTGTTTTTATATCTTAACAGGTCATTTGAAGCGTGACAGCCTTCAGACACTTAAATGGGAAACTCTTTCATGAACCCTGTGTTGCCTTGTGCATTAAAGTGTCTAGACCATCACTTGAGTCAACTTCAAACCCGTTAATCATAGGAGTTCAGATAGAGGGCTCTCACTCTATTTTATTGTTTGCAGTCAGATGTTAAATGCAGGGCGTCAAGCATGAAATGGACCTTGAAGACAGGCTAATTTCCCTAAAACAAGTGTACAGGGATTTTACTGTGCCATCCTGTTTTGAGAATGCACTGAATGCTTTTTGCTGGATCTCTATATTTGTGATGTGTGTGTTTATATTGAAGGCCTACAGATAATTTATAACTGCTACTGCACATACCGTAATGATTGTGTGACAATGTTGCCTTATATTGTACAAATCGCTGTGATGATGGTCACAATTTGCAGAGAATCTGATGGTAACTTTTGTAAATTGGACACAAGAATGTTTTGCCTTTTAATATTTTATATTATCAAATAAAACAGGAAACTTTTGTCATCATGAAATGTCTTCATGTATGTTCATTTATATTTATTATGCCATGAAAACTTTCTGCCCACATTCTTTCAGACTCAATTTATACTCAAATTACTATATTGTCCTAAAGTATACATTGTTTTATTTAGATTTTTTTGCAACTTTAAACTCACCCTCTACTATTTTTTTCCCCACACAATATTTATTTGACTGCTTTAGTTACTTTACAGATTTAAATTTGTCATCCCTCTGCTGTCTTTTGGAACTCACACATTTCCAAATGTAGTGATAGTGTGTTTTAAAGTGAAGGATTAAATGCTCCTTTGAACTAATGCATTAATAATTCTCTGACAAGCCCTTTAGATTTGTTTGCATGCATTTGGTAAATATGCAAATGTATTTTCTGAGCCGTTCAAATACTGACTTTATACATAATTGATTCTTGTACAGCAGAGAAACGTGGATATAATGCATTTATGCTGATTAAACTACCTCACAGTGTATAACGTCAATAAAATAATCTGTCTGAAACATCAGCACAGTAAAATATAACATACATGTGAATGCAAAAATAACACTGACCGGGAATATTTTACTGCACAGTGACTAGTTTTCACTCTTGTATTTTAAGTAAGCTCACATTTAACTACAATTATCCACATGGTAAAGTACTGAATAATGCATAACTGTACTTGTAGCAGAGTATTGTCAGAGGAATTCCCTTTTCCTACAATATCTCAATATGCACTTCTTCCATCACTGACTTTTTTCACTTTTAATTTAGAATTTTACATTTTTCCAAAACAGTACAAAAGGGTGCCACATGTATTTAACCAACCAAATGTCCTCTTAAGAAATTTCTAAGAAGATAGTGTCCTCTTTTTTTTTTTTTTTTTTTTAATGTAAATAATCAATTATTGCGAGTAAGAAAATCTTCTTTTCCATTACACATGTCTGTAACTATATCCATCCATTTCATAAGGATGGGAGGGTCACGGTAATCAGTAAATATATTGTATGTGTGTCATAAGTGTGAATGAGAGGGATTTAATGGTTTATAACACTGGTTCATACACATAAACTTCCTCTAGAATATAAATACTGAAACTTCGAAAAATTTGAGTCACTACAGAAGAAAAGTCAGAAGTCAAAATGCTGGGTGGCTGTACTTTCCAAGATATACAACAAATAATAATAATAATAATAACAGTATATATAGAACATTATCTGAGTAAGTGAATATATAGTTATAATATATAAGAATGTGTAAAATAAGATATTATTGTGTATTGCTTATTTGTAATTAATTAACAGAGATTATCATGATTAAGATATTTATTACATTTATTAATAATTGTACTTGTAGTAAATGGTTAAAGTGCATATAACATTATAGTTTTTTTTAAAGGTGGTTTATGCAAATCTGAAGTGTGTTAAAGCAAAGGAAAATGAATCAATTTAATAATTAGTTTGTAAAAAGCGGGTGGGAGTCCATAAGTTATACTTCATCCTACTTTTTTGTTCAGGTTGATTGTTCTCTGTTATCAAATAAGCTTAAATAAAACTAAACTAACTAAATAATGTGAAATTCTGGCAATTAATGAAAAAATGTATTTCATCCAAATGTAATGTTTATCTCAGAGCTACTGGATCTACTTCAAAATATTGTTTGAACATCACAATCCAGATTCTTTATAGTGGAAATTCATAAATCTATTGTTTACATATACATAAACCAATAAAAATACAGTATGAAATAACATTTACCATGTACGTTGCAAAATATGACTTTTGTCTTTTCTTTTCCAATTAGGTTATGTCAAATGTAGTCTATTAATCTCTGAGGCAGATCATTTATAAAATAAATATTGTTAATGTTTGCAAGTTATTTTATTGCAATTTGTTGTGTTTCTGCTTTTGTTACTTGATTCCTGTGAAACTTTGTGACAGATGAACGAGGTGGGGCTTTATGTTTTACCCTTTTACAAGTTTTACAGCCTTTTTGTCTAGTTTCACCCAGGTAAAAGACTTACGTACATGCAGGTGAACGCCGGTGTGAGCGTCACGTGGTCACGCAGGGCCAATAGGAAGACGAGTTTCCGGTTGTTTTTTTTTTTTTTCTCCTCAGGTGAGTCGACAAAACTCGAGTGCCTTGTCTGCTTTATCACGTATGTGCTCCTCGTACTGTAACTAAAGTGAAATTAAGGCGGTAATGTAAAGGAAGAGATGTATAAAGAAAACAAAGGCAGGTCATTTCTCACCTGAGGAGGAAGAAGATACGACTCATGGCTCTGAGTTTAGTCGCTTCCATTGTGATTTGTATCGGGTTGTGGGACAAGACCTTCCCAGCAGTCGGTAAGGGTGTAAAATAATCTTTAATTTATTCAGATATAAAATAATCCTACTTGTGTATTTATTGACTTAATTCACTTCCGCAGTGTTCAGGTTTATTTATTTCGCTGTTTTCTCTTAAAAAACCATTAGTCATCGTCAGACTCAGACTACGGGATGCTGATGGGTAAATACCGGGTCAATGCCATGTGGTTAGTGTGTGCAGGGTCACACAATCTGTAGCAGTCACATGCCGTTGCCTGGCAACTATTCCCGGACTTTGAACCCGGATGTGCAGCTCTGTGTTTTGGTAAAAACAGTGACAAAAAAGGGGATAAACACTAATCTAGACAGAGCTCAAAATGGACCATACAAGGCCAGTTATGCAGGTTATTCTTTTTTTTTTCTTCTCCCAATGAGCGCATGCGCGGAATATCTTGAAGAACAGGTCCAGATCCAATGGGGCAGTTTTTTATTAAATGCTATCTAATTCTGTTGTCAGAGGGTTGGACACCTGGCTTGGCTTATTATATTACACCTATTCCAGGCAGGGTTGGTTGTAGTCAGAGTAAGCACACAAAATCCATTTGCTCAGACTTTGCCAGGGTGGAAGAGTAAACAAGTGCACCTTCATGCACCATTAAACTCTCACTCTTTGCCATAAAACTATGCTAATGTTTGGCCAGTAGTCTCACAAGACTAAATGCAAACTCTCTGCATTTATATGCAAATGTGTACCAAGAAGGAAGTAAAGCCGGTTGTTGAAACCACTTTAGTGTAGGGGTTCAGGGATTGGAGCAAATATTTTGCTTTTCCTTTAATTAAATTAAAAAAAAACAAAAAAAAAAAAAACTATTTTAACATTTATTTTGATCAGTTGTAACAGGAATGTGATTTCGTTGCTCTGAAATATGTTCTTGTTTTATGTGCAATGACAATAAATCGCAATTCAATTAATTCATATAGGCTAATGTTAGAAAACTTTGGAACACCATTTGTGATTTCCCCTTAAATACTTATTTTCACTCGTCAAAATCACAATAAAAGATATTTAACTCTGATATTCAGGCTTCACGTGTAAGATATTTAAATTTTATAGAAGTTTCCATCCACTGGCATTACACAGTTTAAGAAAACCAAATAAACAAACATAGATGCCATGAAATATATATTTTGATAAACACACTGAAGTAAATAATTATGCATGTATTGTTAACTTGAATGCATCATTTAGTCTACACTTCATCTAGCTTAATACACTGTTGGGATGATTTTGTTTTCAGACAACTTCCTCTTTTTATTCCTATTTACATAAATTATTTTTCACCTTTGACCAGATGCAATGATTACATACTGAGGTACACTTTATCAAGAATAAATTCAAAGTCACAATCATTTCATGAGAAGAAGTAAAAATATCTAACCCTAACTTTATGTACAACAGTGTATATTCATACATGTTTGTGTGTTTTCTGTCTATTTGTAGCTCAGTCCTGTGTGGATGAGAAACAACTGAAGGAGCAGGTGGTCTATGCGGGCCAGCAGAGACCCCCATATGAGCTTCATTGCCCTCTGGAGCCGCAGATCCAGCTGACGTGGCTGAAGAACTGTGTGCGTCTTGACACACAGAAGGAAAAGACCTACTTAGATTTCCCAAGTGTCAGTTCAGAAGACCAAGGGAATTACACCTGTGTGAATCATAGCAACAGCACAACCTCTTACACTGTGCGACTCATTGTTAAGGGTGAGTATTATTTGTAGATTTAAGTGTAATGAAGTCATCTCAGACCTGAAACTGTAATTGTGCGGCTCTCACAGCACGTTATAATTTGACTCATGCAGTGCAGTTAGAGTTAATATGAGGGAGTGCAGGAGCTGCATCTGCACAGAGGCATTTAGTTTCAGGCTGTACCTGGCAGGACACATGAAGGCCTCTATTGTCTGAAGTGCTTGTAGGGAACACAGATAACAGTGGTATGTCTTTACACAGAGTCCCAGTGCTCCAAAGTACCAGAGTTTAAACCTAATGGGGGGCGGACTGAACTGTTCAGGAATGTGGGATCTACTGTGAAACTGAATTGCACTGCCCTCCTCTTCTGGGACCCACATGAGGGGCAATGTGACCCCACGCTGCACTGGAGTAAAAACAGCCAGCCGCTCACTAACATCACACTGCAGAATACAACCTCATGGTAATGTAACACTTTGAAGACATTAAATTTTCATCGATATTCATTCATCTGCACCATCAGTGGAGCTAAAGTAGTGAGATTTTTTTCAGGTCTCCTGGTGTCGGGCAGCTGATTATAAACAGTCTGCTAGAAATCACACCAACTGAGGAGAATGATTTTGGGCTCTACAGCTGCACAGTGAGAAACGCCTCCTATGAATTCATTCTACAAGACTGTGGTAAGACAGCACAGACTGGGTAACGGATCAGTGGAATGTTAAGAAAGAACAGTCTGAGTAACTTCAGTGGGAGTTGGTTAAATTTAATAGTGGCAATCAGAATTCATTTACATTAAAATCCACAGACCACTTAAAGGGATTACTGTTTAAAGTCCGCACTATTCAGTCTGAAACTTTAGAAGACATCATGAATTTCCAACAAGCCCCTAGTTTTATTCAGTGGACAGAAGTGAATATAAGTAAAGACAATGCACACAGACTAGACTTACCATCATGCTTTGGGAAAACAGAAAGTAAAGGTAGTTACAAGACAACAAAAGTAAAAACAGAATGATCGTTTTCACTCTTTTTTTAACTTGATACTTCATCTTCACCCTTTTTACTTAATTAACTTCACATTGCGTTGTGTCTACATTTATTTATTACTTGAACTACAGCGTTCATGCACAGTGTGAGTGATTCAGTCCACTCTGGATAACAGATGTATTAGTGTGAGATAATGTTCTAATAATACACTATATTATGTGTACTTACTTAATAATTTTTGTGGATATGTATTGAAAATCAGTTAATGTAGGATATCTACTTCTGTTTTATGAACTCAGACTTTTGTTTTGATCGACATCTTTATAGGATAAAAAGCTCATAACTATTGTCACAGCAGGAAGTCTGACAGCTTCATGTGTAAAGTCACATGTCTTATAAAAGAGTAATATGGGGATTTTCCAGCTGTTAACATGAACATATATGTTTTTATTACACATAAATAAGTTTATTTAAATGTGTTCTGTCATAAAGACAACATCCATCCACATTTTAAAGGATCTTTGGAAGCATCTCTTAATTAAATCAACCTAAAATAAAAATAAAAATCCTCAGATTTACAAAATGATTTGAGTATAATTGTAAGTTTTTTATGCACTAACATTTGATTTAGATTTTTTTTTTTTTTTTTGCATTATATACTTTATGTTTGTATCACATTATCTTATCTAAACGGAGTATACTCTGTGTTAATAGGTCATCATCCATTAGTCATATGTGAAATAACACCCAGGCCAAGCCACACGGCTGCTGTTATCGCAGCCATCATCCTCCTCCTCCTCTTGGGTGTAGCTGCGCTTGTTTACTCCAGATGTCACCTCAACATCAAACTGTGGTACAGGAACACCTATGGAGAATATGAACTCAATGGTGAGACTTCCTCTGAAGAGCTACAGTATATAGCAGATATACCTACGTTTATGGAAGTATTAATCATTTGTTTGTTTCTGTGTCTTCAGATGGGAAATCCTATGATGCGTACATTTCTTATGTGAATAATGACTATGACAGAAAGTTCGTTAACTTTATTGTCAAACCTCACCTTGAGAATAAAAATGGTTACAAAGTGCACCTCAATGACAATGATATTCTGCCTGGTGCAGGTAGGCTCACAATTACACAGTGTTCTTACATGGATGAATTTGCACGTTTATTTGAAAGTTACTCTTATTGTGTTTGAGTTTTGTGTTTTATTTCCACGACATGGGTTTTTATTTAATGCAAGGACATTTATTTTTATCTCAGTATGTTCTTTAAGCTTAATAACTTTATTTACTGGACATTAAATGTTCTAATTAAATTATTTATTTATTCTTAGAACATACATTTTTACAAATAAAGTTAGAATATTTTTGTTTTTAGGGACGTTATTCTTTATACACACTTTTAACCTGGTGTAATGATGATGATGGTATAAATCACATTGTCAATCATTTCATTAGATGTAAAAATATTTTATTCCAACTTTATGGGCAGCAGTGCATAATTAGTCAAAATAATGTTATTTGTGTCTTTATTTGGTTTTAAATGTTTTCTCCTCTCATATTTGTGTATCTTTTTTCACCATCAACTATTTTATGTGCTTTATTGAAAATGTGTGTAAAATGTTGTGTGTCTTCAGAGCCTTCTGCAGAGCTGCTGATGAACATGAGTCGGTCTCGGCGTCTAATTGTGTTGCTTTCTCATGCTTACCTGGAACAGGACTGGTGCTCAAACAACTTCAGGTCAGACCCTCTCAGTTGAATTAGAAGTCATTCATTTACCAGTAAAGGAAACTTTAGAAATTGGTCTTTAGTGTACCTCTGGAATATGTGGAAAAATTAAGAAACACTGAAGTGCTAAGGCTTGAAAAACAAAACGTGTCACTGACAAAACATTTGGCCACGACTACAGAAATGAAGAGTAAAATGCTTCACTACAGCACATAAAACCACTTGATGTCACTGTTGCCACTCTAATGTGTGTGTGTTATTGTAACCTCTACCGAGAAGGTAATATCTTCATCCGCCTCTTTGTGTTGATTTGTCAGCTGAATGACACAAAGCTACTGTCATTCTGTTCGTGAATGTTGTGAACAGAATGAGTCACTGAAAAGCACATTAGAATTTGGAGTAGATCCAGGAAAAGGGAGTGGATCCTGGGTTTCTCCTTTAACCCTTCCATACTAGTCAGGTCAAATTTGCCTCGTTTAGACATTCAACAGTAGTAAAAAATACCTTAAACATCATTCTTTTATCCTGAAATTTGATGACTTTTCCTAAATTTTGCCAAAATACACTAAAATATTTTTGAAATGTTATACTTTTAAGTACAGGTGCTACAGATTTTTTGAGACTGAGGCTGGTTCAGGTTAATTTTATATAGAAATCATAATGGTTTTTATGTGTTATGTAAAACAGGACATGATACTGTGTGATAGTAGATGTTTTTCCTCCAAAAATGAGTTTGTAAAACTTAAAAAAAAAATGCTCTTCCTGCTCTGAAACTTGAAATTATATTTATATATTACATATATTTATTAATGTGGGATAGTCTATTTAGGCATTCTAAATAAATCTAGTTCAACATTTGGTTTAGACACTCACTATGAGGGAATTCTTGGTCTGGGTCAAATTGGACCTGAACCAAAAGAAATGAACAGATTCTAAAGGGTTAAACAGATCAAAAGGGTGTGCGATTGAATCATAGACATGATGTATGTGTTGTACCGAATCTCTTCCTAGTTACGTACTGTCCCCGTGTCTTCTCAGACAAGGCCTCCTGCACTTGTTGGAGATCTGCCAACGGCCAATCCTCATCGTGTTGGAGGGCCAGGCCAAACGCATGACGTCTGAGATTAAACAACAGCTCAGTGAGCAGCAGCACCGCCTCACCATCCTCACCTGGAGGCACAATTCAGTGGTAAAGCTCTCCATAAAAAAACACCCCACAATAATGTAAACTGTAACGTCAAAGGGCTGTGTACCTTTGTATCATGTGACATTATCTTGTGTAAATGGAAGTAAATCCATCAGTGCAGAACCACAGAATGGCTGATGGTTTTCTAACAGTTCCCTGGAATGTTTTTTTTTTTTTTTTTCTGTGTCATATCCACAGACTCCTTCGTCAGTTTTCTGGAAGGAGCTGTCTTTAGCCATGCCTCGTAAAGTTTTCTGCCGTAGTGAGTTTTCAGGTGACCCTCAGACTTTGCTACAAGATGATAAGGACCCCATGCTGAGTCTAGACCCAGACTACCTGGACTGCCGCTCAGACACAGATCCAGCTGGAGACCTGGGTAAGAGCACAGTCACATGATATAATGGTCTGGTATCGTCTAATTCATGACGTAAACACCAGTCAGTTAACAAACTCTGTGCCCTGTTTCTTCCATAAAATTGGAGACGTCATGTTCAGGTTTCAACTTGATAGAGACACCTGTTCATCTCTCAACAAGAGCACAATGGAAATCTGTATCACATGATCTATTTGAGGCTAGTTTGAATCAACAAACACTGATTTTACTTAACTTAATTATTAACCTCAATCAGACAGAATCATATCAAATGAAAGGTTTCTTTCTTTCTTTCTGGCAAGCTAAAAGAAAGGGGAAACAAGGAAAAGCTTTGGCTGCATTTTAATAATAATAATAACAATAGTAATGACAATAATAATAAGCAATTAACTTTAAAATAAATAAATAAATGTCAAATAAGTATTGAATTCATCAGCTTCAGTTTTTCGCTTTAGGAGCAAAAAGTGTGTTTGACAAAAACTGTAAAACTGAACTAATTGAACAAAGGGTATATGTTTTTGGTGTTTCGTCCTCCGTTGCAGGCGTTCGTCTCCCTGTGTACAAAGCTCTGGCCTGTAGAGCTCCTGTCCTTCCTGCTGCTCCCGTTGCATTTTCTGAACCCAAGCCCTCTGACATTGACGTGTCTGATCTGGGATCACGCAACTATGGAGCTCGTTCTGATTTCTACTGCCTGGTTACTGAGGATATTTAATCCCAAACTTCTACATACACTGTAATTCTTTGTGTTTTTGTTTGTCTTGTCCATTGCGTCATTCAAAGTGCTACTGTTTTCTATACTCGCTTACCAAAGATCGATTTAATGTTTTTATTTTTTTTTTACTGATGTGTAAAATATTTTATGATAAATTGTACAAGAAATTATTTGAAGTACTTCTGTCAATCAGGGAGAGAATCAATTTGTATAAATAAAACTCTAAAGGGAGATTTTTATTCTAATATACAGTAAAAGTCTTTGTTTTAGTCCCCAGCAGAGGGCAGAGTAATGTCAAATACAGCCAGGAATTCTGCTTTGAAAGCAGGTTATTAAGTTTTTGACAGCAGATAGAACAAAAGTGGTTGAGAAAGACATGTGACATGGTGTTATGGTGTTATGTTTGTACTGGTGCTGTTTCAGCCGGAGCAGTAGGATGTCTGTGGCTGACGGCTTGTGGTTCCTGGCATTTCTGAACATGTTGGGGCTTTGTATGTAAAATAAACCAACTCTGATATCATCATGGAAATTATGCAAATAAAGCTGTTGGACAAAATGCCTGGTTATTCACTTTATAGAGACTCTCTGTCCTTGTGAAGATAATCACCTGAACTGACATAAGAGCCTAAATAAGGGCGCAGCAGGGAAGTTTCTAGGTTTGTTCCTGTCTGAGCAGGAGCAAATATGTAAACAGGGAGTGGCCAACATTTCACCACCTCAGTGTCAGGCTTATAACCAGCAGCAAACGCAGGAAACACAAAATGACGCTTCATCTATGAATTTGTCTCTTTATTAGCTGAAAATATACAGATGATACATCTGTTTACAACATGAAATCAAATATTACAAAACAGCCTGTACTTATTTAACGCCACACAAAAGAACTCGGTCACCAGTTATGCCACAGAGCTTTAAAAGCTGCAGAAAATTAATGGGAATTTTTAGGAGCAAAGTTCGCATGAATACTTGGATGTCAAACAAATTACAAAATATTATACTTGTTTAAGAGTAAAGTACAAATGTCAACACTACAGGCATTTGCAATTTGCTATTCATTATATAAACAAATAAAAATCCTCATGCTTAACAAATATTGTATTTGTTGAAAGTAAAGTAAGGAATGTTTCCTTCACCCCTGTGTTTCACGCATTCAAACATTATTAATTACATCAGAAAAATTGCAGTTATGATGGCTTTTTGAAGAAAAATAAACAGCTATAAAGCAACTCTGAGTTGTGTTTGATAAAGTACAAAAGTCACATCAGCATTTTATAAAACAAGTACAACCGTTTCCCCCCAGATTTATGAATCAAATTATTATCAATTAGATTTCAGCACTCTTTATTTTGTCTTGTTGTTGTATATTCAGTTCTACCTACATTATAATTTGGACTCATTTAATAAACAATATGTTCCTGAAAGAACATAGCTGTGTATCCAAACACTAAAAAAGTAGAGCTATATTGTATAAAACATAATGTTAATGCAATATTGAGGCAGTATTTACAAAAATGCCATGATCAGTACCAGATTTGTTGATATTCATTCTGCACAGGAGACGCTAATGAGACGTCCATGAGCAGTTTAATGTGAAATTCTGCTACAGTTACATCCAGATACAATCATCTCTCACACAATGAAGAAATCCCTGATTCCACACTAAAACATACAGTGTTCAAACAAGAGAGTACAGTAAATGTTTAAGGTGCACACTTTTGCATCAAAGTCCATCAATAGTCCACTTTTATGGATCCACATCCCTGGTGACTTGCACTGCATTGAAGTCCATTGTGTTATAATACACAGGAAATCCTTTTCCTTTGGGTAGGTCCTCCGTCTTATCAAAAAGTTTAGCAGATATACATGAGCCTACATTATCTTTGAAAACTGTACAGTTTATTTACTCCCACATGTAGGGTGCAGCAAAACTGCAGGGCATATGACTGTTGTAGAGGTGTTCTACTTTACCTCTGCTTTAGATGGTAATATCTGCAAAATCCTCTTTCGTAAACCCTTTCTGCAAAGCAAAAACCACAGTAAACATAACAAATATTAGTTTTCTTCATGTAAATTAAGCATGCATAAAATGTCATCCAAAAAGCCACTGTTTAGCTATGACTATGTTTTTTTTGTTTGTTTGTTTGTCTACACACAATGTTCACACTCCCTCTGATGCATTTTTAATTATAATTCATTTGGTCAAGCCCTAATTTACATATTAATTAAACTCGCCCTCAAACGTGTTCTCGACATGTTACGAAAAGTCAAAGAGTATTTCCTTTGAAACTGTAGAACAAACATTAATACATTTTTGCTCTGTTGGTACTTGTTCATTAGGACACAAACTAAACGCCACACCCTTGGGAGTGGCAAGTCATGATCTGCAAAAGGCAGTAAAACTTGCCCAAGACGTGGACCTGCAGGACTGGGTGTGTGAGTGTGTGAAAGAGCAGCAGAGTGATCAGCAAAAAACGTAGGGACTTGAACATGCACCACCCATTTGAAGAGCTTTCCGTAAGGAATGTCACTCTTACTTTTTACAACACATACAGATGGAAGAATGAGGATGAAGCAACAGGACAAGGATGTTTTGTTTTTTTGTTTTTTTACAGAGCTTCGACTTCTGTGTGGCAGACAGCACACAACTTGTTTTTGCTGTTGCCTTTGTTTGTCAGACTTTTGAAAAACAAAATGTTTAATCTTTATCAAATTCATCCTGTTAATCTTTACAAACCTCTACTTATTTTTGTGGCAACTTCTAAATGAACTGTTCTCTACATTTAACCTTTCAAAAGTGATTTGTTACCATTTACGGTTATATTATCAACATTTTTTCAGTGACAATCAGGTATTTTCCTACATTACATTTACTGATCATATAGATGACCATAAAAGTTCAAGATTATTTTATACTCAAGGAAAAGTGTCTTTTTCAGCTAAATATATTCTGAACATAAAAATAACTGTGTACAACCACTGTCATTTATCAAACTCCATGGGTTTCAGAGGTGAATTAATATTGCAGAAGATGATGGTGTTTCAGTGTTCACTACAGAGCCTCTGAACATCCAAATGGGTCATATCTGATGACTGTGAAAAGCAGAAAAACTACATTTCACCTGAATTATTGATAGGATTAGAAGTTCAACTGTTTTTGAGGGGTAATTTAAAAGTATTATCTTTGCTTTGCACCAATTAAAAGACTAATATAATATAAATATATGACTTAATTCAAGTAAAACCCATAGTATTTTAATGATAAAATATAATTTGAGAGCTTTATCTACAGCGAATATGTAATGTTGTGATGCATACAATGTAAATACATTAGTGACAAAATAAATGTCATGTTTACAGTGTTAGTGTGTGATTTATTCTCTTACCGCTTTGTAATCTTTGTGCAGTTTTTTGTACTGGAACATGTTGCAGAGAACAGTGGACGCTGCTTTGGATGCTCTTATTTTATTGGTGCTACGAAAGAGTTTGGATCCAAGATTAACACCTTAAAATAGTAATGACGTTTAACCATTTGCAGTCGATTTTTACACACTGCTCACCTGTTGTCATGGCTGTTCTTGATGCCGACCAGTTTACTTAAGCCGTCAAAGAAGGTGATGTCTCTGGCAGCAACAGAGGAGCAGGTCACCAAGTTATTGAGGATGCCACAGATGTTCATCACCACCTCACTGGAAGGTTCCTTCTGTTTTCCGTCTTCAGGCAACTTTGTCAGCAGGTTGTTCACCACTTTTGTAGCTGAATAAACCGAAAAGGAAGATACAAAAAGAAGAAAAAATATTAGGATACTACATCTGATTCTATGTAAATAACTGATTAAAAATATTACATCACATCATTGTATCATTCTGGCTTTCAAACAATGTTATTAGTTTAATTCCAGCAGGTTGGTAACACTAGTGTTCTGTGCTAGTGAATCTATTTAAGTTCCAAAACCTGCTTTTACATTAAGGGATAATATACAAATGAAGACATCAAAAATAAAGATAAAACTAGAAAAACACTCAGAGCCCAAACATCCGCCAAGCAGCACAGTTCCCCCACATATTGTGACTGACACCCCGCAATATTACTCCCACATTTGTTTGTCCATGGCCCACGTCTTTGAAAAAATGAAAAAGTTCACCAAGGACAGCACCAAAGCAAACGGAATTACAAAGAAGGTAAAGCAGACATCCCAAGTCTCCTGGAAGTTCTGGGAGTCTCCCTGATATTTATGGTGACTCCCTGATGTCCGCAAGTCAGAAAAAATATCCCAGATTTTAGACTATGTCGGGTGTTTGGGTTTTATTTGTACTGTGCGAGTGTGTGAGAGACTGTGTGTTGGTGGAACCAGTGTGTTACTGCGTGTGTGTCTGTTCGAGTGAGCACTGGCCAGTGAAAGCGCTGATTGGTAGCAATAATCAAAACTAGCCAATAAGCTTTCAGGATAGGTGGGGCCTTAATTGAGTTCCACTGCCATCTGGTGGATATTTGTTAGTACTACAACAAGGCCAATAATAATAACTAATAGAGAATCCTTTCAAAAATTCCTGAATCCAAACAGTGAGCCGGATCACCTCCAAAATTTAATCAGCTCTTCCTTGTCTCAGAGCAAACATTTCCTGAAAATGTCATTAAAATCTGTCCATAACTTTTTGAGTTATCTTGCTAACAAATAAACACATAAACAAACCCAGGCGAAAACATAACCTTCTTGGCGGAGGTTATAACAAACATAACATTCAGATTATAAATAATAATATGCTGCAAATCAGCATATTTCAGCCGCATCAAACCTTTATACCCTTGAAATTTCAGCAATTTGAACACTGTTGTACTTTTACACTAAACTAAGTAATGATATGCCATTGAATTGACCCTGTACTGAACAAAAATTGGTTTTATATGTTACACAACTTGGTATTTAGATACTTCAATCATTTCAGTGACCACAGCCATTATTTACTCTCAAATTAAAACAAGTCTCAGTAAAGTCTTGCACTGTCATTCCACAATTGATGAGTTAATGCAGACAAATGGACATAAATATGGCTGACAGGGTAGGGGTATGTAAATATTGCACACTCACCCATGTCAGATTTATCCCTGGCATGACGGGACAGATTTCGGAGTAAGCCTGTGATAGATCGCAGCTCCAGGTCATTGTTGGTTCGCAGGAGGTCCATCAGCACAGGCAGCATGTGCTCTTGTTCCAGAGCCACCTGACTGAGAACACCAGCCCACTGCAGGATGAAGGGAGATGACTTAGATGTGACACAAACTGAGTTCAGTGCATTTACAAAGCCTGGTGGGTGTGCAGCGTACCCTCTTGTCTCCAGCTGTAATGTTCTGCAGGGCCCCCGCAGCTGCCTCCCGTGTAGTGGAATTGATCTCACACTTGTGCAACACCGTGTTGTACAATGACACTATCTGAGGGTGCCACAGCCATTCCATGCCCTTTGGCACCCGAGAAACTTCAGAGAAAGTGGAGAGGTTGAGTTTCTTACTCTGTCAGGGGAAAGGAAATAGACAGCATGGATGTGAACTTGGCTGATACGGAACACGCAGCAGGTTGTGAACTAACTCTCATGTGCGCATACATACATTTTTGGCTTTCCTGCTCTGAGGTGTGAAGCAACCAATCGCTTCCACCTTCCCTGTGTCTTGAGCTCTGGTCGGTCCTTCCAGACGTGACAGAGCAGATGGAGGTATCTCATTGTAGAGCTGATAGGAGAGGTTCCTCAGGACACACACTGCATTCTCCACCCCCTAAGAAAGAGCCGACAAGACAACATGAGCTGAACAGAAAAACGGTTCAACCTCCTGCATTTCTCTGCATATTCACACACAGGCTCACCTTATCCTCTGGCCTTTCATCAAGTGAAGCCCTGATGTATCCCACCAAAGAGTCAACAAGTCTATGGGTTTCTCTCATCTGGTGACGGGTCTTCTCATTCACAGAACTCAGATTTCTAATGAACAAACAGAAGTGTGAGGTCAGACTCTTTTCATGTAACTGGCAGGAGTCGGGCTTGGGATCAGAAGAAGAAGAATCTTTATTTTGACGGTAGGTTCCAATGTAAACATACAACACACTGAAATTTGACCTCTGCCTTTAATTCATCACTAGATCATGCATACATGCATCACACACATGGGCTTGACTTATCTAGTGCCCATGGAGCAAATAGGGGAGTTAAGTTTCTTGCTCAAGGGCACATCAGCCAGTCCAGGGACATTAACCAGCATCCTATCGAACTATCTCCTATCTCCGACCAACTTTCCAGCCATCTAGGCCACAGCTGCCCCTCCATTATTTTAACCAGGTGGCACAAATAAAGATGGCAGTGCAGTTTGGCTTTGGGGGCGTGGCTTCACTCTTTGGCACTATGGAGCATTGCACCGTTGAGTTGCATGATACAGGAGGTACCATAGAGGAGCATTGAAAATATAATGGTAGTTATTTACGACCCGATTACGATTTAAGACCCCTAGAGGGTGTGGCAGAACAAGTGACAGAGCAGTAGCTTTTTCAACATTACAAAAGACCAGTGAGCTGTGATGGGTGTGGTGTAGAGTTCAGTAGCTGACACATGAGTTTATGTCCTGCCAGAACATGTTCAAAAGATGAAAATGTCGTCATGGGAGAGAAATTACATAAATACGCTTTAAAGAAGGAGTATTTTGAAGCAACAGACAGTGAATGTAAACATGTGAGGTGTACCTAAGGCATCCTGTGGTGTTGTAGAATATGTCTGCTTCAGATGGAGACTGATTGAGGCTGTCTGAGTCGTCGCTGCCAGACAGAGGGATGAGGATCCGCTCAGTTAACTCAGAAAGAGTCTCCTTGGCCAGTTTCTCCTTCAGGGTGTCTTTAGATGAAAGGTTCCAAAAGATACCTAACAAAAACATATCATATGCATAATTATGTGTCATTGTCGCTTTAGTTTTGCAGTATTTCAACTTTAGTAGCTTTAAAACTAGTGGTTTTCATGTTTTACTGTAGGATTAAATGTCTTCAAGCCTTTAAAAAAACAAGAAGAGAAACTAAAAATGGCAGAAAAATCAAAACATAACTTGCATATTGCGTCATTCAGGATTTTCAGAAACTACTTGTTTAATTTTCTTACTGAACATGTGACACAGGAGTCTTTTCAAGTTCAACACAGATACAAATCAAAGTGTAATGGGTCAAAGGAAAGAGTGACAAGGCTTTCGCTCATAAAAGGGAGGGGCAGATATACGGTTGATCCACAGGCCCAGACAACTCCCACACAGTCACACACCTTATAGAAAAAAGGGCTCCACCTCTGACTCTGTGTACACACTACACACTACGCTAACCTCAGTCTACAGGTAGGTGTTGCAATTTCAATTTTCAAATTTCATGAGAAACTGTCATTTCTGGTGGAAGGTAATTATTCATGATGATCCTGTGAGAATGTATGAATGCTCGGGGCTGAAAAGAAGTGAACCGACTGGGAACAAAACAGACTGGATGTGAATAAACATTAAAGTAAAGAACTGGAAAAACACAATAAGAGGAAAAACAGTCTCTCACGAGTGTCTGCTTGTAAAAAACAAAACAAAAACTCAACCTATAGTTTATTTACTGTAAATACTGGATCTCATTGTGGTTTGTGTTTACAGTTTGATCAACTTCTGTGATTCTTTCAATAAAAGTTCATTCAAAGGGATCTGTTGGCTTAATATCAAGGACAGCTCTGACTTACTGAGTGTGTTCTCACTAACTCATTTGCCTGACGTCAATACAACATCTGCTCTGCATGTTGTGTCATGTTACTTTCAATTATGGATTTTCCTACCAGTGACATTTTTCTGGAGTTCATCATCAGGTTCCTTAAGTGCCTTTACCAGCTGTGGAATTCCACCTTCTTCGATCAGCGCCACCTTGTTGTCCATATTCTCAAAGATGAGGTTGCGTGTGGCTCCGGTGGCATAACGCTGCACCTCCTGATTTTCGCTAGTGAACAGTTTGACCAACTCAGTGATGCCTTTGCAACGGCGAACCTTGAGAAAGGATGTCAAGAAGAAGATCTGATTAAAACACTTGTTGTTCCTCCATGTTTTTTTTTTTTTTTACATGTTTTAATGACAATAAATGTTTATTGAGCAAAATGTATTCAGTTGTTTCCTAAAACTAAACAGTCTTTTCGATTTTGATCTATTTTGTACTCAATTCATGCCAAACATTTACTGTCGACATATCTACAAGCTACTTGTGTCTGCTTTTTTCCTCAATTTAAAGTACTGCATTTCCAAATATAACTTAACACACTGTACTTATGGAAAAACTAATCAAAGAATTTCCAGGGAATTTCCTAGAGGCTCCAAATCAGTAAACATAAAGAAAATGTATAATTATAGCTGAAAATAGCATCAGCACGCTAAGACTGGAACTGCATGAACCTACCAAGGCCCACAATGTAGCTGAGGTGCGAGTGAAAAATAAATAAATAACTACGTAAATGAATAAATATTCAACCTCCAGCTCTTTTCATGCATCTATTTCAAAGTTAAGTAGGTCAGCTGACACACCTCCTACTACTGGAGTTTGATGAAAGTCATTGTTGTAGTTTTTGTGAAATCCTACTTTCAGTGAGTGTTAAATGATCATAAAACCTCTTCAGTGTAATGTGATAAAAACTAAATGCATAACTGTGTCCATACCATAACTGTGTCTGTCAAACCAGATAAGGCCTTAAATCTTTACAGTATATTTACTATATGGTTCATAGGGCAAAGTCCACAAATGTTTGGCAAATATTGAGCAACATGTAGATTAACTGGATGAAAAGAGATGAAAAGCTGCGGTTATTTTATGTCAGAAGAATAGAGAAATATATTTCTATATTTAAGGAAAATGTGTTAGATTTCAAACAGTAAAGACGCAGAGAAACGTCCATAAAAAGTACCTCATGTTTGGCTTCAGCGTCGTTGTAACATTCATGCTGAATGTAGACAGCGCCAATAACCTGCACATTAGGGTCAGGGTCTCTCAGGTTCTGCACTGCTGTGGGCATGTCCAATCCGTTGATACTGTCAAAAGGGATATACAGAAAGAAATTACATCAGCTGTTCGTGCCATTATTTTGCAGGTATATATAAAAGGGAGCAGAGGGATGACCATAATCACTCATGGATTGATTTGTTTCTTGTTTGCAAAGTTTAGTTTGCTGAATTTCTTCCAAATCATACTGTGGTCTCTGAATCCGCTCAGCAAACCACACGCTGTGGGATGTGTGAAATGCGAGGCTTGAAACTGAGCTGCCACACCCAAAACCAGTCCTGCCACTATGGAGCCTCCCTCCCAATCCACAGCACTTAGGAAATACACTGTTGTCGTTACACACTACCCGGCTGAAAACACACTAAGGCAGCTCCTTGATGAAAAGATACTAAATGGGTCATTAGAATTACAAAATACTCTAAGATAATGCTCCTGTTATGACAGTAAGTATTATTACTAATAAAGGTATTAGTCTACCAAAACATTATGTTGTGTGTTTACAGCTGCAGGATGGTCCACATTTTTGATATAGGAAGGAAGACACTCAGAGCAATTGTTAAAATCAAAGTGTTGTTTTGTTCTGCTGTAATCCTTTAACCATCCCATCATCTGGGTACACTCAGGCCAGATATTGAAGCTAACTGCTGTAATAATCACTTGTAAACAATTCATTTTATTATGTTGTTTTTATATAACTGAAAATTTGTACATGCATCTATTTTTCTACACGTTTTGTGTACTAATTTTGTCACGTCTATACCATTACTTGTTATTTGTTCTTCTTTTCAATAGGAAGTACACTGAGAGCAAACTGTGATTCAGTAGTCTAGAGTTTGGTCAGTAACAGTATGAGAACCTGCACAGTATGTCAGATTAAACCCTGTTAGTTACTTACGCGCTGAGGTTGCCAATGCTCGCTCCCATCTCCATTTGGCCATTGTAGATGTCTACGCCTCTGCCCACGCTTTGAACACTTTTGATTGACATGGCACGGGACAGGGTGCCCTGGCGCTGCATCAAGTTCCCCTGAGAACCAGAGGTCACTCCAGAAGCAATGAACCCACCTCTGTCCACCCTGTCCCCTCCAGAATAGATGCTCCCAGCTGAGGACAGTGGGCGCTGCAGAGACCCAGTCATGGAGCTCACACTCATCTTGTTTCGGTTGTTAATCCTGCTGATGGTGCGGTGGGCTGGACCTTTGAAGGAGTACTGATGTTGAATCATCTCCCCCTCACCTACTGCCATCCCTCCACCACCACGGGAAAGTGTGCCGCTAAGAGACCGACGCATGGGGGCAGGAAATGTCATGCAGTCTCCACTTTGCCTCATACTTGAATACCCATTTACTGCACTCTGAGTGTACTGCCGGGAGAAGGCACCCTCTCGGTCAGACACCATGCTTGCTCCATCAATGTCATCTGTCCAGGGATTGTACTGCATCCGCATCGAATGCATGGACGCCGTCTCTGGATCCATGCCTCTCTGCCTGGTGTTCCCTTGCATATTACCCATGCGCATTTCTTCTCGATAAAAACCACCCCCAGCAGTTCCTCCCCCACCAATACTCATCCTTTGGAGCTGGGACAGGTCAGGGCCAACAGACTGACTGGTGAAGCCGGACCTCTGAGCCACACGTGGACCCTGAAGAAGAGAAGATGAGGAGGAATCGTCACAATCAAAGACATGAATAAAAGAATAAATAAAAAAAAGCAGTGATTCAATCTCAAACTGTTAAAGATGATTAATTGAAATTTCATACAGATGAATGGAGACAGTTATCATTATACAGAAGAATTGTAGTTATTTCAAATAATTGTGACAAAGCTCTTGTGTAATAATTGCGTCACACCTAGAGTTACAAACATGTTCCAAAACAAATCAAACTTGTAGTCATTAATAATCTTACTTCCTCTGTGATATTGCCTTTACTCTTATTGTTTTTTTTTAACATCTTTATTACTTCTGTAATGTATATATGTATTGCATTGTCTTGTATTTTTTGTTGAAGCCCCGACTTGCTGACATTAGGCAATATTTTTGGACTAGAGATGAAAATCCATTGCTAACTCTGGATTATTTATATTGTATGAACTGTAATGCTAATTAGTGTACACTGTCCATAATGGATAAATAAAAGTTAAAAGCCCAGGAACACATGTACGTGCAGCTGATTGTGTACACATTGGGATTTTTTTTTGTTGTGAGCCATTGCATGTTAACAAAAATGAAGGAAATTACATAAATTAGGAAAACAAAGGCCATGACCTTTGCTCAAACAGTCATTTTCAGTTCCTGCTTTCACACATTTATGGCTAATATTGGAAAGTGCAGCTGTAAGTGTCCTGACCTTCATATTATTTAAAGTCCTGGTTATAATCAGAGCTCAAACATGTGTGGCACAAAGCCAGTGTTTTCCTGTTAAGCTACTAACATTGAGGAATCTCGAGGGTTGACTTGAAAACCTCAAGTTGATCTCATTACAGGCTACTGTGAAATACCACACATCCAGTGTCCTGACCGACCCCTGTGGCACCAGCAGACGCTCTGGGCTTGGTTTTATTCATATAGATGACACACTAGATGACCACATTAATGTTTCCATGATATCTATGACATCAGGCTGACACACTGAGATACTACTACTGTACTCACCATTGTCCTTGCTCCAGAGGAATACATGAATGATGATTTAGAGGTGAAACTGGGGTTATAAGTTTGATATTTTACTGCTGAAGAACCACCATAATCTGTAAGGAGACACAGTAAAATGTGATTACTATATGATCCATACATCTTAGTGACATATTGAATACAAAAGTAAATGTAAAATTTTGGTAAAACAGAGCTTCTGTGCCTTGTTCAGTTTCACTAATACGTCAATTCATGCACATTTTCAGAGCCACCTGAATAAAATAAATAAAGAATAAAATGTGCATCAATCTCATATAAAGTTTTCACCCCTTCTTGTGGTGGTTAACTATGAGAATAAATGCAGACAAGACAAAGAAAAAAATAAATAAAATTATAAAATCATATTGAAAGTAGCAGCACACAGTCAAACCAACAAAACTTGAAAAAATGAAAGTTCTGAAACTCAATTCTGTATGCTCTCCAGTAAATCTAAATGGTGAAAGAAGCCCCAGGCAGAACAAGACAAAACCAGCTGGACACGCTTCACACAAACACACTAAATACATGACATGTCTGCATATCTGTTATAACCGGCAGCGACGGGAAATTATCAGGAGGCATTTGAGCAATCAAGAATGACCCAAGTAAGATGATTTTAAAAGATGATTCAGTTTCTGACCATGTTCTTTGGAAAGTCATGAGGTCAAGAGTGTACCGAAAAACTGACAAATGCCTTTCCCTAAGTTCTACACTCATCATAATGTCACCAGCTAAGGTACATTAGATCAGATGTGTTAGAATGGTGCTGGAACTTCCTCTTCTAAAGTACAGGCTTAAAGTCATGACCGTGAGCAGGTTTGTTTATTGTGTCAATAATCTTTCCAGACTCTGTGACATATATAATGCAAAGTGCTGTCAGCGTTGTCATTTTGTGGAAGCAATGAAAATTTAATCAAGTGAATTTTAATTAATAATGTTGTTATTATGAGGGACTGATCATTGATTCATAGTCAAATCCCCCCCAAAAATAACAATGTTTACTATAAATTGGAAATTAAACCTATTTGTCATGAATCAAACATGATGAATCGTTTCCAAAATCTGGAAAAAGGTGAGAAGCAGTGAAATCATGGAGAGATCTATCGACACAAGGGTAGATTTAGAGCAGGTTTAATCACAGACTACTAACTACGTGTCACGCCCCTTTAATTTACAATAATGATTTGCTTGAAAGACATTCATTGTCAATAGCAGATATCATGTTGCATTCTGATAACTCAGTCGGGCTGACGTATCTGGTTACCTTCATCTGGTGAGGAGTGACACAAAGATACCAACTCTTTCCCTGAACACGGAGACTTGTTAACATTTAGCTGTCGTGCCAGAATACAGACTCACCTAACAAGTAAGTGTGATAGTAGTCATGTAGGGAAGTGTCTGTCATGTTTGGAGGTCTGAGTGACAGTTCAGTGACTCAGACTTCAATGACTGAATGCAACATATCGAAGTCATGAAACTGTATTACACATAAACATACCATTCAGCACCTGTGTCATTATCTTTGTGCACTCTGACGCAAATGTCGTTTCCGATCATGCTTTTAATACCAGGTCATCATAGTAAAAGAGAAGCTGTTCTCAATTGATTTTACCTGGTAAAATAGAGGTTAGATTAAAAAATAATAATAATAAAATAATACACAGTTTTCAGTCTATTTCATCACTGAACTGATTTTCACATTATCAGTCTGTTGTTACAGGTTTAAAATCTGTAAAAGAAGGTAACCTATAACTAACTATAACAAACTGATTCTAATGCAAAGCTTTGTTTCCCAGACACAAATCTAAACCACCTCTTACTATCTCTATTTATTTATGACTTGTACTTGGCTTATCTATGTATGGGGAATTACCTATTAAAGTTATGAGAAGATAAAAACCTAATAAATATATAAAAACCTGAGGCATTATTTCTAAAAAAACAACAACAAAAAAACAAAAAAACAAAACAAAACAAACAAAAAAAAACAAAGGTTTGTTCATGCTTAAATTTATGTTTGTATAAGTGCTCTGTATAAGCTGAAACACTAACGCACTTTGCACTCTCCATGTGAATGCAGCATTAAACTGAATTCATGTGTCATTTCAACAGTACAAACACACCAAACCAGTTGATAAAGAGTTTTTTTTTTTGTTTTTTTTTAAACATGCATGTCTTTGGTCCGCCCCAGGCAACACCCAGCACACCTGAGAGCCAAATCCTTTACAACACAGAAAACACTCCCTGAATACTCCGTCAGTTTTTTTCTTCGTCTGTTGCCTTTTAAAAAAAAATAACCCCAGTCATAAACTCGGAACACTCCTTCTAGATTTTTGAACCTTCATGATCTGCTTAAACTTGTCCACCTATGAAGAACAATTGCAGGCCAAATTCACAGAGGAAGTGGTCGTTGCAAAGCTTTCTGGGTGTTTTTCCTCACACAGTACAGTCGTAACGCTCTGGCATTGACAACTGGCTTTTTCTAAAACCACAAACTGAAATAGCAGTAATTCTTGTTGTGTTGTTTGGAATCTTCTGTGTGTCTTGCGCAGGTTTTTCAAAAGATGATGAACATGACCTGACAACGTTTACGACTGGATGTTTTCCTCCAGGGGTAGAGGAGTAAAACACCACATTGGAGTGAGTTTTGATGTGCTCCTTAGGTACACGCAGGAGATAATGGAGTTAAAAACATACAGTTACAGATCCAACCAACATGTTTTATGTCCGTCAGCATTCCAGCCTTTAAATGTAGGACAGTATATTTGTCCACAGGCTGTGAATGCAGGTAATGCTGGTGCCTCAGGGAAATACTTAACCTAGAAGAATGAAAAAAAGCACATTTGACGCCACTGCATAACCCAGAATTTAGC
This sequence comes from Maxillicosta whitleyi, assembly GCA_029822895.1. NCBI lineage: Eukaryota > Metazoa > Chordata > Actinopteri > Perciformes > Neosebastidae > Maxillicosta > Maxillicosta whitleyi. The sequence continues at coordinate 4,571,709 of JAPSES010000249.1, forward strand.
GGCCATATAAAGAAGGAGCTGAAGTGAAGCTGCCCAGCCTTCCCTGTACTTTGGAAGGACAACACATTGAATTATGTGCCGTGAAAGAATGCCCCCGTGCAAGAATAGGCAGGTGCACACTCACAGGCTGAAGCAGAACTTTACTTGTGCGTAGCCCTACAGTCAGTCACCTTCTTAACCAAATCAAATCTTTAAATGTGCAACAGTAATAAAATAATCAAGTTTTCAACTCCCCTGAAAGGCTTTAATTTCCTTTGTGGGAGTCGCACCATATGCATAACAATTCTACCTTGACTTTGTCTTTGTGCCAAGACAGCACAGACAGACACCTTCTCACAGTAAAATGTCTCTGAACAGACACGACAGCTGGTTCTCACGACACTGTCATCTCCAAGGTATCTGTCGAACCCTCACCCCTTGAAGCTGACTAAGAGACCTGAAACCCAATCTCACACTGGGAGGCTTTCACCTTCGTCTGCTATCATTGAAGTTCATGAAAGCAACACTTGTTTGGGCCTGTTACACATTAACCCTTTCTTGTGTGCCGGTTTACTCTCACATTATAGACTGCTGCTGAGATGTCAGATCAAGTTCACACATCTAAAGAGCTGACCTGGCAAACCATCCCTGATGAGATAATGATAAAGACGTCCGCAAGAATGCAACAGACAAGCAAGCATATATATATATATAAAAAACAGGGAGGGGGGTAGAGAAACCACAGACCAAGTTTATGAAAGCATGCATGGTCATGTATGAGAGAGGAAAAGCTGCTTTGCTGATTAGAGGGGAAATCTAAGGTGGGATCTAGTGAAAGGAAGAAAAAAATAACTGGAAAAAGGAAGGAGCGACCTTTTCCAACAGCATGTTTTGTCACCACATGTCCACTATCAAAGTCATGAATACATTTTCATTTCATTCAGTTATTTGGAGAGAAGCCAAAGAAAACAGCCTCCCAGGGTCTGGTCTTAAGCACATAATGGTGATTAGTTATTAAAAGCTCTGCAGAACAGACAGAAACACCTGTGGATGGACTTTTAATACTTGGATTTCTATTCATTAAACTTATATAAATTCTAAAAAATATATTTAAAAAAAACTCATATGGGTATTTAGTCCTCAAGCTGGCAAGGTGATGATTTGGTTTGTTATAAAACTAAAGAGACTTTCTGCTGTTTACCTGACATGGCGTACTGTGTGGCTGATCCATTCTGACGCGGAAGTGTGGACTTCTCAGCCAGTCTCATCTGGACCTGCTGCTGGACGCGCCGCGCTCTGGACACTTCGTCCGACACAGAGCTCCCGTTCCCGATATGGATATCACTTGGGAGCCCGTAGGTGGTAACGGAGGTGTTGGGCTGTAAAGCGGATAAAAACACATTTTCTGTGCTCACGGCATTCATGGTTGAAAAATAAAAAAGTTAAGAAAGACGCGCGTCGTGCGTCTGAACCGAGGCTGGTGCACACAGGTTGTTTGCGCTCCTCGTCGTGGCAGAACGCAGCTGAAACTGGACCCACAAACCGAGCAGAGCAGTTCAGAAGCAGCAGGAGGAGGAGGAGCCTCAGACCGAGTCCGGATACCTGACTCAGGTGAGTTTCACCGACTCACACATGTCTGAACTGCGTTTAATCATCCACAAAACCAGACCATACAAAAAAAAAAAAAGAAAAAGAAAACTGAGGTATTATTATTATTATTATTATTATTATTATTGATTTTATATTATTATTCTTTGTTTTGTCTTTCATTAAAAAAGAGCGTGTTTGCTGTTGGTAAAGGACATTTTTATGCAAAAATAAAATAAATACACTGGAAAAACAATACATGTTTAATTCATTAACGTTATGATGTGTCTTCAACTGTTATAAATATTTAACACGTAAGACGTCGTTTTATTTTTCTTCCTCCTCTGCAGACTGTAAACAATACTGTGTATAATGCACTCTGATGCAAATCTAAAATGGAAAAAAAATGTTGGATAAGAGCTTTAATGCACAGATACTTTAGCATGTGTTTGTTTGCATAATGGCATAAGTGTGTCTTTTGTCCATTACAAGTTCCGGCGCATGTTGATGTAATAATATACGCAGCAAAGGATTCAAAAGTCAGTGTTTCTGTTATATGTTCTGGCTTTCAGAAAAAGACAATACAACACTAATTTTCATGAAGCACCGACAATTACATTGGTCTACAAGTAAAAACAAAACAACAACAACAAAAACAAACAACAACAACAACAACAAAAAATCACTATAGAATAAAAGTATTGAAGCTTTACCAAATCTGAGCCACTAATAATAAAATAAAATTAAAAAAAAAAAAATCAAAATGCAGGTTGGGCTAGTTTCCAAGATACAGTGTTGGCTCAAAATGTTCGAAACTTCAAAACACGGTCTATACATTACAAAATATCATTTTACAGGTTTCTTTCTATTGGAAAATGTATAAATATAAGTTTATTGTATATATGTATGTAAAACAATATACATATGTGTAATAATACTTTATTATATGCATTTAAAACAACAGTTAAGAACATAAGTTTTAGTACATGTAATCTCTGAGGCATATAATTTATAAAAAGAAACAAAAAAAAGTATACCGGTATCATCTAAATAACATGGGTGTTGTGAGTAAAAGGGTTTTTTGTGACATTTATGATACCTGTAGATTTACTTGCTTCTCATTTTGCTTCCCCGTTCATCGTCAGTAAGCAGCAGTTAGAGGGCTCTCAGGGCTTTTGTTGTTGATGTTTTAACAAATTGTCATGGCATTAAGTTCAGTCTCACAAATGACGTTGAGTGTGAGTGAAGAACAGTTACGAGGTGTGCCGAAGTCTCACTCTATTATTAAATTGGCGCCACACCTACCTTTTTATCTGGGTTGTTTTATTTGAGCTCAGTGTCTGTGAGTCAGTGAAAGTGGTACATGAGAGGACATGCTGTGTCTCTCCACCTGTGCACTGTGCACTCACAAATACTTCTATGTTTTCTGGTTCACCACTTTCTGCATTAATTGCTTTATTTCCTGGATTCCTGGAGACAGTGTCCTCAATTGTTTAAAAGGAAAACAGAAAAAACATGACAAACATAGCAGCCAGTCTAAAGGTTATTCAATCAGCAAATAATTTCCCAGGAGGGTAACAGAGGGTTTAATTTCCCCAAAGCAGAGCAGAATCAATAGGTTTACACTGAAGCAGCAGCAGATTTACAGAACCCTCCTCCTATCCCAACTCAGCCATTCCTCATGACATAACAAATCACCTCTCACAAGCATTGGTGCAAATTATTTCCCACAATACTTCCGCATTTGTTCACACATGTCACAATATTGATTAGAAACTTTTTTTTTTTTAACACAAATCAGTTGAAATAATGTGTCTGTCTCATTTTTAAATATCAAAAATATAGTGATCTGCTCTTATATCTGCAGTATATATTTGTACTACAGTATATAATAGGCTACATAGTGAATTTTATAATAATAATATTTGTAGAATAAATTAAATGTGACTTACCATTACCATTGGATCTGGGTCGTTTGTGATGTTCTCCTCTCTGTTCTGTATACCTGCTTCTCTAACCAGGTGATGTGTTCTGGTGGGTTATTAGGGAGTATTAAAAGTTAAGAGGACCTCAACAGTCACCGCCCTGAAAGACCGGAGTGTTTCTTTTACCTGCAAATACAGGGAATACATAAAACAAAGGGATGATTCAGAGACACCTCAGGGTGTGTTACGGGAAAAGTAAAAGGGGGTTGACAGACAGACAGACAGACAGACAGACAGACAGTAGGTAAACAGAGGCAAAAATATTTCTGGCTGTCGCTCCTGTAATGATGATATTTTTCACAGAAATTATATAAGGCTTGTTAAAAAAAAAAAGAACTGAATTAGTTTATTAATTTTGTGCAGTTTAAGATTAAATCTGCCTTTTTTTTTTCAGGATGTTGCACCATTTCACTGATGACTCATGAGCATAACACCCAGAGCAGCTGTTTCACTGAAGTCCCAGCCCTGTTCAGAAATAATGCGTGACACCAAAATTATCAGTTAAAGTTACCTCAGGAGAACTCTGTTACATACGTGTGTGTGTGTTTCTGAGAACATGATTTCATAACACATTTATATGTCAAGATGTGTCAGTCTGAACCCCATAACCATGTGGATTCTGAAGCATTTAACAACACTGTGATGGTTCAAAGTCATTTTCTAATTTTACTTTTCATTAATGGGATGTTGGTGGATGATCTTGGTTTGAGCCGACAGGTGTAGGATGTCGAGTCCAACTTTTTGGGGCTTTGCTTTGAGCACAGAGATCTAGAAAGATGACGTGAGCTCCCAAAAATGTTACTGTGTTGCGCAGTGTGAACATTATTGTAGTATGTGAAGATAGCGTGCCATGTAACAGCCATGCACTGTTATTACATAACACACACGTACAAAAATTTAAAATATAATTTAATATTTAATTTAATAATTTAATTTAATATAATTTAAAATATATAACAATTACTACTGTTGTGCAGAAAATCATTTCCCGGTAAACATGGAAATTCTTTACCTTAAATATCCTGTATAAAAAATAAATAATAAAAAAAAAAAAAGGAAATCCCCTCTCGAGATGATGGGAATGATTAAATGTGGTTTTGTACAGATATGAACAGAGGTGTGCCTTGATATTTTGGTTAGAACTTCAGTGAGCCTCAGGGAAACTAGTGTATCGTATTACAATATGACAATAATAAAAGTAACATTATCTATGTTGCTTTTTAGATGATTTACAAGGACATAAAACTAAACATATTGCCATACTTTGACTGTCTTTATGCTGGTGCTCCTATTGTATATTGTGTAAAAAGAGTTCAACCATTTTAACATAAGTTAAAATACAACATAATGAGGTGAACAGATCCTGAAGGCAGTCGGACACGTTAGTTAAATGCATATTTTATTCCAGTACAGAGTGATTATGCCAATCCATCTTGTACATAAAATGTCACTCTCTTTTCTATGTACCCCCAAAAAAATACATAATTAAAAATTCCACAGACCACAATTTAAAATCCTCAAAGTATTTCCACCAATCATCTTGCACATCATTATTGAAATGTGACAATTATTCCACGTGATATTCTTATGTAATTCAGTGTTCTGTGGTGTGAAAACAAACCTGTTACCAGGACAAAATGCACTGGGTGTGTCTCCTGTTACACTTCACTGCCAGAAATACAAGACAGTTGAGTTTTTAAAAGTAGCTGTAGTGGGAATGACAGCTGCAGATTGGGGGACAGAGGGGTTGGTGTCACACTGCCCCCTTGTGGTAACACACAGTACATAAATACACCGGAAATGCTGCAGGCAGAACTATCAGAGGAAATTAGATCATTATACAGATATAGTGTAAGATAACACATACTGTAAATGTGTCAGAGACAATGAGCCTGTTTATAAATCTGAAAATATACACAGAAAATAACTGAAAAGAGTCTATTTATGTTGAGATTTAGACTCTTACTGTATCTACCTTTACCTTTATGTTTAGTTTCACAGTTTATCTGTACAGAGGTAATAAAAGCTTACAAAATGACATATGACAGGACTAGGAATAATCATTCACCCAACCATTTTTTTAATCAATGAATCATTACTTTGGTGAAATGTTTAAATTCATAGAAAAAAGACCCTCAGTTTGACTTTTAACCAATGAACAATCCAAGAAGTACAGTATTTCACTAGCTGTAAGTTAAAGAAAAGTTTTATTTTTTCAATATATATTTGATAAAGTGACATGAGCCATTGATACTTGAAAAGCCCTTGGAAAGATTAATAATAATTAATCAAACCACCTTTCATGTTTCAGAATAGGGAGGGCGGGGCTTATTGTTAATTGCTAGGCCATTCCATCCTTGGCTCTTTCTTAACTTTGTTAGTCTTTAGGTTTTTCTTTTTTTTTTTTTTTTTTACCATATTGGTATGTGTCACTTCCATTACCACTGTTGGTATGTAATTGAAATATATTGTAGTATAAGTTATGCAAACTATCATTTAGATAGCTACTATGTGGAATATACATCAGCTTTTGTAATCTGTTTACTATGTTATTTACATTATTAGGCTTTAAACAGATGTAACGTTATCATTAAGGAAGAAAAAATAATGTGTTATGTTGTATACATGTGAGATGGGGATGGATTTAATACATTTTCTTCTTCCCTCTCCTTTTTGAGCAGTACTGAACGTATTTGGTCATTACTAGTGGATATGGAAACTGCTATATTGTCTGGATCACCTTTATTCATTTATGTATTTTTGGTTCCTTGTACACCTGAAAATGTTGGGTTTTTTTTCCCTTCTGCTCAAAACAAGTAAATGAATGAATGAATGTTTGTTGGAAAAAAGTTTTACTGCACCTCGTTTGGTCTAATTATGAGTCAGAAATAACAAAAACTCTGAAAACACATTATTGGGTGTATGCTCCACCAAAAAAGAACAAGAGATGAGGCATAATTTATTAGTGTTATTAAAACAAGTTGAACAGATAAGTGGACATGATGTTTTTTCATTATTTAAGAAAGGGTGTTTCACATGTTAACAGAGGTACAACAGCATGATGATAGTTCATTACACACAAAGAAGAGACACACACACTGACTGACTCCTCATCCTGATAATTATTAGAGAAAGGCAGTACATTACCCTGAACCACTGACACTTTGCTTCTTAAATTATACAGCACTGTAGGGAGGTACATTACAATCATACAAACAGGGAATACATGGACTCTCCTAAGTGTTATGAACATATGTCAAGTATATACAATTTATACATCCATAAAAACAGCATTAAGTTTAATGACTTCAGAGAAATCTTTTATAACACGACGTATGTGTAAAAGATTCATGTAAAGCATTGTATGATAAATAGAATAAAACCTGAAGCTTAACTATTATGTATTAAAGTTGAGGGATAACAGATTAGCAACATTAAAAACTAGATTTATTTTATAATCTAATATAAAAGGAAAGATATCCATTTTTTACTGTGTTGCAATCAAAATGAGATCATATTATAGAAACGTAATAAAGTAACTGCTTTATAGGCTGACATGGACCTTTGTTGATGCTTGTTGGTTGGATTTTCAGTACACTGGACTGTTGCGAATGCCGCAACAGAGCACCATCGTAAAGATCATCTCGAAGATCTAAATGAGCAAAAGGAAAACAGTTTAATTCAATACAACTGATAAACAAGTGGCAAATAAAAGCATCAGTCTCTGGAGGACATGTTGGCAGTTGAGTGAGCTGAGTGAAACATCCATTTCCTTTTTCCTGCCTTCAGTCTGACACTCACCATGATGACGGCAACCACCAGAGCAGCCAAACCAATCAGGTAGAGCTTCTCCGAGAACAGTTCGATCAGTTTGTCGTGACAGCTCTGAAAGGAGAGACGGGCACAGAATAAAGACAGTTTGACTTTGCGATGGTTTATAAAGAGCTGGATCTGCTTTCAAAACAAGGTGCTAATATCAGTGGCTGCTAACCACACATTTCTGAATAATTAATTATTGTAATAGAGATGGGCGACAAATTAAAGGAAAAATCAACATAAAGCCTCTTAGGAAGGTGTTGGCTGCCAAAAAGATTCAGTCAACACCATTCTGATGAAAATACTTTCTCATTTGTTTTTTGGGAGCATGTTGGATCCAGAATATCCCACATGTGTTCATTTAACCTGAAATGTGGTGAATCTGAGTTATATAGTTTTCATACTTATCAACATAGGCATAATAAATCTGATCAGGTTTTTCTTTTTAATTTGTCACCTGTTTGTATATTCTCTGTTAACAGGAGTGAAAGTCTTTTATAAAGGAGTAAATTCACACATTCAACTACTTTTCGCTCATGTCTTTTGCTCAGCGTTGCATTTTATTGATAAATATTAATTTGAACACAGTATCTTATTTAATCAATGTTCTAGGTGTTGATTGTACAGAGAGAAACATTCGTTTTATCAAAAGTGTGAGGTTATGTGAGAACTCTTTGTTTAAGAATAATTATATGTGCCATTAGTATCAGCTAGTTTTCAGACCTTAATTGTTTTTTTATTATTAGTCTTGTAGTTGCAGTATAAAAGTAAAATAAGTAAAAACTGTTAGTTTTATTTACATGTAGCATTATTTTTGCCTTTTTAACTTGTGAGGAAGTCCCTGATTTAGTTTAAAGAAATCATTCAAGAAAATAACAAATACAGATTAAAATAATTACTAAAAGAGTATTTATTTACAAAACAATGCTCAGTGTTTGCTAATGTTTAGTTTATTGACATTACATTAATATATAACTGTGAAATACATCTGACTACTTACAAAGTATACTAAAACTACTTTTTGGGAGGTACTGTTAATTGAACTAGGTCCTGTATTGCATGTACGTTGTTTTTGTTTGTAAATTTGATGAATGGTTTTTAGTTGCTTGTTTTGTTTTGTGTGTTTTGTGTTTTTGGTCATTTGTGTACTGCAGTATAAAGACAATTGTGTTGGATGTGGCCTCCAGAAAGAATAGTGATGACCTAACCACAGCTAATGGAGTTCCAAATAAAGGAAATGAAATAAAATGAATTCATATTCAATGCAAGTCAATTAATGCCTGATATCACAAATCAGAGTTTCATGTCAAAGGCCTTTAAATCTGCACAATATAAAACATCTTCTGTCCTTAGACCCTTGGTTCGGGTGAGCAGAAATTCCCCCAAAAATCCTTCAACTATGAAACAAATAAGTGGAAACTTTAAGAAGAACTTTAAGCCACAGATGCAGAATATTTCTGCTAGCAAGGATTGACAGTGCAATACTACGTATGCACACATTTGAATAAACAATGAATATAAAGGATTTATAAATATTATGTACAACAGGAATGTCATAAATGTAGGTGTTGTGGCTCAGACTTGACACCCCTAGCCTCAGAATATAAACATAAAGTATAAACATAATTTATAAAACCAATGTTTATTAAAGTTTATTTTACAAGGACATTGTATTCTTTAACACCAGGAACCAATAATGGTGGAATAAAGTTTATGTTATTTTGATTTAGCTGATGTTTTATATATTGAAGTTTTTTTTAATTTTTTTTATTCAATTAGCAAAATTGCTTTTATACTTAATTATTTTAGCAGACTAATGTGCCAATGTGAACTGAATAAAGTAGGATAATTAATCAGAACATAAATATCTGTGCGTTACAGTTATTATTAATAATTAGACTCTTTGCATACCTGAGATATGAGGAAATCTTCTGGGGTCTTTTTAGGACACATGGTGCTGACAACTTGTTTAAACAGAGGGGTGTCGTCTCCTTTACCGCAGCAGTCGAGCTGAAGGCAACAACGCATCATGAAAAAACTCTTATAAAAATGCTCATACTGTATTGAAGTTTATTATATTTATTATATTACATACCGTCCTGTGGAAAACATCCAGCACCTTGATGGCTGAGTCTTTACTGGGGGTTCCTGAGACGTCCACAGCCTTGATGTAGGCAGAGTCGTAGAAGTTAATGAGCTCTTTGGAGATCTGTGGAGGTAGAGTTTGGTATAAAGGCAGCAGGTTCACAGATGTAATGCACATAAACTGTAACAGTGTCGGTGTGGGCTTACTGTGTCTCTGTTCATGAAACCCCACATCGCTGCAGCCACCTCACAGGCAAACAGGATCACCAAAAAGAAGAAGAACTAAAGAGGGAAATCACATGAAGTATTTTCACCTGAAGCAGAAACATCACTGTGTGGCTTTAACGGACACGTCTGAGCTACATTTAAATGACGAATCAGAAGTTCTCACCGTCCCCAGCAGACACTGAGATTCCTGAATGGCGCCGTAACATCCAAGGAAACCCACGAGCATCATCACAGCCCCGACAGCTATCAGTATGTACACACCTGTGAACCAACACACAACAGGGAACTTAAACCATCACAGTTAAAAAGGACTTTCCTCTTCATGTTGAGTGCTCTACACCACTAGGGGGCAGCAGTGTAAGTGCAGTATACAGCTGCTGACCCTCATTGATCCACACATTGTTTGGTAATGGACTTCCTGGATGTTTCTCTTGCCTTCACTGTGGGATGACATGACATTATTGACATCCTGGAGATAAACAGCTTGTAGATCCTGTGTGAAAGAGAGGTTCAGGCAGGCCAGGCCAGGAAACGCCTGCTAGACACCCTCGACACCCGACAAATCCCCTCTATGCTGACCTCTGACCCCAAGCATTATCCTGTCCAAGGAAACCGGGGGACATGTGAATAACACATCTTTGTCTTATAAAAGTTACATGAATAGAGATGAAAAATATTTAAACTGACAGTTGTATAGGCATAAAGCTCCACTCACCCCATGGTTTATGCATTATGCAGCATAAAGGAAGTGTAAAAATAATCTACTGTACGAGCTGCACAGTCAGTTTGCATAATAGTACAGAGATGCCTCTGGTGACAAGACATCGCTCAGTTATGTAAAGGCATCAAATGTTCAGAGACAAATAACATGTATATGGATATGCAAACAAAAACACATCCAACATTGGAAATTATTATTACCAAGAAATAAAAACAAACAAACACACAAACAAAAAATGTATATTCAGAAGTGTTGGATAATTTGTCTTGTTTTAAATTAATTTCTTATTTTAAGTATTCATACATCTGTAGACATGCTCATTTCTAAATTTAACAATCTTAATCTTGTCAAGTGAAATTATCTTGCTGCATGAACAGCTATTTCAGTTGTTTTGAGTACCCTTTTCCTCAGATTTAATGTTTTTATCTTGTTTGGGTAAAGGTTTTAGAAAGGTTTTAGAAAATAAGTGAACTTTGAGTGGAAATTCAGCTGCTGTTTCCAAGGACGGGGATGAACTTTGTAGCTCTGCCATCATTAATAGGTTCATACACAGTTTTAGAATTTAACATCCCCTGATCTTGTCCACTATTAATGTATCTGTCACTGGTCTGAAGTAGTTGAAGTATTTTTGTTACAAACAGACTGCCAAATATTTGCATATTACTGTATGTTATATGTCTGGGCGACAAGTTGGTGTAGTGGATAGCACTCATGCCTTACAGCAAGAAGTTTGCATGTTCTCCCTGTGTCTGTATGGGTTCTGTCCAGGTTCTCTGGCTCCCTTCCTCTACCAAACATCTAAATATATAAGATAATCTAAATTGCCCATAGGTGTGAATGTGAGAGTACTTGGTTGTTCATCTTTATGTATCAGCCCTGTTTTGAACTGGTGACATGTCCAGGATGTACCCTGACTTTACCCATAAGTAGGTGGGACAGGCTACAGCGACCCCCATGACCCTAGAGAGGATAATGAATGAATACTGTATGTTTCAAAGAAGCACAGGGACACAGATCAGCTGCTAAACACATGAAACCACTGAGTCATGACTAAGGGTTAAATTTTTTGCATTTATGTAATTATAACTCCTATGGTTTTCTTTCTGTCCTAGAGGTTTTCTTTCACAGGCATTTTTAGATGATTTTGGATGCTGACATGGAAAACAGAATGAAAAAAAAAAAACATAAATAAAGTGCACAGATGCTCCATAGAACCTGCAGTTTACGTGTAGAACACCTGAGGACCGTATCAGCTCACATTAGCTTTAGCCCCATCTAAAACTGTGATTGTACTCTAAAACCTCTTTCGTAGTCTTTTCAGTAAGATGGTCTGGGAGCTGTCTTTTTCTGGCCATTCTATTCTTACACACACGCCAACAAAACACATGAAGCCTCTAATGTGCCCTGACGGAGCGCTCTAGAAGAAACAGACTGGCTGAAGAGGCTCCGTCACATCACACTGTACCTCACATATCACGCAAAACCCTCCACATTTTTACATTTACTCTCTCCTACTCTTTCTGTCTCAATCCAACACCCTCTTCCTTTATTTCTTTCTCTTTCTTTCTCTTTCAGGACTTGATGTTTCTGTTGTAATAAGCCACGGCTACCAGGGACCGTAACCCGGCAATGCAGCAAAGCAGGCATTATTTCCACTGGCCTCCATTACTATGACAACACCTTTTGAGGATTGAAAGCTATTGAGATTTAAAGCGAGACAGGCAATTTTATACCACCAGGGAAGTTCATTTATTTCTTGTCTCCCTGTGTAATCCCTCGAGAGAGGGAAGGAAAGAGGTGAACAGCAGCTAAAAGCCCCACTTGGACTTTTCTCTTCTTATCTCATCCACTATTTAACAAAAAGAGCAGAAGCTGTGAAACCGTGTCCACACCGTCGGAGCTTGACACCAATGAACTAAGATGAACCCAATCATACAGTATGTCAGAGGACAAGATGAGAACAGGATTAATCATTAAAGGATTTTTTTTAGAAGGAGGTTGTCAGTGAAAAAAAAAGGAGCAGAGCATACATGCACAACTACTGCCTGTTTGCAGAGATATTAGAGAAAGAAAGTCCAACCATGTGTCTACAAATATGCAGTCAATTTCACGTCTGGTCTATTATTTGTTGTGCTGTATAATACTTATAAGGATATGCACAAATAATCAATTAGATGATTGGAATGGAGTAGGAGGAGATTTTTTTTTTTTTTTTTCATAAAGATGTCTCTATGGCACTGATTCTGCATAAGAGCTGTAAATGTCCAGTAAAGTCTGAAAAAAATGTTTATTATCATTATATATGATATATGAGTATATTATTTGACTCCAAAAATTAAATAAAATGCCCATCCCTGGATATTTACTAAGAACATTTGTTATTTCAATCACATTTTTACTTGTTCTGAGAGGTTAAGTTCACAAAAAACAATGGAGGAAACCTTGAGAAAAGTTAATAATGGAGCTTATTTGAGTATGTTATAGTTTTAGAAAGACGTAAGCACTTAATGTATCTCTGTAGAGGTACATTTAGTCAAGTGGTTACAGATATAAATCTATTATCACTCTATCTCTTTGTCTCTCTCTCTCTCTGTGTGTGTGTATATATAGACAGAGTGTGTGTGTGTATAGACAGTGTGTGTGCGTGTGTGTGTGTGTGTGTGTGTGAGAGAGAGAGAGAGAGAGAGAGAGAGCGAGAGTAAACACAGCAAATCTAATTAAACCATTGCAGTGACAACGTGGCCTATGTGGTGCATACTTTATCAGATGAACTTCCAAAACATTGCAACAACGCATCTAATATACATACATTATTTTGACATGAAAATGAAACAATCCACAAAATATTATTATTAAAAAGATCATTGGTAAAATAGATTCAAAGAAGGTTTTGTAAGAACATTTGAGTGAAACAGACAAAAGGTTGTTGTTGTATATTAAAACTGTTTCATACAAACTACTTGATCATAATAATGTTTATCTCGGGTGAACTGTCCTCAACAAACTGATCATGACTGTACGGAACAGTAATGGGTATGTGCACAGTCCTATATCTATAAAAAAAAAAAAAAGTATAACTAAATCAAATAGTATGTGGGCTAAAAGTACAGTGTAAGAGTACTTACAGTGTAAACAAGTACAATTCTAACACTACTATACATTAAGTTAGATGCACTAAATTATTTCATTTAACACATTGTTTGCAGGGTGAAAATGTATGTTAATTTCATTCCCACACATTAACGTAATATACATGCCAAAAATGGAAAGTTGCTAGTAGGAATGCATGTGTGTGTGATCTTATGAAAATATAAAAGTATACAAACATGCATATAGAGCACTGTACAGTCACACTACTGGAGCTTTAGAATAACTACTGGGTATTAACTTCAATAATCACATGCTTTACTGAAAAATAAACAGAGTGGTAATGACTAAGACTTTAATTCCCACAAAATCTGTTTTTATTATTATTATATTCCTGTTTGGATAAAGTAGTTAAAGTATCAACTGAGCGTGTTACAGAAACTGGAAAGTTTCCATTTGCATTCTCTTTACTTTTTCCATTATGAGAAAACACAGAATCAGGACAAGTCTTTGCATTATACATACAGTGTAAAATAAGGGAAAGAGCTGCAACACTAACCACAATGCACCACTGACAACTGCCACCAGTAATAATTTCAGGCCCTGGTTAGGAGGTAGGAGAATGTGTATTTCCACCCATACATAAATACTACTTTAGTGTGCCAGTAAGCTAAAAACATCCACTCCAAACTCTAATTTGAGGGGTAATGTGCAGATGTACAAGGTTATTTGAATTATGCAAGGGCGTATGTTCAAGACAGGGTAAAAAAAAAAGAAACATACCCTTGATCTCACTTGGGTGGGCCTCTCTGCCGCCCTGCCTTTAAAATCACAAGTGTGCCTCCCCTCTATAAAAAGCACAGACTTGCATTTGCTCTATATACTTACTGAGGGGTAAGTATGGGAGCGCGGAGGAGTCCAAATGTAAATTAATGGGCTCAGAAGACTTCACCACCACAACAAACTTAGATGATGGACCTTTGAAATGTTCAAATCCTATCATGTATTGTAGGCTTTGGGGCCAGTCTGTGTATTACTGAGGGCAGTGAAGGAGACATGATGATGATTTATGCCTTCGGGTCATGCTCTGAACAGCCTGGGGTGCATATTCCTGACTGTTACAGCATCTGGAGAGTGAACCAGCTTAACAGAACACATCATAGCATATGAGTAATGTTCAGATAGGCTTGTTTGCTGTAGTTTCTTCTCTTAATGTTACTATAATTTAACATTGTTTGATAAGAAAGCTTATATTTCTCTTCATTTGTTGGTTTGAGAAACATCTGTTAACCCCTTTTATTCTCTTTTTGCTGAAACCCAATAAGAGGACATTGTACGTACTTTAACATAAACACATTATTTTGTATTAAGAAGAAAAACTCTGCAAATGCCATAAAAACTGTTTTGTTTTGTTTTTTAAGTCTAGCACCTGAAAGACCATAATAGGCTTCAAAACAAAACAAACAAACAAACAAAAAAAAAACATGAATTTAATCACTTTGGTTTATTACATATACCAAAACATAGTTAAAGTTAAAATAATCTCTCCTGGATATTAAGCAAACTACAATTTTATCTTGTTTCAGTTTAAATCTAGTCAGTGGAATATCTTTGGAATATTATACTGTTTCCCATAAAGTCAGAATAAAATATTTTTACCTCTTCCCATGACAATGTGATTTATTCTTGATAGATAAAGTGTAAATGGGACTCAGTATGTCATCAATGCACCTGCTGAAAGGTGATTATTGATGTGGATATATAGCAATAAAAGGAGGAATGTGTCTGAAAAGGAAATTATTCCAACTTTAAGGGCAACAGTGTAAATATATATATTTAATTACAGCACAGTGAAAATGTCATTAGCAGGTTATAATTACCATAAATATACATTTTTTAGTCTGTTTATCAACATATAAATGATAATGTACTGGAAATATATTAAGTATTAAAACTAAAAATCTGTAAAAAAAAAAAAATAAATAAATAAAATAAAATAAATAAAAATTAAAAAAAAGCTGCTACTGACTTTTTCTCTCTTTTTTTTTTTTTTTTTTACTGTTTGCACATAACACAGCTTGAATAGTTTTGTTATGTCAGGTTTCATTTGACATGTCAAACATTTCCTTTTGTGTGGGCTGTTTTTTGTCGAGGGGACAGAGGTCACACTTACCTCTGACTTTTCCCTTTAAAAGCCTCTTAGTTATAATTTTGCCACGTGCTTTCCATTCTGGGCACATGTTTTCTGTATTTGTTGCACCTTAATAATGAGACTAAGAAATAATTCTAAATGCTAACGACTACATTCTAAAAGCCAAATAACCCAACACAGTACAGTAGATTAGGCCTGACAAGACTAGTTTAAGGCTCATATCCCAAAAAACCCCCACATTTTTTTGCCTCATTTTGTTTGTTATTGATCTCCTGAAATATATATAACTTCTTTTCAGCTGATCCCATCTAGTTTTTATGTTTCCGCTACAATGAGCTGGGATCCTAATGCTAATGTTTTTTACTGTTATGAAAATATTAAGATAACATGCTGCTTTAACCAATAAAAACCAAAATCATCTACTGATCTAAACTGTTTAAAACCTGTTGATCCACTAAACGTATCAGTCCATGTAAATAATTGGTGTAAAATACAGTTTCATGGTCATCAGATATGACCCATTTGGACGTTC
>JAPSES010000249.1:4587980-4618735 GCA_029822895.1 Maxillicosta whitleyi
ATATATACTTGTGCATATAATCTCAGGAGTTAATATACTTGAGTTTAACAGAAAAACAGTGGTTGAAAAGTTTGGGTCACAGTGGTATAAGATTTGCATAGAAAGATAAATATCAGTATTTGTATTAAAATATGATTTTTCTCCTTGTAATCACCTTTTATTTAACAGTTACACTTACCTGAACTCAAAAGGTTCAGAAGTGTTAATATCCAAACTTTCTGCAGACATGTGTTAAGTTTTTAGTTGTTTTACAAAAATAAAAGCCTTTATTGTCTATATTTCACCCATCTGTGGAGCAGTGTGCTGCCACTGAAGGCGACCAACTCCAGTTCTGTGGCAGTACCTTGATCAGGGCTTTGACAGGAGAACTAACCTAGCAAACATGTTTTTGATATAACCAGACACATCTCAAAGTGAATGGCATCTGGTGTTTCACACTTTTGTTATTGTTAAAGAGTAAAAGGCAGGCATGGAGGAGCTCAGGCTCAAGCACACTGCCCCAAATCTCATGTACAGAGAAATGATCCTGCCTTTATGTGCTACGGAATTTATGGTGAATACTAGTTTGGAAACCGGAAAATTGTACATGAATGCCCCCTCATGTTGTGTTTTGACAGAAACATTTTGATCCACAAGTTACAGAGATAAAAAAAAATAACCTTGACTTTTTCAGCATGGCAAAGAGCAACAACAAATTTCATGCATTTATTAATGTTGTGCTGCTATTAGCTGATGATTTTGCACATTTATAAGAATTTGCAAAGGAAAAAAAAATCCCCCACTGTATCTAGATATTATATACTACAGCATCCCATGTCAAGTTGTGGAAACAGTTATAGTAATGCCATATTATGATAGTTAATGACTGAATAGCATTAATTTTACTGACATATCTTCATACAGTGTGATTAAATAAAAATAATTAATTCACACCTTTTGATTAAAACAAATGTCTTCCTCCTAGGTTATCCGAATGCGGATGTGAAGTGGCTTCAGAATGAGAAGGAAGTGTCCGAGTCGTCCAGAGTAACCATGGAGCAAAATGAAGATGGATTCTGTTCTCTGGTTCTGGTTGATTTATTGCCGTCTGACTCTGGGGTTTATAAGTGCAGAGCCAGCAACAAGCTGGGGGAGGCAATGTGCTCTGCCAAACTGACAGTGGAGATGTAAAAGAACACAACTGTGGATTAAAACCAGTGGAGGGAAATCACAAGCGTTGGGTGTGCTTTAAAGGGACTTTTTGGGCTGATGCGATACCGAGGATGGACAGTCCTTCACTGCTGCACAAACAGCTGCTTTCACATAACTTCAAGGCAAAAAGGTAGTTTTGTCGTCTTCTACCACTGAGTGGATAATAAGGTTTGGACACACGTTTCCATAGCTCTTTGTTTCACGTAACATTTGGTGTGTTTAAGCCTGTACTGACACTAGTTGAAAATCCTTTAAAAAAAAAAAAATCTCACTGTAAAGGTTTATTACTGTCACTATTTTAAAGGCACTGACATTAAAATGCATTTTAACAATATTTGCTGAAAAGTGTTGGATATTTTTCATATGATGCAGAAGTAACGCCCCCCAAATAAGGCATTTTTAAACATCACCTCCTCCATTTTTTTTAAATGAAATTTTACATATAAGTAATTCATGCCATTAAAGCATACATTTTAACCGTTACTGAATGGACAGGCATGTCAGGTTCTACATGGTACTGTACGAAAATAAAGAAAAACCTTTTTTATGTTGTAGTTGACACGAGGCTAGATTTTTCATAATGGTATCAAAGCGGTTGGGTGTGTCCCACTGTCAATTTCAAGGTCAAAATATATTTCACTAGGTCATCAATCTGAAATGTACCCAAATACACAAAACAATGCTAGATTTAGCTTGCTTTTAAAAATCGGACCAGTGGTTGCCGAGTTACAACAATTTGAAAATAGCAAAAAAGTCAAAGAAGATGTTGGCTTTTCTGGCTATGAATTACCAATACGTCAAATTTAATCAAAATTGGAGGGGGTGGGGTTTAATTTATTAGGTGAACTGAGATATGGACTGATCCAGTTGGGGGATGAAGGTATCATGGATGTAGGGAAAAACAAAAAAAATCAATGTGGTCAAGTCGCATTCTCTAAATGACTTAAACATTTAATTAGAGAACATTCCATTGAATTTGCAGACGACAAGACAATAAAATTAGACACTTGAACTTTCTCTGTATTACCAGATGACACCAGACACAACTTTAACCCATAAAGACCCAAACATCCACTGTCGACCAAAGCCATCTACTGACCAAAACCTGTTGATCCATTAATCCTATCAATCCATGTAAATAATTGGTGTAAAATACAGTTTAGCATCTTTTCATGGTCATCAAATATGACCCATTTGGACGTTCAGAGGCTCTGCAGTGAACATGGAAACACCGTCATCTTCTACAACATTGATTCACCAGTAAAACCCATGGAGTTTAATAAATGACAGTGGATGGAGACGCTTGTTTTATGCTCAGTTAGTAATATCTTTGCTGAAAAAGTCCCTTTTTCTTGAGTTTTCTCTGTTTTCTTGTTATATAATAACACTCAACTTTAACCCATAAGGACCCAGTGCTACTTTTGTGGCAGTTCCCAGATTTATTTTTCTCTCTATTTTTACCTTTCTTAAGCAATGTATCACCATTTATTCTAATGTTATCATGCTTTTTTCAGTCAAAATCAGGTATTTTCCTATATTTAATTCAGTGATCATGTAGATGATCATAAAAAACCCAAATTAAAGTTGAGGGTTATTATATCAAAAACTGAGAAAACTGAAGAAAAAGTTACTTTTTCAGCAAAATATATCATTTACTGAATATAAACCATGCGTGTCCATTCACTGTCATTGATCCAACTCCATGGGTTTTACTGGTGAATCGATGTTGTAGAAGATGACAGTGTTTCCACATTCACTACAGAGCCTTTGAACATCCAAATGGGTCATATCTGATGCTAAACTGTATTTTACACCAATTATTGGATTAGGATAGGATTAGTGAATCAACAGGTATTAAACAGTTTATATCAGTACATGGTTTTTGTCATCATGGGCTGTTTGGGTCTTTATGGGTTAGTCTGAGCTTTTATGAATATCTACATGATCAGTGACTTAAACAGAGGAAAATATTTACAAAAAAATGCAATATAAAGAATAAAACATAAAATAAATGTTACAATAAATTGTGATAAATTACCCAAGAAAGGTTAAACACAGAGGAAAAATTAATATGGAAACTGCCATAAAAGTAACACTGGGTGTCGAGTATTTTAGAGTTTGAGCAACTGACGTCTTTTTTTATGCACTTTGCTCATAACTTTCATCAAATACCATATGGTTCAACATCTGCCTAAGACATCTGGCGTTTTCTCTTGAAAGCAGCAAGGCATGCCTTTTTGAGGCCATGGGTGTTAAAATATTCAGATAAATATGTACTTTATATTAATCTGGGTTAGTGAGCACCTGTGCGTTGGTAAAGTGACAGCTCAGTTAACTCAACATGATGTAGCCACTAGCTGCGCTTCAATGCGGATTTACGCAGGTCCTGTTTCCTGCTCTTTTCAAAGGGGTCACTCTGCCTCTTCTATTTCTGGAACCTTCACATGGTTACTCTCATAGTCCCAGCTGACCGAACACTGCGGCTAATTTGTTAACATTGAGGTTCCTGTCATGTGGAGGTTAAGGTATGTAGACAGAAAGAGGAGAGATAACGAAGTGTCTCGAGGAGGATGTTGCCCCTGATGAGGAAATGGGTGGAGCATGAGAAGATGATTGAGCAACGTGGAGAGTCCAGCAGACTTAACAGGAACATGTATTCCAGGAAAAAAAACAAAAAAAAACATCACTTTCCTGGGCATGAGATGTCTTTTTTAAAGCTGTAAAACTGAGAATGTGATTCATAATCATGATATTTTGATGTTTTTAATCATATATTTATGGCTTCATTGTTGTCGTTGACTGTATTACATAATAGGATGTGCCTTTTGTCGATGTTATCTACACTGCAAAAAAGAACGTTCGAGAATGTAATACAACACCTCTACTGAAAAATGATCTCAAGCCTGTTTGTCATTAGAGAAGAATTAGAATATACTGTATATCTAACTTTTTCTTCACAAATTTTCCAGTTAATTGAATACATTTCAACAGTATCTAAAGCATCGATTGGTACAAATAATACCCCAACAGAGGAAAAACTGTTTTGCTTTTTTTTTTAAGAAAGCAGTGCCTTAAATAACTGTGATTTTAATAAACAATGAAAGCAGTTATTTTGTCATTATGTCTAGTTTTACTTTTTTTTAGTTAGACGTTTATTCTAAGGAATCTCATTGAGCAAAATGTAGCTTCTCCAGTGACAGACTTTTTCTTAACCCATAAAGACCTAGTGATACTTTTGTGGAAGTTCCCAAGGAATTTGATACTTTTATATTTATATTTAACTTTTATATTTATTGATTTATTTCCTTATTTATTAGGACAAATGGCTATTACCTCTACTTTTAGAAGATTTTTTGCACCTTTTTTACCTCCACTATTTTAACTTTGATCTGGTTTTGTCTTGTATGTATGTCAACTATTCATGTTGTTTGTGTGATATATGTTGTTTTTTTACTACTGCGACACATGAATTTCCCCACTGTGGGATAATAAAGGGCATACTTACTTGCTTACTTAATTTTAATCTATTTTTATGATTATAGAAGCCTTGAAGAAACTGTTAAGTGCTTAAATGAAAACAGGTGCATTGTTTTGTTTGGGTCTTTTTCATAGTATTTACACATGTCCACACTGTCTGCTGTTCAAAGTGTATACTCACTGATATAGAAGGTGCCTGGTGCCTGGTTTCCCTCAAACTGGAGAATGAGGAGGTTGCTGGTTTGACTGTCATGGCGGAGCCAAAGGGCCACTCCTAAGATAATACCTCCAGCCAGCTGTTCAGCAGAGAAAAAGGATTGAGTTTTATCTTTGATGTGTCTTCACTTTAACCACTTTGTGATAAATGAAAGCTTTTCAATATCTCAAATATATGACATCCAAGTCTGAATATCAACATAAAGTTAGAATCAAAAATATCATATGATTTTTTTTTTAAATATAAAGACCCATCGTGTTATTTTTCTATGATGACAAGATAATGTGCGGTGAGTTGTGTGATTGTACAAAACCCGACTCCCCTTGGATCAGATCAGTGCCCAATCCTTTTGGCAAATGTCTGATTGTCCAGCTCTGCCGTGTGAGGCAGCAAACTGTCACAGAAGTGATGAAAGGACATCCTGACTCCTCTGTGACCTATGGCACTAACCATGTCCTCATAGAAAGCCAACTCAAGAACTTTTGTGTCGAGCTTTTACCTCTGTTTCTTACCCTCACATATCTAACAATACTGATCATCCACGTAAAATAGAACTGTTAGACGCTGACGGAGCATATCAAGTGAAAGATCAGTTCCGGTGTAACTTATTGTTCATGCTCTTTCACACCATGCCAATGTTTATATCTAGATATCTGCACATTTAGTGGCATGGCTGCACTCTATTGTTCTCAAAGTAACAGGAAGCTGAATCCTCGACATGAAAAATAGCAAAATGAGGAAGACAGAGCTCAGACTTTTCCCAATGACAGGCACACCAGCAAAACCAACAGAGGAAACACTTAATCAAATGCTTCATCTCCAGGATATGGTGACTTTGTTCTTATCTAAAAAAAGACATCCACTGTGTAAGTGACAAACAAGGGGTGAATTCTGAAAGATTCTGATTCAATGAATGAACATGTGATGTGATGACAGACAGCTGCAGTAACCAAACTACATTACCTGACAAACATTTTTTACCAATGAAGAATTTTCAGATTACAAGAGGATGATAGATTTTGTGTGAATGTACATTAACTAATACATCTGAGTCTCTAAGACATGAAGTGTTATATTAAAAGGCTCAGAGGCAGAATATGCTCCGGTCTGGTGTCCCAGTTGAAACAACGGAAATGTTAAAGGAGAAAGAGTTCTCCCCTCCCCCAGAAACTTCACTATCTCTCTCTTCATAATCTGGGGGAAACCACTCTCCTTCAGTAGAACAAATGCCCTCAATACGACAGAATATCCTTCCCTTAAAAATGTAAAAGTGCTGTGAGGCCTGAGGTGACTAAGAATATGAGTGAATTTCAGAAGAAAAAAAGAAAAAGATGCTTTTAAAGAAGTCTCCTTAAGCCTAAAGTGAGACAATACCAGAGACAAAAAGGCAGTGTTGTCCTGCTGAGCAGACTGAGGAGACTTCAGGCCACCCAGCCTTGAAGTCCTACTCTCTCTTTTTCTTTCAGCCACCTTGCACTCGTGTTCAGCCAAGCAGAAAACAAGTGTGATGAAGGGTAAGAGCATTTCAGTTCTGCCTGGCCATGGTTTTGTGCGCCTTCTCTACTGATGCTGCTATCCACTCACAGACATATCATCATAATTAATACAACAGGGTGGGAAACGGAATCTCCACCTGGACTAATCCTTAATAAATCTATAAACCCTGAAGCATGAGATGTGTAAGTCTGTTAGAGTCCAACAAAAAGAGGCTTAAATGAAGCAGATGCATAATAATCAAACACAAAAGACTGAAGTTGTTAATCAAATTAAGACAAAAAAAAATTATGTTGAACTCACCCAGAAAATAAAATTAAAGAAGAATAACATATATTTAATGCATTTCGTGCAGCCAGCCACAGCCATGTTGTCAGGTTTATCAGCTCGTCCTTTAGATCAAATCAAACAGTTTATGAACCAGTCTAATGCCTGAGATCACACAGAGACCAGTTTATTCAGCCAGTCGGAGTATAAACTCTTCTGTGGCAGCAAACTCCTCCTTATAATCAAGAGTGAAAACCGAGACGGAGAACTGCCCACCAAGTGAAGTGGACCAGAGGAAGAGGAGGAGGAGGAGGAGGAGGGGACAACGAGCCCCCATCTGCAGGAACCACAAAGTATACACAGGGAAAAAGGACTGTGAAAATAAACTACTAGACAGAGGATGAAAAGCAATAAAGTCCAAAGACAGAAGAAAGAAACTTCGGTTTTCTTTGTAATATTAAATGAATTGTTTTGTTTTGTTTGTTTTGTTTTTTGTTTGTTTTTAACTCATGTCCACGTGCAGTATTTGCACATCAGTTTATGGTGCGCATTGTTTCATTTTTGTTTTATAGTTTAAAACTGGAGTGGTGGTTTTATCTCTTACGCCTACATCTTTTCACGCGCCCTAATTCCCCTAAAGTTTATTACAATGGGTGAGAAAACGACCCCCTCCAGGCATCTTTTGCAGTGAGCCCTGGCGCCCCCTCCTGGCACATTAAATACAGGTGAAAGCCATCTCAGCTAATTACTAAACAGATCAAGTGCGTTATACAGAGATGCGCAAAAATACAATCCTCTTTGTTTGAACGCATGTGAACAGCAGGTGTAGTGGAAGCGAACCTGAATGTCAACAATGTGATCAGATGAGTTTTTATAAATTACATTCAACAAGCTGTCAGCTGCAAAAAAAAAAAAAAAAAAAAAAAAACAGTTTGGATTTTATGGGCGGATCTGCGCCTCCATGGCTCTGGGTGTCACACCTTTTGCAGCCAGCTGTGGATGATGAAGAGCCCCACAGTTACAGCCCTGACCTATCACTAACCTCCGAGCGACGTTATTAAATGAAAGGGGAGAAGAAGAATTACCCAGCAATGACAATTTCAGCATCCTTAATTGGCTAGTGCTCGACAGTGTGTTTTAACAAATGAAGGTTCCTCACTGGGCATGCTCCATATGATCTAACAGAGGAGCTGCTAGGCACGGTGTGAAGAACAGGCAGTTTGGGCGTTTTTTAGGAGATGTGCCACCCTTTCATCTCAGCTGGGTTTGTTTAACAACCACGCAGCGCAGTCTGATATTGTTTGTTCCTTTTCCTCACGCAGACTGGGAATGTCTTAGTCTTTGCGCGCAACAAAGCATGAATGAAAGGGAAAGTCAGGTGTCTGAGCAGGAGCGCATCTCGTCGCTGAGACAAAGAGACAGACCTGCGTTGTGTCGTTAAACACCGAGCGGAGCTGAGAAGGAGGTGAGTGTGTAACGGAGGGACCGAGTCTCCAGGAGCCTCCGGCGGACAGGCGCTGTCCGTTCAGCACCACCGCAGTCACCTTGCTGTGAAAGTCACAAACCTGCTTAGAACTGATCTGATCAATTACCGCAACCTGGGAAGTCCCATGAGCTGGATTTGTTCTTCTTACGGGGGGAAAAATTGCCAGCGTTTGTGCTTTTATCACGACATCTTGGATTTACCGACGATGTGACGTCCATTCTTAATGTGATGCCATTGGCTGTAATCATTTTGGCTTTCGATTTTATTCCCTCCAGTGGGTCTAGCAGCTATAAACGTTTATGAGCCGCAGTTGAATGGCAGGTGCTTTTAGACAAATACAGGGTAGTCGGGTTTAAAGGGAATGTAGCCGGATGCGCGTAAAGCAGTGCTGATTTGTTTCATAGTTGGTAAGAAACGACAGGTTGTTTTGTGCACTGGTTTCTTATGTAATTGTTTTCTTCAGTCTCCCTGTGTGATTATTGCTGCGCATGGTTGCACGGTGCGTCTAGACTTACCTTTGCGATGAAGGGAACTTATTGGAGAAATGCCTAAGGGACGCAATGGGCCTGAGCGACGACAAGGATCGCATTGTGATAAACGTGGGAGGGATCAGACATCAGACATACCGCAGCACCCTGCGCACCCTACCTGGCACTCGTTTGTCCTGGCTGGCCGAGCCTGATGCACCCAACCACTTTGACTATGATGCCAAGATCGAGGAATTTTTCTTCGACCGCCACCCTGGCGTGTTTGCACATATCCTTAATTACTACAGGACAGGTAAACTGCACTGCCCGGCTGATGTCTGCGGGCCCCTCTATGAGGAGGAACTGGCCTTCTGGGGCATTGATGAGACAGACGTGGAGCCATGCTGCTGGATGACCTATCGTCAGCACCGGGAGGCAGAGGAGGCCCTTGATAGTTTTGGCGGGGGGGGTCTGTTGGACCTGGGGAGTGAGGATCCGGAGCCAGAGGTGGAGCATGCTGAGGATGATGATGAAATGACACGGAGGCTGGCACAGGGAGACTGTCCTGACACCAGGAGTGGAAGCTTGTGGAGCAGGTGGCAAAGGCACGTTTGGGCTCTGTTTGAGGACCCTTATTCCTCTAAATATGCAAGGGTGAGTTGCTTTTAAGCCTAACACTTTTACTTGTTTTCATGACTTTTAATTACCTGTGTTCTCCTTTCCTCTCCAAATCTACTGGCTAGAGTTACCATACATACAACATAAACTACAAAATAAACCAAACTGGGTGAGATGGGTTTACACATCATTCTAATCAGTTATCAAGTGTTTTTTTGTTTTGTTTTTTTATCTTAATTATCATAATCATTTAAGCTGTAAATTTCTCTGCATGTGTTTAGCGAGACAAAGAATAATGACTCAAGGAGGTTCAGCTAGGCTTTATGACCTTGAAATTGCTCTCCCAGGGGTCTCCACACCATGCATGTGACTGTACAGAGAAAGATGGAGTGGGGTGGGGGGGGGGAGTCAACCAAAGTGCTTATCTGTCACAATCATTACATGCAAATTATTGCCACAGCCCTGCTTGGTCTCACAGGAAAAAATAAGGAAACTTATTCTGATTCTCACAGGTCTTTGGATTGATATTTCCAGGGCACAGGGATCTCTCAGTAGGCTGCCACTTTGGTTAAATGGGTCAGCTCCATATTAGGAAGCCAGATCTTTGGCACCACCAGAATTATAGTGGCAGACCTCCAGACAAAAATGAGTTGCTGTTAGAGGTGACATTTTTGGTCTTATTGTGGGCACTTTTCCATTTGGGCATATGACTTCGCAATAATGACAATGAACTGACTTTTACACCTTTTTTGGTGTGCTTTATGACCACTGCCGCCTACAAAGACCACTGTGCTGCATGCTGTTTTAACAGCTGTAGCAGGCTAATCAGTGTAATTAGTTATCAGGCCCCATCCAGCAAGTGTAAACTGTATTGACATGGTGTCACACTTACAGAACACATTAGTAAAAGCAGTTTAACTCAAATACTAATTTTAAAATTCACTTTCAGGATGCAAGGAAATTTCCCAAAGCATAAAACGCCTACATTTAATAGCAAGAATAGAACAGAGAACAGACTGACAGAGCTCCACTAAGACTGGCATGAAGATTAATTAGAAGTGAGCGTCAGAGTTAATTACAGAGTCTATTCACGGTGGATACATCAGTGGAAAACCCTTGTCACTGCGTATCACTGTAGTTCCATGGTTTGCCTGCAACAGTGAGAATTAGCCAATAAGCAGCACACAATATTCGCCTGTCATCCTCTCTCCAGGCCTCACTGTTCCTCAATGTCACAAAGACACATAATTTAAGAGGCGGTCTGAAGAGATGCAGCATTTGTTTAACAGTTTGTAAGGTAGGATGCTCACAGGGCTAAGGGACCCAGTGTGTCGACTCAGGAGGCTTCAGTGGTCGGAACTGAAGTAGTTCAGAGGATGGAGGCTTTATCACACTGCAGCATGCCCACACTGATGTTTTTTGGGTTTTTTTTTTTAGCTGTTTTCATCTTTCTTGCTAATTGTTTAACATGAGTAGGACAAACAAAACAAAACAAAAAATAATAATCTTTAAATTCTGCTTAAAAAATAACCTGATTCATTCATCTGTAGCTGCGGATATTATGTCATAGTTTGTAGTGTGGTTGGTTTTTGTACTGAGTACTTTGCAGTTTGTTTTTTTTTTGTTTTTTTTTAACAGTACAAGCTGTAGTGGGGGTGGACAAAACAACAATATTATGTAATCCAAGAGAACAAAACACCAATGCCTCAAATATTACAGCAAAATTGAATCAAGTAGTATCTTTTGAGCATGATGTCATTAAAAAATGGTCAATTATTAGAAGTCATTTTGTATTTCTTGATATTTAAATGTCAAATGTCAATTTTGTTCTGACATTGCAACCCACAAAATCTTTCACATGATGTAACAGGAGTGAATGGAAATTAGACTTTGCTCATGAAAACTGGTGTTTAAGTTGTAATTTTCAGAGTGAATAGTGATGCTCAGTGACTACACAAAGAGGACAGCGCTACTGACAGTATGTAGTCGGTTTCCCTCTGGACCATTGTACTAACGTGGAAGGGAAGCAGACATTCATAAGTGCCAGTGATTTCCTCAGCACAATGCGATGAATTGCCAGTGATTAGATATTATGATGAGGGCCTGTTTTCCATCTTGTACTGAACGCCTGCCTTGGTGACACACTGTGAACGGGCCTGACTAAGTGTCTTGTGTTCAGTGGAATATACGGCCTCCTCGTGCCTGGACATGCTCACTCCAGCTTTTACCTCCCTGTTACCACTCATTACTCCTCCCTGATACTTAACAATGCTGTGTATTAACTCAAGAAGCACTACACAGCTTCACTTAACCCCGTAAAAACATCTTCATGCATGAAAAAAAAAAAAAAAAAAACTACTATTGATCCAACTTTTGTGATTCATAGGGTGATTAAGTAGCCGTCTACTACAGCCTGCCTCATTCTATGTCCACCATTGTGATCTACTGACCTCATATTCCCACTGAAGGCCATTTTTTCCATTCAGACAACACGAATGCATAAGCGGTAACATATACTGTAAACCAGTTTAGCAGGATGATGAGACAAGGACTGGGTTTCAATCAATACCCAAGAGAGAATACTGTATCTGTTTCACCCGTGTAGCACACATCAGAAATATCCAAGCCTAAATGTGATGAAATATGATCAGGTAATCGATACACAATGAAGGCTAAAGTACTCTTTTGCCATTAGAGGAAATATGGGTTTCTCATGAAAGTCTGTCCACAGTTCAGAGATCCTGAGCTCACTTTGATTCCCAGGAGTCGATCATCTGGACAGCGTGACCTTGCGTAGGGAAGACCTACTGTAGTGATCACGCTGAAGGGAAGAGCCCCAGCTAATTTTAGTTGTGGGGGTTGACACTAATGTCCTGTCAGTTGCTGCTGCATGAAGCATACCCTTAGAAATGTCATGACCTTGAGATACAGCAGAGGGAACAGAGGCAAGCTTGCATTGATTGTCCCTTTTACAATGACACTTCTGAATCAAGACACAGAGAGAACAGAGAGAGAGAGGGAGGTGTCAAAGCACTGTCACTGTCAGACCACATGCCATTGTCTCAGTTAATAGATTGAATTGCATTGTGTCTTGCTAAGAATGGCTGCTGAGGCGTCGAGCTTGATTATATTGCATGTATTACTGTGCTCATTCTCCTCTCTGTCCTTCTCCAACCCCCTCCCCTTTCTCCTCTCTGATGCTGTTCTGCACCCTATATATTTCCTGCTCAGTGGGTGGCTCTGGCCTCGCTGTTCTTTATTCTGGTGTCCATCACCACCTTCTGTCTGGAGACCCATGAGGCCTTCAACCCCATTATCAACCGCACTGAGACGGAGCTGGTGGACAACATCACAGTGGAGCACACCTACCAAGAGACTGAGACTGCGGCCTACCTCACCTACATTGAAGGCGTTTGTGTGATCTGGTTCACTTTTGAATTTCTAATGCGAATAACTTTCTGTCCAAATAAATTTGACTTCATTCGGAACGCCCTGAACATCATCGATTTTGTGGCCATCCTGCCCTTCTACCTGGAGGTGGGCCTCAGCGGGCTCTCCTCAAAGGCAGCTAAGGATGTGCTGGGTTTCCTGAGAGTGGTCCGCTTTGTGCGGATCCTGCGTATCTTCAAGCTGACCCGTCACTTTGTGGGGCTGAGGGTGCTGGGCCACACATTGAGGGCCAGCACAAATGAGTTCCTGCTCCTCATCATCTTCCTCGCACTCGGTGTCCTCATCTTTGCCACTATGATCTACTACGCTGAACGGATTGGAGCTAACCCTAACGACCCTCGAGCCAGTGAGCACACACACTTCAAGAACATCCCGATTGGATTCTGGTGGGCTGTGGTGACGATGACGACTCTCGGCTATGGAGACATGTACCCTCAGACAACTTCTGGTATGCTGGTTGGAGCCCTGTGCGCCCTGGCAGGTGTGCTGACCATCGCTATGCCTGTCCCTGTGATTGTCAACAACTTTGGAATGTATTACTCCCTGGCCATGGCAAAACAGAAACTACCAAAGAAAAAAAATAGGCATATCCCACGAGCACCCCAGCCAGGCTCTCCGAACTTCTGTAAGTCAAGCATCATCAGCTCACAACATCAAAGCCCTGTTCCCCATGACGACGTTTTCGAGATAAAGTTTCAAGGTAAGCCACAAAGGCAGGAGCTTTCAGATGCTTTGATTTATTGTTGTTTCATCATTTCTGTGTCCTGAAGCAGCTGCATCGCTGCTCAGCTGTTTCACTGTTTTCCTGTTCCCACTTCAGTCAGATGATGGTGATTCAGGCACGGGATTAAATAAATGTTTCCCACGGAACAATCAATAAAATAAGTGATGAAAAGCATATTTGACTCTGGATAGGAGGAAACGGAGATCGAGGCAGACCATGAGTAATCCTCCTCCCTCTTAAGATAGAGAGTCTGTTATCATGTATTTGTAATGTACAGAACTAGTAAATAGACTCACTTCATTTGTTCTTGAATTCCCTGTGGCATGAGAGCAAATGTATACAGACATCAGGAGCAGCATGTGTAAAAAATATAAAGAACAAGATGTCAGAGGACAGCGTAAGGCCAATATTATACAACAGCAAAATTGTTGTACATGTAATTCCCTGTGTACATTCAGCTAGTGCCATGATGTAAAGATTTATATTAAAGGCATTGTATGTGAAACGGTCTTCTGTTTGTTTTTGTTTTCTTTTCTCTTCTCTTAAGATTCCAAACTGAACGGCGAGGCAGCTAATGCAGCTTTGGCAAATGAAGATTGCCCTCATATAGACCAGGCCATATCTCCAGAGGAAATCTTCAGCCCCAGCGAGAGAGAGCGGCCCTGCTTCCTGGTTACCACTGCTGAACGCCCCAACCACACAGGGGGCAGAGTGAGGAGGGGTACGTACAGTAACAGCCAATCACAGGCCCCTGTCAGACACTGACACCCCTTAGACGGTAGACAGGACACGCTCCTTTTTCTCCTATTTGCTGAGTTTTACGTCTCAGTTTTTCACAGGCATATAAATATATATAAATATATATATACACACAAAAACACACACAACCACAAACCTCTTTCTCTAATCCTCACACAACTTCACAGCAGCTGCTTCTCCTCAATCATCCTCTTGGGAATTGTATATATTCCACATCACATCAACATCTGTTAAAGCCAAGCACAATCACAAATGTCAATAATAGTTGTCTACATCTACATAATATATTTTTTGATACCATGCATAATGTAAACCCCTATTTATTTACCAGTAAGAAAGCTATTTTCAAGATTTATATGATCTAGAATGTGTTGTCTTACATGCCTAAGAAAGTATTTATGTGCTATGCGTGTATCATGTATGTATATGTGTTTTAATGATAAATACCATCCGGGATCTGAGTTTGAGTACATTGCTCTTGATCATAACGGTGCATGAAGTGTCTTGCTGATGGGTGCTATCAGTATGGTGAAGGAGCACAACACAATTGGAGGAAAGCTAATGTCCAATATTTGATCATTTTATGAGACAAATTCAAATGTTCTAAAACAACAGGGTTAAGCCATTTAGTTTGTTTTATTTATTCAATATTAATCTGTAAAACATTCCTATAAATATGGTACTGTTAGTCTCCTGCCATGGCTCCATGTGCAGCCAGTGTAACAACAGTAAATGGTAAACAGTAAGAAATTCTACCTGTAGCTGAGAATACATTCCCTGCCTAAGGTGCCTACCTTTTAAAGTCTTTTATAGTGTTATACTCCAAACCATTCCAGTACCACCCGGTGCATGCTGTTGTACTCCGGATGCACTCAATGCATGGAGAATAATAATCTGTCTGAAGTCTGTGTTGACCTGTTTCTTTGGAGGCAAAAACAAGAAAGCAACAGGTGTAGTATTACCAGTGAGGAACGCCAAAACATTTTGTCATGGATTCAGTGCTGCAGTGTACTCAGAACGTTCTCTGTTTTTCAACTGAAGGTTATGAAAAGCCTTGGAGCCTTAACAGCATGTCTGGCATGAGCGGGGATGCCTCTGGAGTGTCCTCAGTGTCCGCCCTGCCCTGCAGCCCACCCTGTCTAATGCAGCACTCACATTCTCCCATCCCATCCATTATGTAGCATGGTTGAGTAGCAGACACAATGCCATTGGAAGGCCAGTCCACACTCCTTCTCTTATCTTTCCTGTCAGATTTTGCTTTTACACTTGCCTTTTGCTCCTGCTTTATCATTTTTATTTTACTTTTTTTTTCTGGAAAACTGTATCTTATCTGTGCTAATATTCAAACTTCCCAAGTGTTGTCCTTGGGTGTGTCATCATATCCTAGACTAGAAAACATTGGCACATGCCACCCTGCATGGGTCACTTCAGTTGCAGACAAAGCACTGTTCTACTTTTACCACAGGCTAACCCCACTTTTTCCTTGTGTTTACATCATTGCCTGTTGCTCTGTTGCTTTTGATCTCATATACTATTCTGCTAATAACTTTTATCTCATCTGCTTTTTACTATTTTGTGAAACAATTTTTCATAAGATGTAACCCTGCTGATAATATGCTGGACATGAACAATACATGGTTTTTAAACATATCCAAAAGGTATCATTGCCAGCTGTTAAGGGAACTCCTCTTAAGTGCTTTGTACGTTGCAAAGTAGAGACGTTATCATTCTGAAAATGCAATCCAGACAAGACTCAATGTTATCCGAGTGGCCATTAAAAAAAAAATTGAACTTGATGTTCATGATGTCCAATGCAATATGGAGATGATGACAATTCCTATGATACTAGTGATGAATACATTTAATGTCAAAAGAACTAAAACTGTTCATTTGCATGAACTGCATGAGAAATTATGTTCAACACAAAGCTAACTGTATTTGTAAGAAAAAAGTTTTCTTTCAAAAGCTTCTTAAAGCTTTGTCATTTTTATGCATTTTGAGACAGCTTTACAAGAGACTCAGTCATAGCAAATTTTTTATGTAGCTGCCATTCTTTGCCTTTCCCCAAATTCATAGATTTATTTTCTTGTATTTATTTGACTGGGGCCTCCAACAAAAATAGTGTGATTTAACTTGAAGAACCTGTTATAAAGCCAACTAATGCTGTTATGAGCATAAATAGTTTTTATACAAATATATTTACTGGTAGTTTTTAGACAGTATCTGTAGTCTGCAGCACTTCTGTTACTGCTGTTACGCCTAAATTGAGGCAAGACTCTATCAAACAACGGTGCCTTCATACCTGTTGAGGCAAAGTAAAAATGCATAATAAATTGATATTTATGATAAAACAAAGTGCTCCCTGTGTAGCATCAATACACTTTATACCATGCTCATAACAGTGTAATGAAAGCTTTATTTTTTTAAGGTGCACCTAACACCTTTTGCACCGCCCTTGTACCCTTAGACACTGCCCTTTTGGTTATTATTGTAACACCATAGACATCCAACATTGCTCCATGAAAAAATTATATTAAACAGTCCCCATCTCAAGAATCTTTTTGTATGATAAAGCACAAAATATTATCAAAGGGGACCAGATAAGCAAGTTTTTGGAGCCAAAATATATCAAGTTATGATCAACCAGAGATGTCATGATGACTCCTGCAGTATGTATGTCTATTGATTTAAAACGTCAATACTGTTACTGTTACATGTATTGATACTGTCCCAATAATTATGCACAATTGTTTCAGGGCACTTTAACAAATTTTATGTTGACCAATCAAAAATGTTAAGTTCTAGAAAATAAAATATAGCAACTCATCTAAGTTTTTGTTTTTATTCTGAATGAGCAGAGTTTTACATTTCTAGTCATGTCTCTTGTGGTAATTAATGGACGTTATATACTTAAAAAAAAAAAAAAAAAAAAACTTGTGAAGATTTGATGTGAAGAGATGCAGGTGAATTATATGCTCATGCAATTCAAGTGAAAAAAAAAAAGTACAATACAACACAGTATGGGATGTGGGTCTACTTGGGGAAAGGTAAATGCATGTATTTTACATTTATGCAACAGAAAAGTATTCAAATAAAATATGTAAATATAAGTCCTTGCATGAAATAAATTTTATACACAATGAGCGTTTAGACTCCGTTTTTCTTCAACAGCACATGCATACACATCTTTCTTTTCCCACTAGCATACAGCTAGTGCATTCAGCTGCTGTTTGACCCGGTGTTTCCCTGTGTTTGGGTCAAAGAGAACATGAGAAAACAAGGTGACTGTGAGAGCATGATGTAAAGTAGACAAACGCATGACAATGACTGAACTACTGTACATCAAGTTGTAAAATGCAGCATGATCTGGCATGTTTATTAACCGACTCAGAGTCCAACCTCCGCACACAGACAGTACATCTTTGTCTGGTGTCTTGGCTAAGCATGGGAAGTACATGGTAAACCTGATGTTTACCATGAGGACTAACGGAGCACATTTTCTTTACTCTTCAAGCTAGTGTCATTCCACCTCTTGCGCCTCAGAGGTATCCATCATCGCCATCATTTCCACCATTATACATAATTTGTGTAATAATTTATTTTTGTTATTGTTTTTTTATATGTTTATAGAGACCCAGCGACAGCACCGGAGCAGACAACCAACAGAATCAGTTTGTGTTATGAACCATGGTGTACCAACCACTATGTGTATGACCCATAATGGCCCATCACCCACCTGATAGTGCTGTAGCATTGTTGTGTGTATTACTTAGTATTTTTAAATGGGTGTGACAGTGACAACCTGTACATCACAAACTCAGCATAGATGTAGCACTGAGGAAGTTTTGTTGTCAAGCCTTATGTAGCTCAGTATGTGACTGGTTACTGTGTTGTAATTTGTGTGCCTATTTTTGGTGTGTGCCAGTGCTGTAAATACGCTTTTGTGTGCTGAAGTTGTGTGTACCAATGTTTTGAGTGATCATCAAATATTTGTGTGCTTTTTCTGTTCAACGAAAAAAAAAAAAAAAGAAAAAAAAAAAAATGTTGCTCCGATTTTAATCACCCCCAGCAAAAACCCTGTCACTTGTCATGTCAGCCAAACGAAACAGATGAAAACAAAACCCTTAACTTTGCACTGTCATGGTCACATTTTTGTAGACTTTTGCACCGTTTTGCACCAGTGAATTTTTAACATTCTTTTGATATGTTTTCAGGCATCAGAGAGATAACATCCACAAAACAAAAGATCATATTTTTTAACTAATCATTCTTAAAAAAAAACAAAAAACAGAACACCATTCTTACCTTATATTAGAGGCTTTAACATGGTAAAGTGTGCAGTTAAGAATTATTTTGCTAGTTAAGAAAAGTAGATTTTATCTCAAGAGCAATGATAGATATTCAATATTCACTAAATATTGATATATCTATTAATAATTTTCTTACATTTCAGATAAGATTGTCATTATTACTTAGAAAATCATTTTCAATTGACAATCATTTAGAACTGGCATTTATTCTTTTAGTGCATGTGCAAATTAGTACATTAGTACTAAGTAATGCTAAAACATTACATATATCATCCTGGACAAGTGCCTATGTTAATGCAAATTCTCCTCACCCTTCAGTGATACAGTTGAACCAACATGATAACCTGGCTTCATTTCCTTTTAAATTAGCACTTAGTCTAAACCATTGAAAACCAACATCTTTTCAGAACTCAGAAACTACACACTTAAAATAGCAATCCCCATATCTGTACATCAGCTTCTAAAGGCAAGAAATGGTTAAAACACAGGGCAGCCATAGGTTAAAAGTACAGCATCATTGTTTGTGTGGAAGAGGTAGTGAAAAGGGACCAACTTTCTACCAAACTGCAAACACACTGCCAACAACCTACTCTGATCTCTCTGCTGTCAGGTACAACAGATCTGGATCTGCCAATAGAGCTGAGCAACAATGGGGGACTGTGTGCTGGTCATTGTAAGACATGGATTTAATGGAGAAAAAAAAGTGGCTGTTATCATTAATGGAATTAATAGTACAACTAAGAGGCAACTAATGTGTGCCATTTAGTGGGAAGAGTGTGTGTTTTGAACACCGTGCATCTTGTGGTTAGTTATCTCAATAAGGTGTTCAGTGATCGTTTTGATTGGTTTGTGGTTTAGGGATTTTTTTTGTGTCTTTTCTGACCAATACAGTTCAGGCTTGTACAATAAATAGTAATCAAATAAAAAAAAACACAGAAATGATCATTTTTCAGCGAGTGTTGATTTATTTTTTCCAAACTAATTCAGGTAAAAAGATAAATAATTTAACTCTCAATGCATAATTCAGTGATTTGCATAATCATAAATTAAAATTGCTAAAATAACAAAGTGCATTTTGATGCTAACATTTCAATCATCAGCCATTTTCAACATGGCCACTGCCCTTGACCAAGGTGCTGGCCTCAGGCCTACAGTTGATCCCCAGGTGCTGCACTGCGGACATTCACTGCTTATAAATATTTAGGATGGGTCAAATGCAGAAGATTAATTTCCCCCGGGAGGGATTAATGAAATATGGAGTATGAAAGTGGTGCAAACAAGGCAAAGAGAAGGTCAAAGAATATAACGAACTGACAAAAGTATAGACGTGATGGACAGCCAGAAAAAATAAAATACTGCATGTGTAAGAGGTAAATCATGACTGACCATAACCCAGAGGTTTTTAGTGCGTTTCCATTTCAAGTGTGGAGACTGACAGCCTCCTGACATGCAAGATCACAGTAATAAAACTGCTGACATGGGAAGATGGAGCTATAGTCCAGGTGTAGCCCATCCCTCACATGTCCTTAACGGCTTCGCTCAGGAAGACGAACAAGGCAGGTGGTCCAGGAGCCATAGGCAAAGCCATGTCCTGCAAAGCCATCAGCTCTAATCATGTCCATCAAACTGACGGGATGGTCAGAAAAATGATGGATTTTATCCAACAGAAACATAACTCAGCCTGTGTCTGACCACATGACGGTGTTTATGGCAACAGCACTTTGAGGTCTGACCTCCTCTAAGAGATCAGGTGGCCAACCAGACGGAGAAAGTTACCTTAAAATATACAACCGGTATCTGCGTTTGGAAAGGATAGACCTGATAAGTCAGCAGAAATGAGTTGACAAAGTCACTCTATATTTAGAGTAAAGTTAGTTGCTGAATTAATGTTGCTCATCTGATGTTATTGAAGAGGAGAGTGCAGGGATTGTGTTGAGTCAGTTGTCGCAGCGCACACTGCCATAGAGTGTCCAGCTCCACAGCCAATCAGAAGAGGTCTGAGACCAGGAATAAGATGTGGCTGGAAGACGTCAGAGTCTGAACCGTCTCCACACATCCCGTGTTCGTTCCAACCCCACGAGAGGAGACACCTCCCTGAAAAGCAGAGGGGTCATGGGTCAGTGGACCTGAGAGGATAGACACGGGTCTGTAGCAGAGTAACATGTGAGCTAAAATTAGCAGTCTGGAGAAAAAAGGCTGTGAAAACACACACACACACACAGAACACACACAGGCTCTCTGTTCCCAAGACAGACACTTGGCCAGTAATAAAGCTTCCCTGCTCTTCACAGCTGGTGAGCTTGTTGGTGGGTGTGGTCAGGTCTGCATCACTGAGAAGACACGTGCCATGGCAACACAGTTACCTAATAGGATCCATTACCATGGCAACAGAAGCGAGCTTGCTTTCTCAAGGGTAACACATCTTCGAGCTTTTCCCATCCTGCAGTTGTGTGTCTTTCAAGCCATGTGTTCATTATTTCATCAAGGGATTTCATTGTCTTTGTGTTTTTACCTCGCCTCTGAATATCTGTGTCAAAGATTTGGATCTGTCAACAGACACATATGCATTCAGCAGTTAACGCACCAAGATATCACACCAGCAGCTTATGTCAGTGTGACATTCTGCCAGGAATGGGGAAAGCGTTACAAGCACACGTTGCCCGGACTTTAAGATAAAGCCGACTATTCTCACTCATATGTGAACTTCAAGTATTCGTAGATTTTGTTCACAGGGAGAAACAGCCTTATTTTGGTGCTCTGCTTAATTCATGGACTCACAGACTGGAGTACAGCACATCAGTGTTTCCATGGCAACAAAGTGCCTGCACAATATTCTGCACAACAAAAGGATAAAAATCAAGACACTCAAACCAAACGCTATTTCCTTGTAAACAAATCCTTTTGGGGTTTTACATTCTACAATTTACAAATTCACACCTTATTAATGATACCACAATCTGCATGAGGTGTTGATATTTGTAGATTAACATACGTTATGATTCAGGTGCAACTGAAATGAGGTGTGATCCAATATGTTTGTTTTATACAAAGCCTGTGACATCAAAACTGTTCAAATTAACAAAAATCTTTCCTCAGATTGGATGAGCTGTGCGAACAGCGCCTTTGGCCAATCTGCCACCCCTGACCATCGGTGATGAGTTTCATACAAATGAGCAAGGGCTGAACAGGCAACAGATATCATAAGCAGCATGCAATGCTCTCCGTTCCTTTCCGCCTGACCTACTTCAGCACCAGAAATAGCAGCACTCAGGTCTCTGCTTCCAATCCTGTTTTGCTATTTCATTGCTCCTGCCACCATGCTCCAGACAGGAGGAGGAAAAGAGGAGAGCATGGCAGAGGGAACACTCCCTTTACAGGTTCTACTTTACCATCACATTACGAGGCCAGATGAACTTCTGAAAGCTTTGTGAGAACTGTCTCAATGATGCACAGTCTCTGTAAAAAAAATTCTTATTTGGCAAATTCAGCAAACGGATTGAAGTAATTAGGGCTTTAAAAGTGAAAAAACATTTCATGGACATTTGTGTAGAAACACCAGCGCTCTCTCCACTTGTGTTTTAATGTCCATATGTGGCATTTATACTGATGTTAAAAAAAGGGAAATATCTAAGTTTTATGCAAAAGATTTTACTTCCAAAATCATTTGTAGAGTTACACCATGATAATGAAAAACCAGATGTGGTTTGTCAAGCCTGCAAACACTGAAAGGATATCAGATCTCTTTGTTAAACTAATAAGAACAACAAGTATACCCAAATAAGCCTGTGTTTGTTCAGTACTCTTTTTCAGGCATGTGTAAGCCTGTGCTGTCTATTTTCTGTTGTTCTGTGGATAAAGGAAGCCTGTTCTGCAAACATTCAACTGGAACAACATGCCTGTAAATGTGTGTGGTTAATTCAGCTCTTTTACAGGCCTGTTCGGGTAATTGCTTCTGTCAATGATACCCATCTAGCCATGCTGTAATTACTTCCTGATGCAAAGGCCACAGAGAAATGAGCTGACCTTAAAAATCCTCTGTAGCATTACCAGAAGGATTAATATTTCACACTGATGTTTAACTGTAATGTATGAGACGGTTCTCTTACTACTTCTCTGGTGCAGCAAGGAAGAAATCTTGAAACGGCCTAACCTGTCTTCATTCCCTTGACCTTTAGTAAACGGAACCATTTTTGGCCATAAATGAAGCCTGCCTTTTTATATATCTGTGTATTTTTTTTTTCTTTCTCATTGTACCTTCATCACTTTATTGTATCTTTTTTGCAACTTTTTTTTTTTTAACCTGATTAACAATATTTCTTTATTGAATGCTTTCATATTGACAAACAGAATAGTTCTTTAAATAAGGAATAAATACATGAGCAGAGAAACTAATGAAATGCATGAGCATTCGAGGAAAAATACACTCACCTACAATTGCAAGATTATGTTCAGATCCACATGCGATCTGCAGGAAAAAAAAAATGTGTTGAGAATGAAGTGAAGTAGAAACTCCATTTTAAGGCTGTCAAGAAGAGTTTGTTGAGCCAACGTGAAAACTGTAACTAAACCTGCAGTGAAACTGAAATAAAATCAAAATGTTTGTTAAGATGTCGTAAGTCAGCTTTTGTTCAGAAATGCTTAGCTTGATTGCACCAAACACAAACAACATCATTTTTGGTTTCATCAGCATGACTTTAACAACTTGATATCCAATCCCTCACTCAACAGCATCTCATTGAAAAGCCAAGCCACAAAGTGTAACAGACAGCTCTGTATAAACGCTAAAACCAACTACTGGGTTGTCCAGAGAGCTCAATACAACTGTCTCATGTTTCCATCATAAATGATACATTCAAATGCATAACACACACACATGTAAAAACATGATACATCCTCTAAATGACACTGCTATGGCTTTCTTACTAGCAATAAATGTCAATGGGTTCTATACTGTATAAATATATTGCATTTATGTTGTATTGCCGTTACAGTTTAAGTGCTTTGATAAAGCATTTCTTAATAAAGCACCCAGCTTCAGCAATCTATGAACAGAATAACACCCAGTGATTCTTCAGTCACTGACAGGATATAATTTGTTACTACAATAATGATCATAGGTCTCATAAAAATATGACAGTTTACTAAATATTGAGTCTGTGGATATATGTACACTGTATGTTTGGAGGACTAACATGGTAGGGTGGGCTGAGAGATTCATAGTCTATTCAACTAATCCATCTTGCCTTCAGCTTTACACACACAGTGATGACGCCTTGACATACGCCAGTGCTGCTGCAATGATGAGTGTGCAGAGGAAGAATGATCCAGAGCTTGCCCTTGCCCGTCCCTGACATGTACTTTATTGGCAAAAATCTCCTACCGTATAGCTGCCACTTAGACTATAGGTTAACTGCTGCCATCCCATGCTATTCACATGAAATTGTCCTTATGGGAGAGGAGACCTCTGCTTCTCTCCCTGGTGGAGGATAATGGCAGTGTGTGCTCATGAGATACAGTGATGGAAATCATTAACAATCCACTCTCAGGGGGCCTGGTTCTCATTCAATGATGCTATGTTTCACCCCATACAAAGCAACCTGCGGCTCCTGCTTTCATTTGTGGACATTTGCTTCCCTCTGCTGGATATTCTTTGACATGATAGATGAACAACGGCCAACAATCCATAGCACAAATCATTCTTACAACCCACAGTTCATCAATGATTCTCTGGTTTGACTCACACGGCGTTTTCTCCATCTTCGTTGACTTATCATCAGCAAAGATGAATGCAATCGGTTTAAAGGTAGTGAGATAAGTGAGATAAGAGTTTTTCACACTTTCCAGTTTGGTGAAGGTTTCAGCCAGACCTTTCCAAAACAAATTTGAAAGCTGTCTCAGAATCTACTTTTATATAATGATGTTTATTTCAATAGTAATTTTGTGTGTTAAGGTGATTACACATTTTCTTTACTGTCATTTTAGTCTGGTCTGACTAGAATCAGTCCATTCAATCTTATTCATAAAATTTGTTCTTTGTGCTTTAAAAAGCATTCGAACAAAGTCTAGGGATAGATGTGGCCATGTGAGACTTCAAATTTTCTTTAATAACTCTTGTCCAAAGCCATTCGGGTCATTTAATCTGTTGTACTGCCAAACACTGAAAGGCTTTACCTGTGTTGCTCCACAGAGGGCTTTAACCTCCGCAGGGAGGCGAGCCTCCTGACTGCCACCTTCTGCCAAAGAACCAGCTGACTGTTGCTCTGCATTCTGACTGGTTGATGTCATTCGGCCTAGCTGTCCATAATTTCCTCTTCCCCATGTGAACACTTTTCCACTCTCTGAAACAGATGACCTTTTTCTGCATTGGTAGTGATCCTCCAAATCTTGATAATGTTAATCCATCACAGGTTTCTGTGTCTCACCTGTTTGGACAACAGTATGTGTCCATCCACTCCACATTTTAACAGCTTTTTCTCCACCCAGGAGAGACCGTTTCAGAAGACTGGGACAAAACAAGAAGCTCTCTGTGGACGTGAGCTGACCATGCTTGTTGCTTCCCCACATAAACAAATCACCATCTCCTGAAAACACACACCACAGGCGTAACATTATTCTTCATCCAGCAGAGACAGTAGAGCAGTAATTGAGTGGTACTGGTCAACGTAATTACAGAACAAGAGGAAGTTCAGACATGATGTAAACAAAGTAGAAAACAGCGCAGTTAGACAATCATTAGTATTATTGTTCCCTGGGAGAGGAAAAAAAAAATCAAATGCATTACTAGTTTATTTGTTGCTATTAATGCTTATTTATGAATTTACACATCTCTATAGTCTATTCAGAAGAGTTTTGGATGCAAAAACCTTGTTGGACAGCCTTACCATGGTGATGTAATTCTTTATATATACTGCTTTCTTTGTTTTTAAATGTGTTAACAATTCTCTCCAGCTGAGAAATGTGGAAAGTACATACAAGAGAGCAAAGCTCCCAAACTCTCATAAACCTATGTCATACATACATATTAACATTTATGTTAGTGGTGGCTATTATCCAAATACAAATTAACATAAATGTAGCAAAACACTGACTATATGCCATACCTGTGAGGCACACACAGTGGGCTGACCCTGCAGTTACCATGATTGCCTTCTGCTCCAGGCCTGCAACATGTACAGAAGCATTTGCACATATTCATCAATCTAGCTGTGGTTGCACACTAATACGATTCATGAAGAACACATGAAACCATTTTTAGATTTTAGTAGTTACAGATATACCTTACCAGGTACCAGGGAGGGCACTTTACTGTTGAGATGTGAAGGAACAGGATTTGAACTGACAGCTCTCTTAGCCTGACTGAAAAGACCAGTTCCCCACTGGTATACACAGCTGGACTCTTAAGGTAGT
Source organism: Maxillicosta whitleyi (assembly GCA_029822895.1). NCBI lineage: Eukaryota > Metazoa > Chordata > Actinopteri > Perciformes > Neosebastidae > Maxillicosta > Maxillicosta whitleyi. The sequence continues at coordinate 4,613,848 of JAPSES010000249.1, forward strand.
GCAGAAAATTATGACATCAGACATGATATGACACCATTTATTGCCAAACTAAAGCATAATGACAGTTTATGGTCAAAACTCACCAGTTACAGCAAGTGAGTGTCTCAGTCCTGCTGCTATACTCACCACTGGTTCCTTTAGACTCTGAAAACAAACACAACTGCTGCAAATAAACTGATCACAAAATAAACATATTTGTACAAGCATTTTCTGAATTAGTCGTGATTCAGTAAATGTATGGCAACTATTACATCTACCAATGTGGAGGATATATTGCATTCCATAGCTCAAACATTACCTTCATTTACCTACCTCGACCACAAGTATATATTCGGAGTGTGTGACTGCCTCTCCGACGCCCAGCTGTCCAAATGAGTTGGAGCCACATGCCAATAATTGTCCACAATCTCCCAGTGAAAAAACAAATATTGTTGTATTATTCACTAACTTAACCTTGACATTTTCAAAATATACACTGTACAGCATACATACACTCGTTAAATTATATAATAATCTATACATTATGTGATTTCCAGTTTCATTATAAATTATTGCTGGAGATTAATGTCAGCCATAGTTCCTCTGTGGAAGAACATTTCATCAAATTCCAGGAAGCTATCTTCACTTTAACAATATATCTCACTAGACCTGGTGAATTTAAACTGTGAAATGCAACTCACCGGAGAGAAGAAGAGTAAAATCCCAACCACAAGCTACTTTTGTGACTCTCTTGCTTAGGCTGGAACAGACCTGAAGAGTAAAGACATCTGTAGTGTGGCCAAGGCCAAGCTGCCCTTTGCTGTTCTGTCCGCACACAAACACCTCTCCATTCTCTGTAAAAAAAAAAAAAAAAACCCAAAAAAAAACATATATAACATACATCATGTATTGTAATGGTAATTTAGCATATTCTGTATTCTGCATATACTCTATGTCACATTCAAAGAATGGTTGAGCTTAGTTTAGAGAATAGTTATCATCATGTATTAGAAACAATATTATAATTTAATATTTTACATGTCTTGCAACCACATAAGGGGGAACCACAAAACTGGCAACGCAAATATTTTTAAACACACAAATAATGAAAAAAAAAAAACAAGCTTTGAACACCTGTAATATTCATATGTACACATTTACTTTAATAAAGCTGTGATGGAAAACCCCATTTGAGCAGAATAAAAGTTGATAAAATCAGCTTCACTTCTCCTGCTTTTCAGAGAACTTAAATGTGATATGAAATTTTGTCAAAAAAAATAACACATATGCACTTTATGTATTTTATCTGTTTTAGTTTGACAAATCCAGGTAGGGTTATACACATTTGGGCCAGTAGAGGGAGCCCTGTCACTTGTAAAAATCTATGTGACTTATCCTTATCGTTACAGAACATGTTTACCAGTTGGACAGAGAATGCTTATTGAACAAAATGTGAATGTTTTGGAGAACAATAGCTAACCGGTGACCACCAAGGAGTGCCCTCCTCCGCCGGTGACCTCCCGGACCACTGCCCCGTTCGGCAGAGCTGCGATGTTTGACAACCGGGGAAGGGACTGGTCCTCCTCATGTCCCTGTCCGAGCTGCCCGTAGCTGTTGGCTCCCTAACAGACATGGTACATTACTCACAACACAAGAGAACAAAGCAAATGGTAACAACCACTAAAAAGGTTAATGATATCAACAGTGGTTTGTGCTTTCTACATGCGCGTTTTATGAACTTACGGTGACGACTAAGCAAACATGAGCAAAAGTGCTGTCGTAAAATTTCTGTATTGTCAGTACTGTTGAGATGGTGCACGTGACACAATCTAATAACACCAGTATGCATATTTATAAAGCTTAGACACACTATATATACAAGTGAAGTTGCAAACTTACCCACGCTTGTAAACACAACTCCATAGAGTACCGCCACTGCCGTAAATGGCTACTACTACTTTTTTTTGCGACACTGTCGTGAAGTTAGCAATCGTTTTAGCCATTACGTATCTGAAAATAACGTCCTATTATACCTAGCCTAATATTTTCACTTTTTGTAGTTATTGAGTTGTGACGGTACGATGCAGTGGTACAAGATATATAATATAGATATAGATATATTAAGCAAGTAAAATGAATATTAACACACTAAAAACATCCCAGTACAAATAACAATTTCCATTCAAATTTAGCAGAGAGAGTAAAATTATCAAAAAGAAAAAGTTTCAGCAGAATGTGTGTCATCTTAAAAGTACTTAATGTACAGGAAATAGTTGAAACTGGTAAAGCAGGTAAACAAACATCCACCCCTGTTTTGACAAATTAATTATCTACAATAATTATATGTGGAAGACAGTATGAAACTTTACCAGACAGTATTTACTGTACTGTTGAATGGTTCTGTAAGTATTTTATGATAATATATCATTCTTTTGGATTATTACTGAATTCAGTATGTATTTGCATGTGTGCATGTTAAGCTCATTTTGACTATTCTTTTTAATCTACTGAAATGTGTTACATTCTATTTTATTATTGCATGTAATGTTTGCAACATTGCTGTCTAATGAGATCCATGTATCTCTAAAAAATTAAGGGGGGAAAAGCCTGTTTTTAGCTTTTGACAATGCATTTACCAGGAAATCCAAGAGGAAGATTTTGAAGTTTATTTAAATTCCAATGCTAATCCATAAAGAAACACTTGAAACTTAATTTGTTCATCAACATTTAAGTGAATTATATTAAGTGAGATCATTTTCACTTGACATGAAGGGTATGAAAAACCTGGAAACTGACAAGTAGATAAACCTAAAATGGAAAAAACCTACTCCATATGTAAATATTCTAACTACTTAACACACTGGGTCAACTTAAAATCTAGAGAAAGACACCTATAACATATTTTTAACGTAATGGGTGCACCTATTAACAATATAAATAGGTCCAATATGACCATTAAGTTCAATAAATATCAATCATAGAATTAATAAATAAAATGAATGGAACATAGTGATGTTGTTTAATTAGTTATATAACAGTTACAGTAACAATGGGTTTAATTGACTGGAAAAACTATGGATCACAAATACACACAAATATGGATTTTTTTTTTTAATAATTAAATGTGGTGGTGAAATTGATACATATTCTAATAGCATTAACATGAGATTCCATGAGTGTAATCATCATGTTCTCCATGTGACTGTGTCCTTTCCTACAGTGTTATCAATAAATCACAATTGCAGGGACAGTTAACAATAATACACCAACATGACACAACTAACACAATGTGAAGACACAATAAACATTTTATTTTTATGTTCTTTTTCTTAAATTGATAGATAGTCTACTCCTTATATTTATATATTCTTTACAGTAGAAAAATATTGTTTTAATTTCAGGAGTACTACAATGTACTGAATAATCACTTCAATATTAAGTATTTAAATAATCACATTAATTTAAATTAGATCAAGATACATGAGACAAATGTATTGTTATCAGTCATGAAACCACTCTTATATTACCACTTTTTAACCTTCATACTTTCCATCAGCAGCACGCAAAAAGTAAAACGATACATACACCAAAAGAATACAAACAACATATATTTTTTTATACATATCACTGAAGTGAGGAAGAGTAAATGTGAAGAAGAATAATGAAATTAATTACAAAAATATTTCACATGATCATGTACAACAGAAAATTTAACAATAATAAGAAGAGACAACATGTAGGTTTGTAACAGCAGGAAATGCTTAAAAAAGATACTGAAGTACCATTAAAGCACATGGGATCTCTGCAGTGAAACCAAGTCAGACAACTGAAGAAAGCCAGTGTCTTGGATTAAGCAGCTGTTCAGGTTTGTGCAAATTAATGATATCAGTGGCTGAACATAAATTGCCATAATGGGTTAATTGTAAAAGCCACGTTTCATGCAGTAGGGACAATAAAGCATTCCTCTCAAAGCGGTGCACATTTGTTGTACTGACGAAGGGTGACCTAAAAGCAGTATTTCTAGAGCTGGGAGACGACACACAAGCAGTACTAGACTTCAGGTGAAATGGTTTGAAGTGGAAAGTCAGACACCCAGGTGCTTGTTGAGCCGACTGAGTGCATCACCAACGATGTCAAGCTCATGTCGAAGCTCTTCCACGACACTGTTGATGCTGGGAGTGTCTTTAAGCACGTCCACACTCTGGGTGTAAGGGTTGTATCGGACTGTGAAGGGGCGCTTGATGGTCTTGGCAAACTCCCTGAAACAAACAGGTAAACATTCAATTAACATGTGGTAGATATATTTACAGTGTAATGATAAATCATTGTGCAGACTGTAATACTTATTCAAAATCATTAGCAGAACAGACGAAGCTCACCTCATCTTGACTTTGGCCTCCTCAAAGCTGTCTGACACAAAGTAGACATCCTGAAATGTTGTGATGATGCATTCTTGTTTGGATGTAATTTTGGGGTCGAAAGGCATTATCCTTGCATTGCCAGACAGTGCATGCTGCAAGAGAAACATATTTTGTTTTATTTATTGCAATGTACTTGGATATAAAAGCTGCTTTTAGTAGAATGGAGGGTTTTTATATTTATTCTGTGAAGAGACAAAATACAATCGCCCATAAAGATAGAATCATTTTGTTTTCAGACCTACACTGCATGGCCAAAAAAAAGTCATACATACAATATTTGATTGCACCATCTTCAGTTTTGATTACAGGAGACATTCACTGTCATATCTTTTTTTTATTTTTATTTTTTACTACATAATATTTACAAAGTGCCACAATAAGGTTCATAATATTATTTCCATCCATAGTTTAATTCATTGTTTGATTATTGATGATGCAGAATCGAACCGCTGCATCCAGTCTTCATCACATCCTAAATTAGAGTCTGG
>JAPSES010000249.1:4627855-4641350 GCA_029822895.1 Maxillicosta whitleyi
CATTTTAGTTGCATTTGGTTCTTTAACAAGTCCTTGTAAGATTTCATTATGAACACAATTACAAATGTACACTGAATACCCTAAAATGCTTTATAGCATTGGGGGTTGAATAATTTCATGCACAACTGTATGTTTAATACAGCATCAAAAAATAAATGGTGAAAGAAAGTTGTTGTTTTTCCCCCCCCTTTTTTTTTTATTATGTTTTAGTAAATGTCTCAGTTGTTCTGGAAGTGGGGATTGCATTGTTTCATGTTTATAGTTGTAACAGATACGTAAAAAAAAAAAAGAAAAAAAAAAAAGATAATGAGGGGCCAGTATCTCAGTACACACGTCAGCATGACACTTTTAGTGAGTAAAAAACGTCAGTGTCTTTGATATTTCAGCATCACAAGGAGGATAGTTTCATTGTGATTCTGTTGACATGAGATAGAAAGCCGGAGGAACTCAGGAAATGAGCTGAAGGGGCTTTGATTGCACCCAATAGTGTCATGTTTCTTTATTAACATGCCTTATCCGGCTGGTGTGAAGAGGCTGGGCAAAAGACAGAGAATGTGACAGTGCACGTGCATTTTTCATCCGTTCATTAAACCTCCCAGCAACAGGTACTCTGTCAGCACTAGGGCCTTTTAACACCCCTGAACATGTGTCAAGCAAAAGACACAGTTTAGACTTATTCATACAATTAAAATTAAAATCAACATTATTTATCAGAGGCTAGACAACATCATCCTTTACTGCAAAACATGATGTGCTCGACACCAAAACTATCAGCTGATCTTCCTGTTCTTGTGATCCCATCCTACTAAAGACTAAACCCATTTCCTTATTGTTATTACTATTATTAATAATCATATTAATGATAGTATAGCACCTTTAAAAACTGAGTTAATAAAGTGCTCTGACAGAAAAGCAGACTGGCACCACAGCAGGATACTATTGAAATAAACAAGATACTATTGAAATAAAAACGATACTATTGAAATAAAAGATACTATTGAAATAAACAAGATACTATTGAAATAAAAAAGATACTATTGAAATAAACAAGATTCAAGCAAAGACACTAAAATATAGAAAAACAGCAAAAGAGATAAGAACAGCTAACTAGAAAAACATGAAACTCTGAATAAATTTAAATGTATTAAAGTAAAGAGGGTAGAGATTCCAGAGACATAACATAATGTTTTCAAATTAATTAAAAAAAAAAAAAAAAGAATGGAACAAAACAACATTGTGTATGTCAATATAAATGAAAGACCAAAACAAGGTCAAATTAAACATTCAAACATTAAAAAGAGAAAATATTACATAAAGGCAAGTCTTTAAAAATATGTTTTAAGAAGTGAGTTAAAAGATGTCACTGTTCATACAAGCCTTATCTCTCTTAAACTGTTGTTTCCTTACAAATTTTCTATTTTTGACATACATGAAATATTTTACATGAACATTTCTGTATTTTGCTGATTTCCATGTCTACTCCACTACACTTTTTTTTTGTCATTTCTCTAACAGGTTATATTTCAGATTCACATAATGACTCTAAAACTAAAAATATAATTATGTATTATAGATCTACAGTGCATACTTAATAGGTCCCATCACTGCTAACCACAACATTAAAGATCAACACATACAGTAATTGTAACATCCAGTAGAACTTGTGTGTAGATAATATGGATTCCTTCCCCACATGTGATGTTGCTAAAATGGTCTCAATGAAAATATTTCTGTCGTGAGAAAAGGTTATTTTCTTTCTGAGTTACATAACGGCTTCATCAGATGTGCATTTTCACAACATTATGAGTCAAAAATAGGAACAAATTTCATTTTATAAGAAAATGTCATGCCATTTAAAAGAACATCAAGTAGTGATGTGTAGGCCGAAGTAAACATGAAAGGAAACAACTGACACCCAGCATCAGCATCAGTCCAGCCTGACATGTCTGATTATTATTAGAACACAGAGGGAACGGCCCGTTGCTTTGTGTGCTTTAGGTCAGATCATATCAAGATGCTGTGAAGACTGGCAGACTGACAATGAAGTTTGGCAGGGCAGCAAAAAACATCTGGGCTTCACACTGATCTCTGTGACATAACAGGCCTGGGAGCGAGGCCGGAAGACGGAGTAACCAGTAAAGTCCAAGTCCACAAGCACACATGAAAGGCCAAGCATGATTGCATGTACATCATTCATCCTACAACACAAACAGAGCATGACTCGCCGATTACCTACGTACACGTCTAGTCAGGGTTCAGTGCATGTCTAGAGAACACAGGCTTAAAAAGACAGGGCCTTTTTGCCCATAGGGTGATCTCCGTCCTGCATACACTCCGACCGTCTCAGGATTTCCATTATAAAGAGTGTTCTACATATCAATCCAGGCTTTAATTAAAAAGCTGCTATATTCACAGAACCTTCGTGAGCTCACTGAAAGTGCGCAGGTTGTCCTGCTCTTCTCCATGAGTGGGTGAAATGCCGCATTTGGAAACCAAATGAGTTTATTGTTGCCAGGCTCAGGCCTTTCATCTAATTTTATTGTCCTTAGCGAGTGACTGTCACCCTCTGGTAAACACTTGATGTTGTCATCAGCATTAGCACCATTACTCATATGCTTGAAGAGATGACTCAAAAAGACTCAATAAAAAATGCGTATAATAAATATGTAACCTAATAAAACCTGTACATACTAATGAAGGCATTTAATCTTTTAAATCACTTCTTAAAACACATTTTTATAGACTTGCTTTTATGTCACCTCTAGTCTGGATGTTGAATATTTAATTTTATCCTGTTTTAGTTAACATGTTTTATGCATCTTTTTTATTGTATTGCCCATTTTAGTATCTTTGTTTAGATCTTGCATCCTGCTGTTGTGCCCTTTTTTATTATGTCTGTCAAGCACTTTGTAAACCCAGTTTTTAAAGGTGCTATTTAGATAAAGTTATTATTATTACTTAATGTTTAAGAAAAATATAGAATTACATTTTTAGCTGAAGTGTATATTTCTTGGTGCATATCTGACAGATACAGTGAATAAACATGACAAAACGTTCACCCTAAAATATATATATATATAAAAAAAAAATACAATACAGGCTTAAATGTGTGAAATGCCTTTAAAGTCTGAGGATAATGAATGTGCTCTGTGTCTAGGTTTTGTTGTTAGTCAATGAATGACATCTAAATGGATCATTCTGCTTATTCTTTCAAACTCTGCAGACAATCAGTGACAATACAGACTCATTAAAAATTGCCAGTTTATTATTTTATAGAAAACTAGTATTGTCAGGTAGTACAAAAGGGAGAAACAAGATAGAATTATTTCACAGAATTTTGTTGAATGTGACTCACATTAAAAAAAAAAATGCAACAAATAGTCTCCACAGACAGTCTTTGTTACTTTGCCCTGATCTCATGAAAGGGCACCACCCTCAGATGGTCTTTCCATGGAAAACCAAACATCCCGACTTAAAGCGGGGTCTTTAGAGGGAAGAATAGGCCACTAAAAAGGGCTGTCGTGATAGTCTGGATGAGAGCTGATGTGCTGGACGTGTCAGACAGGAAACTGTTTCCTTACCACGTCTGCCATTTGGGGATCAGCCTCTGACAACACGGACTGCAGGTGCTGAAACTGCACAGGAGAAGGAAGGAAAAGTGGAAACATGACCATTATTTTCCACAGGACACAGTAAGGCACAGGTATCAGTCCATCACACAAAGCTGACACATGGTTAAATATAATTCCACAGTGGTTTTCATCAGCATGGACCAGCTGATCGATTAGATTCAAGAAGGAAAAAGTGCATTTGGATTGGATTAAACTGTTTTACTGATAATAAATAAAAGTTCAACTGTATCAAATGACTTTGTAAATCATCATTATTTAAATTGTAAAAAAAAAAATTGCCCTATATATAATTTATTTCCTATAATTGATTCAGCATCAGTAAGAATATCAATGTTTGACTAAAACACAGGATATTACAGTAAATTTAGCTTTAGACGTTAATCAGAGTCTAAACACTTACTGAAGCCTTAAACTGTGTGTGAAACCATCCTGCAGCTGTCAGACAAGTCTTCTTTGTCAGATGTCCTGTCTTTATTAAATCAGTCACTGTGTCCTATGACGAACAATACAGAATCAAACACATCAGTGATGTTAAAGAGAGATAAGGAACATATGAAACAAGTCCTCTAAGGCAGTCCAACCGAACAGTCCTTACCTTGGGGATCTGAATGCAGATATCGGCAAGAAACTCAGCTGTGATCTCTGCCAGTGTCTGGAGTTGTTCATCCTTAGCATCTGCTTCACAATATCTTTTACACTCAGTGTGGTACTGAAGCACCCGCAAAAGAGTGGCAATAAGAGGCAAACCTTAAAAACAAAAGACACATTATTGATGCAAAAACAGTTCTCAATACCAGCTATCACTGTTATAGGAAGTATGGATTAAAAAGGCAAAGATTAAGCCCAAAGCCTGTGAGGGACAAAAGTCCAAAACTACTAATTTGACTGTTTCTGAGTGTTTAAACAATTTTCAGGGTTTTTGTGCATTTCCATTTTACAATCACACTGTTCTCAGTAGTTTGCACATAGTGTTTATTTAAGTCATTGCTGGGTTCATAACTTGGTGTAGTTGGTCTTAGTTGTCCTATCATATGGAGACTCTGCACAAGAAGGGGCAAAGTAGGCTTTACTTTCTAAGGAGACTAAGGTCATTCAACATCTCCAAGCCTCTCTTGGTGTGTTGGGGGGAGGGAGCTCAGGGGAGGGAGCTTCAGACAGAAACAGACTGGACAAACTTATTAAGAAAGCGAGCTCCATCATTGCAATGGGACTGGACAGTTCAGCAGGTGGCTGGGGTGAGAATGCTCAGGAAACTGAAGTGAGTAACACATCTCATCCACTTCACCATCTTGAGGTGTTCAGGGAGAGCGCCTTCAGCCACAGACTGACCCCCCCTCAGTTCAGGAGAAAGGAGTCAGAGGTCCTTCCTGCTGCTACCATTAGACTAAATTATTTTACAATGTGCATACTTTAGGTGTCTTGTTTTATTGTATTATCTATCTATCTATCTATCTATCTATCTATACATCCATCCACTCATTTTCACGTTGGGTGTTAGAAAAAAAGTGTAGTGAATATTTATCCCACGCTTTTCTTTTTTAAATATTGTTAAGACAGAGAAATTACAAAATATACTTTTCTATTTTTCCACTCCATAGTGTCCTGCACAGAAACCCTGAATTGTTTTGTTTCTGGGAGGTAATGGTTCAAGTAACCATGTTTATGTTTAGAGAGGGGAGGTTGAAGCTGTCAGAAAACTTACTTGTGTCACTTCTGCTGCTCCACTGATCCTGGCATTTATAAAGAGCCTGCAGAACAGCAAATGTCTGAACCAAAATGCCCTTTTGCTCTAGTAAGACAACTGGAAGATCATTTGGTTGACAGAGATCCTCACACACAACTTCACAAACAAAGTCCCATACTGCTTTTCCAGGTCCATCGGAAGCAGCTGCAGGAAACAAACAAACAAAAAAAAACATAGCCTTATTTCCGAAAAGTTCACTTCAGGCTTTTGGTTTAATCTAGTGCAATGAGTCACCAACTACATTAAACTGTATTGATTGACCTTACCAAAAATCTCAATGCCCTCATCTACAGTCGTGAAGAGTTGGAGAGCATGAAGATAAACTTCTAAACCATTAGGATTGTCTGACCTGTAAAGACAGTTTAATATGGATGAACAGAATTGATGAAACGCAGCATCGGACTAAATCCATCTCATCTAAAGAATGATGGTGAACAATATCTGTAAATCTACAGTATATGTGAAGTCCCAGATAAGTAGGTAGGTAGATATAAATTTGATTTAAGCCTGGATGTATTAAAGTTTGGATGGAAGTTTTCAATCCCACATTCCAACCTGAGCTGCTTGGCTGCCTCCAATAGGCATGAGGCCATATCCAGACAGGTTTCACCTTCGTCATCTTCCTCACTCGAATGAGCTATGATCCAGCTCTTCATCAGCTCTTCATCTACGTCAAACAGTTTCTCAACCAACTCTCCAACCTTCTCTAGAAGGTCACCTGAAACATACATCAAGTAATTACCTGCACTGCAAACAAGCAGTTATGTCAAATATATTCATGTATCAAAATTAATTAGCCTTATTGTAGGGAACAAAATAAATTAAAGTACAGTTTGTTGAGCTGCACATGATGAAACATAGATTGGAGCGGACCACTCTCTGTTGTCGTATTCGTTGAAGCCAAATGGGACAGGCATCTTTCTGCGAGACACAGGTCAGCAGTAATCTAGATTTAAAAAAAAAAAAAAAAAAAAAAGTAAATTATAAATATCAGTCCCTCTGTGTCACATTCATTAAAAAAAAAAATACAAGTATCACCTGCTCGTTTCCAGAAGTGTAGGTGGATCTGCATCTCCAAGAAGAAGCAACAGCACAGCACTGTGGACATAAACAGAGTTACATTTCCAACATTAAATCTCAATTAAATAAAAAATGTGGAACAGATTAATGAGCAGCACTTACCCTAAGTCTTCATTCTGGCTGAGGGTTAGACAAGTGTCAGAAAAACAAGCAATATTCCCAAGGATTCCCACACATATTTCCTAGAAGGAAGAAAAGAAAAAAAAAATACCATCATGATGAGAAAATGATCAAGACTTAAAAAAGAGTAGAGCATAAAACACAAAGAGCATGTTTTGGCAATAAATGGAAAGGATTTCACTCACTGTGAGGCGTGGACAGCGAGACTTAGCTATCACTCCAAGAAGGATATCTGCGGCTTTGAATTCCTGCAGAAAGGCAGCTACATCCTACAGAAAGTCAATAAATAAATAGTCATTAGTAATTATGTACGTGTTTAAATACAGTCACAGGCATGAACCCCCTACCTTATCCATAGCCATATCCCAGACTCTACACAGATTTTCTTCATCATCATCAGAAAGCTGCATCTGACTATCAGAATCTTCTTCTGAATGCTCTGCGACCATCTGAAAGACACATTTGTACAACATGAAACTGTGCAAGAATACTTCTATTGACAGAACAACAAATTGTGAAAAGAATTTTTTTCCAGAAGGCATTAATTTTCAAACCAATTTGAGAAGTACTATGATGTACCACATTCAAGGTTTCTACTGATATTTGATTTTATATGAATTATTAAAATACAGTATTCTTACATTGATAAGGTGGGTAAGAGTGCTGAAAAGCCAATGCTTGCTGTATACAGTGTCTCCAATAGCATCCAGATCTTCCTCTGCTTCTTCACCGTCACTGTCTGGGGGCGGTGATGGGTTACGATCCATAACTGGAGATTGTGTCCCTTTTGAAGGAGAGGATTTCTCATTGTCTAAATCATCCACTCTGTCACTATTGTTATCTGAGACAAACCAATAATGTGGATCAGAGTTTGGTCAAGTCAGAGTGTAATAAATATGGTGAGGTCATTTTCCTAAGAGATTTTGCTACACTGGTTTTACAAATAACAAAGACAATCAATAAACAATCCTTCGGAAATTGTCTATGAACGATTTCGGCAGAAAAGCAATAACGCATCTTAGACAGGTACACCACTCACAATATAAGAAATATCTATTACCAACTTGTCCTTAAATGTTTTTCGTGTATCTCAATTGACACACGCTTGCCAAATTTCTATCTAAAACTAGTGGAGTTTAGCTATACGTTCATGAAGCTGTTTCTTTGTGCGAATTATAACATAGGCTATAATTTATATCGTAGTCTTTAAGAAGGTTGTAAGAATAATATCCGTTGTAAACACCATAGAGCAGATATAAACCAATGCACACTTCAACAATTTAGCTAACAGAAGTATTTAGCTGTTAGGGCTAACATCGTTTTCACAACAATATCGGTCAAATTAATCCATCTATTACATGTCAGCTCACCCATTATGAAGGCTTTCGATGAAGACAACAGTCAAAAACAATCAAATGTACTTTCATTGCATTATTGATTAATCTTTAAATACTAAACACCTCAGTTTACGGTGGACATTTCAAACAGCCTTCATTTGTGTGAGTGCCTCATGAGCATGCGCAGTCAGTAGGACAGCAATGCTGCGACCAGTTTGTTGGGAAAACCTCACTGAGGAGCGACTTGAAATAAGTTCTTTGTGTCTGTGCGTGAGGTTTGGGACAAATTAAGTGGAATTAACGCGCAAAACTTTCATCGATTAAGTTAAGTCATAGGTTAAGTTATGTAGTTTTATCTACCTATAGCTATTATGTTATGTTGTTATGTTACATTATATTGATTCTGTTATTCTTTCTGCCAAATGTGAATCTTGACATTCCAGCCAGAATTAGGGCCCATTAGTGTTCGCTTTACGTTCGTAATATCTGTTTGTAATGAAGTCAAGCATCACTGCACATGTACTTCTCTCTTTTATGTTCAAGCTTCTCTTTATGTTTACACGGTTGTAAAGGCGCTAGCCATCCACTAGAGGGCAGTACAGAGTTCAGAGCTTAACCTCCGAGTTCAGAGGTCAACTTTAGACAACAGCAAAGATGGCGACAGGGGAGAAGGTTGTATCCCTGTCTTTTCTCAAAAAGAGGGGAAAAAATAGACGGAGGTGGCCAACGGACTTCATTTATTATGACCAACCAACTACAAGCAACAACTCAAACAAAGATACGGTGAGTTTCCTATTAACATTATACTATTTGGCACAATGTATTAGGCAGAAATGAAGGAAATGTGAAAAAACGGGGTTTGTGTGGGCGTAAAAGCGACTCCTCAGGAGTATCCTGCAGTAGTGTAATATTCTAGCCGCTTGCATTTTGACATGGTAATCCACGTGACATGGCAACGTAAGAAAACGATATATTGATAATTAACATATTAATTTATTGATTATTAACTTTGAGTAAGCCGTGCACCAATTTTTGGTCGTGCTTTTGGAAAATAAACCATGCAAACCACGGGTGCACAGCTGGCTGCCTAACACAGTGATTTGTCAAATCATCTGAACATTATGCTCTGCAGTCCAGGTGTCACGTACAGTCTTTACCCCCTAAGATTTATGCTGCATTCAAAAGTGCTGGGAGTTGGCATATATATCTCACTTGGAGTTAACTACATCCCACCTCAAAGTATTCCATACATAGTGAACATCAAATCAACAACAAATATGGTAGACTGCAGATCTAAGCTCGTATTTGCTGTGTTACTGAAGAGGCATTTTGACTGTTGACAGAACAGATCAAATGCCCCCTCACAGCAAACTACAGTGTGACATCAGAACAACAATGGCTGCGTTCCAATGCATTTTACCAAGTTGAATATAAACTTCCCACCTCTCATCACTATGGAATATAGCATTATGACCCTGATGCATGCCCATAAACCGTCGGACATATGCAACTGCATTCCTTTCGGTGTAAACATCTGGTTGTGAAATGTGTCATACTAAATTAACCCTGCACAGATTTTCCGAAGAAAATTTTTAAAAATCAGGCGACTTGATTTCCACGTTATACTTGGCTCCCTATGACAGTCAACCACGTGTTAACTTTATCTGTTTTTGACATTGTTTTTTGTCAAATAAAAATTAATGGATGTATGATTAATAGTTTGCACGCTGTGTTACTCTTACAGTTTCAGTCAGTAATCAATTGCTAATTCCAATATATAAATGATATAGGATGAATTTGTTTATTGTGATCAACTTCAGATAAGTTGCTACATACTATTTGCAGTACTGCAATTGAGGAGATCTATTACTTTTTGGAGTTGCAATTAGAGATCAAAGAAACCACAGGTACAGAACAACTATGATAGTGAGAGATGAAAGACATGAGTTATTCATTTAGTAGGTATTAGTTCTCTTGTAACAAAGGATTTTTAAAACTAGGCTATGTAAAAGTAATAAGTCAATATCATAAATCAAAAATTCCACTCCAAAAAACTCCTAAATTGTATTAAACAAAAAAGGCCAGGTACAATGAAACTGTACATTACTTCTGTTGTAGTCTCTTACAATCAGCAAGATTTATTTCACATTTCAACACTGTGCCTAACACCATTTGTTATCATGGAATCCACACAGTCTACATCACTGGAGTGGAAGATGTTAACCTACAAAGACCAGATGGAGATGTTGATCAAGTATTTGAGAACTGGGCAGTATCCCACTGGACTCGACAAAGCTCAGAAACGGAATATCAGAAACCAAACCAAGAACCATTTCCTGGACAGTAACAGTAAGTAATGAAACACTATGTTGTTTTTATTATTAACCTTTATTCTTTATTGAATGGTCACTTATTATTTTTTATGTTTCAGATCAGTTGATGTATCGTAAGACAGCTACTTTGTCGCTGAAAGTAGTGCTCTGCCCTGCCGAAGTGAAGGACATCCTACGACAGTATCATATTAGTGCTATGGGAGGACATAGTGGTATTAACAGCACAATGGGAAAGATTGTCCAGCACTACTGGTGGCAGGCCATGAAGACAGATGTGATTGAATATGTAAGTACACAATATGCAAAAGTCCATAATGTACAGATACAAGTAATTTATGTACATTACTTAAAATCTAATTAAAATCCATATACCATACAGGGCTTGACATTGGCCATAGTCCAATCGTCTGGGACTAGTAAAAAATCTTCCCGGACAAGCAGGCTTGTCCGAACGGACAAGTAATTTTTTTTTAGAGCACACTTTATTGCTCATTTTGTAAAATAAACGAATTGTATACCATTTCTCTGGATAATAAAATTTAAAAAATCAAGGTAGCGAAACTCTTAATTTTGCCTCCAAGGTAACTATTTTTAGAATCAACCGTCAGTGTAAGTCTGTGAGGGAAGGAGCACTCATGGCTGGTCAAGTAACTCATTATTATATTTTGAAGATGTAATAGGGATTTGGTGGGTTAGTGGTTTGTGCTGCTGCCTTGGGTGCGAAAGATCGCCAGTTCTAGTCCCAGGTGATCTCATTGTTTCGCCCAATATTTAAAAATCTTGTATTTATAATTTATATATATAATTTAGTGGTGAGGCATGTCAATTCAAGTTCTATGATAGTTGTGTATGTCTATAACACATGGTAAGTTGGTAAGTCTATAGCCAAAGTTTTTATGATGGTCTGTAACGGAACTGACAGCAATAAAATACATATTATATTAAAGTGACACATTGTCTATGTTAATAATTGAGTTTAAATAAAAATGTATGTAAAATACAGACAAGTAGTTCTGGTTTCGGACAAGTGAAAGCTGGCAGCCACTTGTCCAACAGACAAGTGGTTGAAAATTTAAATGTCAAGCCCTACCATAGTATATGTCCAATATTTATTTAATTTGTAGGTATCTACTTGTCCAAACTGTCAGACCTACAAGAAGCTCAAGAGCCAGGCCCCTGAGTTGAAGTGCATCAATGTGAACAAGCCCCTAGAGTTAGTGGGCGTGGATGTCATGGGTAAATTATTTGCCTGATACGATACATTAATGTTTGTATTTGGAAACTGTTTGCATGTTTGAAATGTTTATATTTTTACAGGTCCATATCCAGAAACAGCCAGGGGCCACAGGTACATACTGATGTTCACAGATTACTTCACCAAGTTCATGGATTTCTTCCCTTTGTCAACAAAGAGTGCCCAGGGCGTGGCAGAAGGAATAAAAACAGTTGTGTCTCGGTAAGTGTAACATGTTTTTGTAATAAATTAAATGAAGTTTGCGGATATTGACCCAAGATTTTACACAATCAAATAATTTCTTTTCAGATGGGGTGCACCTGATCGTCTTATTTTGGACCAGGGTAGCGAGTTTGTGGCTGAGGTGAACACTGCTGTTTGTGCTGAGTTTGGCAATAAACACAGTGTCATTTCTGCCTACCACCCCCAAACCAGTGGTCTCGACGAGAGCACAAACCAGACTCTGAAAATGCGGCTCAGCAAACTCGTCAACGATCAGCAGAACAACTGGGATGACTACCTGCACAATCTAGCGGTACTAAATTTACCCCCATGCTCAATTTACATTCCAGCTGTACTAAATTTACCCCCAATGAGACTGCTACATGTATCTTTAAAAAAATAATAATTATACATTTATATATAAAGTATAGCCCTTCAAGCTGTACTGAAATTTTTCTCAACAGTCCTGCTGTTTATTTATCATTTACTATAGTAAATTTCACTTTATTTAGATATTCAGAACATCATAGTAAATTAGAGTAAAATAATAATGGTGTAAAACCAGCAATGCTGTCTGCTGTACCAAATTTACCCATGTAGTGTACATGTGCAAAAGCACCAGAAGTTCAAAAATAATATGGGGGTTAAATTTGTATATGACACCTGTCGATATTGATTCATTTTAGTTAACGACTTTGTAAGAAAATGTCCAATATATTCATACTGTTTTTGACTCTTTGCATGCGGCTTCTTTGTTTTAGGTGCCAAAAGATGAAGATGATGAGAAGCCAATGGCACTAACTCTCAATACAACTGACACCTCACACAATGAAACATCATCTTCCTCTGATATTTCGACCCTTCCTCCTCCAAGCCCAGCTAGGATATCAACACAACCACCAGCAGACCCAGTCTACGCAGCCCTGCTACACAGACAGACGAAACTAAACCTCTATACCTCATTCACAAACTACCTCAACACAGTTCTGCAGGAGCTTCCTGAAGCAGATGCCAACAAACTTATGAAGGACATACATAGACAGATGACATCTTACATGTGAAACACAATTTTATGTTTAAAAGCAACAGAAATATATGCACAGGAATTAAGTATTATGTTCTATCCAAACAAAATACAACATAATACTTCACCAAATTATGAAGTGATCCGGAGAAAATATTGACCTTTGTGTTATTAGAGTTGGTTGTGACCCACTTATAAGATTATAAATCAATAATTGGTACTGTATCTGAAATCCAATCTAGCCCTGTCTGAATATCATCTTTCACGGAAGACATTCATTAAACTCTAATAGAAGCTTAGACATTGATTTCTCATTTTAGCATGTCTTGAAGTTTGTAAGCCTCGTTTTTATCTTTTTACAAGGTAAAACAAATAAAGTTAAATACTTTAAAAGATTTTCAGTTACATGATTATATTTTCATCATTAGTATTCCTCTGTGAAATACTGACCTTAGGACATATGATTATTGTATTTGTTATTATAATTGATTGATCGGTCATTTTTACTGTAGTGTGGTAGGAGACATCCGTGCATGGGGTTGAGTCAGAAAATGTTTCCACACAGCGTCACCCTACTTACTGTTTTTTTGTTTTCTCTAAGTTTTCTGTTTCTTGCTAATGAAGCTCCTAGTGCAGGAGCCAAAGGCCCAAATTTGGCTGAAGCTCGCTTCGTCATATAAAGTTTTTTTTTTTTTTTTTTTTTTTTTTGTTATTTGTTGTTGTCCAAGTTCTACTCATCAAGATAAGAGAGGGTGCCCGGTGATATCCC
>JAPSES010000249.1:4647568-4667569 GCA_029822895.1 Maxillicosta whitleyi
AGTTATTTTAAGGGCCTACAGTTGTAATGTTTCTTTAAGACATCATATTATACTTCTAACCACTTCTGCATCAAGATAGTATTGTAATTAGAATATTACATGGTCAAAATATGTATGGAACACCACTATTCCTGGTCATTTTAAGGTACTATAAAGTTTACAGTCATTTTAATGGCCCGGTGGCGGCCATCTTGAAAATAAGGCCTTTCCTGAAGTCAGACTTTGATAGATTTTTACTATGATATTTAGAACACCTAATAACACACAAAAAAGTGCTGAAAGCTTTTGTTAGAATTTTTTTAGGGTTGGGTGTCTTTTTTCCATAAATGCACTGGCCTACTGATAATAATTGTTGGCATCTCAGAGCAGAATGGGTTAAAACAGTATGCAGGCCTCCGGTGCTCTGCCTAATCTTTTGTTGTCACCTTGTGGAGTTTTTGAGTATTACTTGAAAATGACAAACATATTTTTTATCAATATCAGTTGTAATATATATTCATTGTAAAATGAGGTTTATTTATTTTTGCAAGAATTTAATATACACAACCTTTTATAAATATAGTGAATTATGTTACATTATAATTATTTGTCATAATATTTTTCAGTAAGGATGTTACTACCTGTATGTGCATTAAGGAATTACAGTTCATGCTGGTGATTTACACTAGTGAAGTAATGAGCCCTCAATGAAAAGGATGAGATGTGACAGATTCATTGCTGTAGTCCTACTTTTCAAAGGGATATTAAAGTGATGTACAGCATGGACTGTGCTGGCCACCTTCTGTGCTTTTACCTATAATCATGATTGATTTTTATAGCCACCTAGAATTTTTTAATTGAAAATCACAGAAAAGACATACCAAATCAGTTTCAGTTATATTTACACGCATGAATGAACAAATATACACAGAGTACTGTGCAAAAGTCTTATACCAGCTTTAGCTTTGTTGTTTTTGTAGAGTTGAAACTAATATGCATATTAATTTCGCATTCTATTTTCTTCAGATATAAGAAAATAATACAATAAATGTGTGCACAGCCTTAGAAGAAGAGACAGCACAAACAATTAGAAACATCTAACACGTGTTGAATGAAACCTAATGTAAAACATAAGAAAAATAATTCCATGAAGCTCAGACAATTAAAAACTTCAATTGTAATGGGAGGTCACCCTACATATTATCTTTTTTATTTATAGATAGTCATCTTGAAGCTGTTGTTTTTAATAGTGTATATTCTTCACAAATATCTAAATAGTAACTTAATAAAGAGACTGAGAAATGCACGTGTGTCTGTAGAACTTTACGAAACGAACAAATCTAATGTTGACCTTGGCCTTTTGCAATGTGCTGTTCATATCTATTATATTATGTAAGTATGTGAACTAGATCTTTCTTTTACTCTTTATCAACTAAATGTGCCAAACTTTATAAAATGTATTAGCAATATTTAAATATTTACATTAAGTAGAGCTTCATAATGGTTAGCTTGTACACTACAACAAATTGTAATTATTACAGTTGCCATTTAATTATCGTTCAATATAATTAATAGCTGGCGAGTAATCCAAAATCTGTATAATATCGGGATTTAATTTTCATTTTACGTTTACGGTCTAGGTTTACGCTTTGGTTTAAGCTCGGAACTGTCTTTCTTGACCGCATTACTCCATCGGAACATTTTGGGTGTAACGCACAGGTTGGCAGTCATGTCGGCGCTGGAGTCTGGAAGACCACTGTTAGAGTAGTAAAAATTCAGGTTCTTACTACTCATTCTCTATTTTTTATGTACAGAACAGTTTATTTTGAGATTATGTGTTGACGAAAGGTGACATCTATTTGCAAGCACCGACCGTATTTGATGTAAAGTAGGTTTATTAGCGACTTCTCCCTCAGGCTTTTCTCTTCTTGACTGATAATGTTAACGCTAGCTAACGTATCGCTGGTTAGCTAAGTTGGTATGGTAAACCTACAAACTACAATCTTCGCTTTGGATTGTTCCTTTTTCGATGCCAGTTGTTATATCAGCACAAAGACGCCGTCCACAGCAGAACATTAATTTAGGACGGCGTGGCAATCAAAGGATTTTTTGTATATGCGCTTCGTACAAGTTACTTAATGTTTCCGTCAGTGTTGCTAATGTGTATTGTTTGACTTCTCGACCAGGTGGTGAGGTTAACTGACATTCGTTGTCATTTTTTTCACTGAAATGTGTCAGTACTGCTCCTGGGGGCATGTTAGCGATTACTGTTAGTCACCGACTGTGTGCTTTCTCAGTTTTACCATGGCTTCACTGTCAGAGGAAGTGCTTCTGGTGGTGAAAAAGGTTCGCCAGAGGAAGCAGGATGGTACACTGTATTTGATGGCAGAACGCATAGCTTGGGGTCCAGAGGGCAAGGACCGCTTCACAGTCAGCCACCTCTATGCGGACATCCGCTGTGAGTACAAAGCATATTTAAGTTAATACGGCTGTGATGTTAATACTTTACAGCATGCTTTATTTGTGATCTGTGCAGGTCAGAAGATCAGCCCAGATGGTAAATCCAAAATTCAGCTCCAGCTCGTCCTTCACACTGGTGAGAGTACCACATTCCACTTTGCCAATGAGAGCAGTGCGCTCAAAGATCGTGATGCTGCCAAGGAACTGCTGCAGCAGCTACTGCCCAAGTTCAAGAAGAAAGCAAACAAAGAGCTGGAGGAGAAAAACAGGTAGGGCACAAGTGCTTTACTATATTTCCTGTCCATTATCTCTGAAAGATGTGCTGCATTAATTTTTGTGATTCTGTTCTAATAAAAATACATAATTGTTGAGATGAACACAACTGTTTCTTTTAATCAGATCAATCAGGCAATGTAACACGATTGTACACCCCTTAAATAATGCTATGTTATTCTCTACCTCCAGAATGCTTCAAGAAGATCCAGTACTTTTCCAACTATATAAAGATCTCGTTGTGAGCCAAGTGATCAGCGCTGAGGAATTCTGGGCAAATCGGTTAGGAGGCATAAACAACACAGACCCAGGTTTATGCGACAATAAACAGGAAGTCGGTATATCTGGAGCCTTTCTGGTAAGTGCATCAGGCCTATTCAACATGATTCTTACAGTATCAATGTAACTTTGCACTTAGCAAAGAAATTGTGAAGTACTGACTATTGTGTAATCTTTGGATTACAGGCAGACATTAGACCTCAGACAGATGGGTGCAATGGGTTGAGATATAATCTAACAGCTGACATCATTGAATCCATCTTCAGAACATACCCAGCAGGTAAACCATTGCATCTCTACTTTGAGTTTATCCCATTCTGGAAAACACTGTTGAAAGCTATACACCAAGAGTTTTCAGAATTAAAAAAAAAAATTAACCGCAAATCATGTGTATTTTTATTCATTTTAAGGAACTGAAGTGCAACTAGAATTTCCTTTTAAGTAATCATAGAATGACATTAATAAAATTTACATCATTTGGTTTATGCTTGCAGTGAAACAGAAGTATAGTGAAAATGTGCCTCATAACCTGACAGAGAAGGAGTTCTGGACGCGTTTTTTCCAGTCCCATTATTTTCATAGAGACCGCATCAACACAGGAACACAGGATATCTTCTCAGAATGTGCCAAGCAGGATGATAAAGGTAGGAGCTGTTGAGCTTGTCTGATCTCTTTAACTGATGCTACTGCATGTATTACTATATTATACCATATTATTCATTATTACAAAGCACAACAGGTGTGCTGTTGTGTGTAACACCTATAAATCCATATGCTGCAGGGTTGAAGTCTATGGTCAGTCAAGGTGTGAAGAATCCTTTGGTTGATCTTCTGTCATTAGAGGATAAAACATTAGATGAGGTGAGATTTAATTCGACAGAACCTAAATGATGCAATCCAGATGTCTGATAGTCTACCTTTTGTGTATGCTTCTTTTTTTCATGGCTTCTTTAACCTCCGTACTTGGTATATTTTGTGACACAGGGTTATGGACTTTGCACATCAACACCTTCAACCTCCAACTCTAATAGGACAGTGAAAGACAGCAGCAACTCTGCCATTATAAAGCGGTTTAACCATCACAGTGCCATGGTGCTGGCAGCAGGCTCACGCAAAGGGTAAACTATTTATTTGTTAAAAATGCATCATAAAACACTCACTGTGTCATTTT
Source organism: Maxillicosta whitleyi (assembly GCA_029822895.1). NCBI lineage: Eukaryota > Metazoa > Chordata > Actinopteri > Perciformes > Neosebastidae > Maxillicosta > Maxillicosta whitleyi. Next base: position 4,651,731 of record JAPSES010000249.1, read on the forward strand.
TGTGGTCATTATGCCATGTCCATCATTCCTTACAAAGGGATACTCAAGTTGACCAGGCCAGTGAGACGAGCAGTACAGATGGAAACTCAAGGGATTCTGACTTCTTCCAGCCGCCTGTTAAGAAGGTATTATGATACTGTGGGTTTGCAGGGAAAAAATCCAAATGCAAATGTTAGTTTAGTTGTGTAAAAAAAACTTTCTCTCTCTGTTTCTTTTTCTGTAGGTTAGATTACAAGAGGCCATAGAATATGAGGATTTGCAAAGGGAAAACGGACCAAAAACAGTCGCATTAAACCTCAAGAAAGCTGACAGGTATTACAGATTTACATTTTCTTTGTAGTATTTGTTTTTTTGTTTTCACGTGTTCAGTTTAGACACGTTGTTACAGCTGAATCTTATTCTTTTTTTTCCATGAAAAATGTTTAACACATTTTAAACAGATCTGAATGATTGAAGATTACTGGTCTCTTTGCATGAATATTTCTTCCAGGAGCTGATACAGACACCTGTATGTAACTTAGTACACAGGGAATAGGGCTGTCAATAAATATTCTAAATTCGATTATACATCTGACTTGTAAACAAAAACAGACATCAGACTATGAAAATCAGTGTGCTATTGTACAACAGCGCTGCCGCTCACAAGATCACATGCAGGTTTTATCCACTGAATGCATGACTAGAATCATATTATGTTACTTCACAGGGTTTGACATGATCTTTCAAACTGATTAGATTGAATGATTCAAAAAGCACTCAGCATTAATGAAGGGGAAGAGTTTACAATCAAACTTGGCCACAGAGAGAGTGCTTTGTACTCATGGTAATCTAAAAAGGCCCAATAGGAAATTCTTTTGTAGTTGTTTCGTAGATAGCAAAGTTGTCAAACCACTAGATAAAAGTTTTTTGCTAGCTACACTTAGACAACGGATTGTTTCTGGCAGATGTTATGATAATGTAAAGTAATAATGGCGTATAAATGTAATCAATATGTGAATCTGATTCGCTGTGGCGATCCCTGAAGGGAAAAAGCCGAAAAAAGGAAATTTATTCTTTACACTAGTTACATTTTATCACATCACTGGCATGTGTTGGTTATTTAGGAGATGTGCTGCTGTTAATGTATGGTGTTGTAATTTTTTTTTTTTTTTTTTTTTTTTTTTGAAGAGAGTGATCAAATCCCATTTTTGGCCAATTTCAACAGCGCTCATGGGAAACACTCTTGTGATTTACAACCTCCACTTATTTCTTGAAGCCCATTTTCACATCTATTCAGTTAATTATAGTTAATTATTGCATTATTAACATCACATTGATAACATGTTCTAACATATTTTCTCATGCTTTCTGTTTATTTGTAAGGTATGCCCATGGTCCTGTGCCACTTCAGTCCCAACAGTATACAACAAGTCAGGATATCATCAACTCTGTCAACTACATCCAGCATGAAATGGCCAACTACAAACCCAATCTTACTCAGGTTTGATCAGTCCCATTGTATTTCTGCAACTTTAGTACCCACTGTTTCAGTTTAACAAGGTATATTGATCCATGTTTTTCACTGATAACATAATTATAACCATGGTAGCAGATCTCTGGTAGAGGCTCAGGTTGGGTTCAGTAGGTTTAGTCTAAGACAAAGATTAACAAAGATTAATGATCACCCTTGTTGTTTCATCCATTCATTCTCTGCACTGAGTAACTACCACAGGGCAAAACAAATGCTTTTGGTCCTTCAGGGATTGCTGCATGGCTCATTTGATAATAGCTTCAAAATAGAGGATAAACCCTGATTTATGAAGGTGCTTATTCACCAAAGACATTGTGTATAGAAATAGGGTTAAAACTGTGGTTGTGCCTCTAAAGTGCTTCATCACTCTCTGCAGGTGTTGTCCAGTACATCAGCTAGTTCTGCCATTGCAGCACTTTCTCCAGGTGGCATCCTCATGCAAGCAGGAGCACAGCAAGCCATAAATCGTAAGTGTGTTTGCACAATGGTTAAATAATATTAACATCACTTTTGATAAATGTTGGTTGTCAGTGATTACTGAAAGCAGCCCTGTGTTGTCCAAGGTAACTAAATTACCCCTCAGCAGCACTCAACTCCAGTTTAATGAGAGATGGATAAGTGTTTAGTCTTATGAAAACAACACTTTTCTGTTTCATACTCAGTATTCTGCTGCTTTAATCCGAATACAATACTATGAAGGAAAGATCAAAATTCACAATGTTAACATATACTGTTTTTCATTTGCTGTTTTTCAGAGATGGTACCCACAGAAGTTCAAGGAGAGTTGAAGCATCTTTATGCAGCTGCAGGAGAGTTGTTGAGACATTTCTGGGCCTGTTTTCCTGTAAACACACCATTTTTGGAGGAAAAGGTTAAAAACATAATTTAACTGGCACATTTGATATGTCTGTAGTAGTTCATATGTCAGCATACATTGAAAATACAGTCTTAATGTTGTAGCTACCAGAGGGTAGCATATTTCATAGATAAATACATGTCATGCTGAGAGAAACTTTCACATTTAACATCTGTAATAGCCCTGGATGATGCAATATACTTTTATAAACATTTAGAGGTTCTATCTTTACTATATCCTCAAATTTTGTTTTCATATAGGTCATGAAAATGAAGTCGAACCTCGAGAGATTTCAGATGACCAAGCTTCGTCCTTTTCAGGACAAAATTCAGCGTCAGTATTTAAGTACAAATGTAAGTCACTGAGATATGAATAAGTATGAGTGCCTTTAACAGGTGATACTCGTGCTTTAAATTATTTGTGTTTTTCACAGCTCACAGGGCACTTGGAGGAGATGCTGCAGACTGCCTACAGCAAATTTCACATCTGGCAAACTCGTCGGATGATGAGGAAAACCTGAGGTCTGATAGTTTTTCAAAGGAAAGACAAGGAAATCATTACAGTATACGGACAAATGACCTGTGTAGGCCCTCCAGACTGATGTGAAGAGACAACACATTACAGCCTGAATGGGACGTGATTCACAGTGGCTTATGATGAGGATACAGGCAGATGCTGCTATATCCCTAAATATTCAGAGACTAACTGCATCTCAGTCAAAAATAATTGTAATTAGTTTCTTTCTCTTTTTTTGTGGGTTTTTTCAGTGGTTGGAAGATTTACACCATTAAAAGTTAAATGGGATGCTTAGAATGGTGTAATATGACCAAATTCAGATGGGAATCAGAAGGGCACTCAGGACATCAGGCTGAGGTGTGAGAGGCAAGCAGAGGACTGCCAACATGTGTTTCATCACTACAAAGAGCTAAGACAAGAAAGCCTGGGCACACAAGGAGCCCCTCTAAGCACTGGGAGGATTTGTGGAAAGTGAAAAGAGGAAGTGAATATAGCAATACTGTAAAGACATTTAGCACTCGAGTGCATTAGTGTGTGTGAGATCAAATCACACTGTCACTGGTTTGTATTGTCTGCACATTCTGTCTGCACTGAAGACGAAAACGTTAGTCTGAATTAAAGTGAGGCATAAAGCTTTTTGATCTCACTCTTTCTGTTGAAATTACAGCACTTCTGTTCATGCACCTTTGTTATTTTAAAACTGTTCTCATATATTTCCTAAGGCTTGTTTTGTGTTCCAGTAAGTTTTAGAAAGTAAAATCATTTTCTTGACATTTTTTAATTGCTCGTGATGTAGTTTGTATTTGTGCTATGTTTATTGTGTGTTTTACACTTTCATACATTTATTTGTCCTAGTAGTTACTTTGCTTAGACAGTATTTGCATGAAGGAGCCTACACTTAAGTACACTTAAAATCGATTCCTCTTGCATTTAATGACTGCTTATATTTTTTGATTCTTTGTCTGTATTTTGATGCCAATAAGACAATATTTGCATTACTAATGGCTGTGGTTCGGCTTTGGTAATGTAGACCACAGCCTGCATCACGGCTGTTCAGGAAGTGTCCGGTCAGCTGAGCGGAGCACTGACAGGTCTGTCGGACAGCGGGCTCTAGGACGATGTGATCAAACACCAGAGATGTAACGAACAGGATCTGGCTTGGTTTGGAGTTGCTGTCGGGACTGTTGTGGTGTCATTTATATCGTCTGATGAGTTTGTGAATTCGGTGACTTAGCAGCCTTGTTAGCTTACCGCTTTATTAGCTAACTTCAAATCGAGTGACAGGGCGAGGAAAGTCTTCAGAAATTTAATAGCCTCAAATATCCATCAGGTATGTGTCACGTTGACATTTCGTCTGTGTTTAATACTTTTGAGTATGTTCGGTTTTTGGTTCGTTATTTTTCGTCAGAAATGTTAGCATCAGTGTCAGCAGACGGTCTCGTGATGCAGGCTGCCTGTTCACGAGAGCACTGCAGCAACTTAATCAATACACCGCCTCCACTGTGGGTTAGTACCGAAAACTAACCGACAGCTGCCTGTTTTGCTCGGACACAGTAAGAGAAACGTTACTTTGACAGATAGACACAAAAGCTTAAACTGTCAAGGTTTACTGACGGGATTTTTCGTGTTTACCAGTCTACTAACAGGTTTTTGTGTCATAGATGGTCTATGCTAACCTGACCTAGCTAACCAACGTAGCTAAGTACGTGTGTAGTGTACTTCTGTTTCTAATACTACTGTAAAAAAAAAAAAATAGCTTTGCTCAGTTTTCTTTCATAATGTGTCTGTCATGTAAAGCTTTACGTTACAGTTAAAACTTCTAGTACTTCTGATTTTTTCAGTGTTTTTTTTTTTTCTTCCCTACTGTCAGATTTTGGTGAATGTGTATACTTTGGTTAAAAAGCATGTTTTGCTGCTGTTCAGAAGGTTGACATCGACACGATGTGACAAAATTCAATCTAGTTATCTCTTGATTTACCCTACTGGTGAAATGAAAGGCTGCTCATGTGATGTATGGTTCATACATTTCTGTGTCCAAGAGCTTTTATATTTTGACTTTTAGTGACAATATTGATGTAGCATGCACACTGAAATGTTTATTTTTACAGCTTCAGTTTTGCTTCTGCTTCCTCATTAGTTCATGAAAAACCACAAGGAGTAAATCAAAGCCAAACTACGTTATGTTGTGCTCTCTTTTCAGCTAGTGACCTCTTCTTCTGGTGTAATGGACACTAGAGTTCTAGGGCTGATTATCAAGTTTCATAAGTGTTTCATAAGTTCTGCCTAAAACCAAACTGTGTACTTTCTAGGACAAATATATTCTAGGTTCGAGGTTGTGTGAATTGGATCAATGCCATCTTGACAAGGTAGTTGCTGTAAGTCATATGATACCACACCTCAACACAGTTAAATGCCTTTGTGTTTAAGGAAGCAAAGTATTGACTTCTGAAGTGCTTCATATCTTATCCAAACTTAATTCCCTGTCTCCTCTCTCTTAGTTGGACTGTTACCCATAAAGATGCCTCTTGTACCCATTGTGCCAGAGAATCATGGAAATGTTCTGGCGGAGTTTGACTGCCTTGATCCACTTCTGTCTGCTCTACGTTTAGACTCTGGCAGGCTTAAGGTAGGTTTGATCATTTTTAGAAACTTATATTTGCTGGAATAAATTTGCATTTAACTTGCGGGGGTCAGTCACTACATACTAACATGTAGGGAAAACTTTGATGAAAATCATAGTGGACTTCAAGCAGTCAGAGCAGAAATATGTAAATGTACGTTGAAAAAAATTACAAAATGTCATTACAAATGATTAATATATTTGTCAGCTTTTTTGAAACATTATTCTTGTGTGTTACAGTGTACCTGTTTGGCAGTTTCAAGGAAGTGGCTTGCATTAGGCACATCAGCAGGAGGGCTGCACCTGATTCAGAGGGAGGGATGGAAACAAAGGCTCATCCTTACCCATAAGGTCTGTATGTGCCTGATTACCATTGGTGCAAACATACCCATTACATTGTTCTGCTTTTAACTCTACCTAATGTGACCTTTCTGTTTCAGGAAGGATCCATCACTCAGGTGGTTTGTTGCCCTCATGATGAAGACTTTATTGCTGTTGCAACAAGGTTAGATTACACATTCAGAGAAGATACGCCCAGTTCCTCTTCACATTTACTCTGTTTTCTTGGCTGTGTTGTTCACATTGTGTCTGTGTTTGGGTGTGGTCCAGTCAGGGTCTAGTGGTTGTGTGGGAACTGCAGCTGGAGCGGCGGGGTCGTCCAGAGAGGGTCAGCGTGTCTTGGGAGCACAGAGGGCAGAACATCACTGCACTCTGCTGGGACACCAGTGCTCTCAGAGTTTTTGTTGGTGACACAGGAGGCAAGGTGTCATATCTGCGAGCAGGATCCTCTAAACTGGGCAAGGTATCAAAGCAACACTACTGATGATTTTCAGTGTCTTCCCTCAGTTCTTCACTTTAATATTCGTCATATTTACTTTCCTGTTAATGTCTTTGTTACAAACACAGTTATTGAGAAGTTACAATCAAATCTAAATCAACTTTGTCAGGAAGTAAGTTAGATTACATGTGGACTGCTGTTTGTAATGTGCTTTTAGTCAAGTACCTCAAGTTGCAATAGTCATTAATGCTACGCCCCGGTTTTAGCTGTGTTTCACTTATCTCTATACAACATTCATTTCCCCACATTATTTTTTTTCCTTGTGTTTAGGGTTCAGCATTTGTCATCTTTCCTGTTCAGACAGTCACCACTGTGGACTCCAAAGTTGTTCAGCTTGGGTACCAAGATGGACGACTACTTGTATCATCCCTGAATCGTTGCTACCTCTGTGACACAGACAGGTTAGTGAACACTGGTGCTGGCAGGTGCTTACCAAAGGTTACACACTTTTGGTAACTTTCCATCAAAGGAAAATATAATTTAATGTTCATAATAAAACTATTAAATAACTTTTATTAATAACTCTAAAAGTGCAGTGTAATCTAAACTTGTCTTTCACTTCATGTCAAATTTTAATGTAGTGCTCTAGGTTACTGGCCACTGGCACACCTCAAACATGAAATGTTGAATATTCCACTTAATCTGATATGTTACTGCTATTATGTAATAACAGTAACACATGAGTGATTACTCATGGCTAATCTTAGCAGCCTGACACTATGTTATGTCCCTTTCAACTGACAAGTCATTTATTATCATTTTGTTCCTTGTGTTTACACTTAAAATGAAGAATGATTCTTCTGATGATGTGCTTGCATCCTCGTGTGTCACTGTGACGTTAATTGTGTCACTGTGTTCATAATTAGAACCATTCTGCTGCTCATTATCCAACGATCCCAAATGACAGTAGCAAATGATATGATCAGTCACCAGTCATGGTCAGACAAGCTAAAAATTAAGCCAACTGATCACAATCATCATATGCATGTCTTAGTAAAACACTTTTAGTCCCTATTTTTCAAGTCCCATTTACATTTCATATTTCTTACTTTGCTTGGTTTTTTTTTTTGTTTGGTTGGTTTTTTTTGGCTTTTATGTTTACCTGAGATAAGCTAAACATGGGTAAGAATATGATATTGTGTTAAGTTTGGTTTTTTTTTGTGTTGGTTTTTTTTGGTTGTTTTTTATGGTTTGCAGCATTTAGTTGATAAACAAGTGAGGACTATAGAAGTGAAATAGTTTTTATGGATGTGTTATAATTTCAGCAATGACGTGTATGTTTATGTGTTTATCTACTTTTAGGGAGAAGTTCTGGCGTGTTGGAAATAAAGAACGTGATGGGGAGTACGGAGCTTGTTTTTTTCCTCAGAGTAAGGGATTGTTAGTGGGTCAGCCCCCTTTGCTATACTGCGCTCGACCGGGGTCTCGCATATGGGAGGCCAATTTTAATGGTGAGGTCTTGAGCACACATCAGTTCAAACAGCTACTGGCTTGTCCTCCCTTACCCCTCATCTCTTACAGGTACTGATTTTTACCGTTCTTAAAATTTCTGTTGTAAAAGGTTGATGAAAGGCTGTAAAAGTGTTTTTTTTTTCTTTTGGGAGTAGAAATGAGCCACATTATAACGCAACACAGAAGAGCCCCCAGTCTGTCGCCTTCCCTAAACTTTTATATCTTGGGTAATGTTGAATGGTTTAAATTAAAAAACAAAGAAAATATTCTAATAATAATGTCAAGCAATAGAAAAAAGTCACATATCTAATTGTACATTGTTTTATTTATGTAGTGACCAAAATTTGCTGACTTGGACTGATTCAGCTATTTATATCTTCACACCTCAGAATGGCCAAGTACTTCTATGGACTGAAGTCAAAGGTGTGTTCTCCTGTCCTCACTTAATCAAAAAATCTGTTTATAAATGAATACATTTGCTTTTTTCTAAAATGTATTTTTTTGCACATCATAGCTGATCCTATATAATCATACAAAGTAAATTGTAATAATCTTGATTCTTCTACCAAATATCAGAGCATAACAGGGACTGTATCCTGCTAATTATAATTTAGGCAATCATAATAAATCCTGTTTTTTTTTTTTTTACTGTGAATTAATCTCAATATTTTTTTGTGTTTTTCTAGATTTGGTAGATGTTGTGGTCTACCGCAGTGAGCTCTTCTGTCTCCATGGCAGCGGGCGTCTGTCCCATTACTCACTGTTGTCAGCAGAGCGCTGTCTTGAGCGCCTGCTGCGCAGAGAGTCCTGGCTTTTGGCTGCAGTTGTCTGCTGTATGTTCCAACATGCCATTACTACAAGCAGGGTGAGATGGCTGCTACCACCATGTTCATGCACTGACTAACAACATTTCTGTTTTATTATGGTCATTTTTGAATAGCCCATCCAAAAAAAGGAATGGTTGGTTTAAAATGTGGATTAAACATTACTTAAACATTACCTTTGGGATTTTCTGAACACTGCTCATAAACAATTAGACAAACCAGCCCTGAAGCTTTTATGACAAATTATTATTAAGGGGTGAGCTAAAACTACTGGTTCATTTCAGGATTCAAACCCTAACATTCAGAGTAGGTCACATTCAAGACGGCAGCTCAGATTGTCTTCCTACTCAAATTTTCCTAGGTGATCCTGCACACTTTAGAAAAGTGCAGATTAGAAAAGTAAACAAAGTTGTAAAGAAGTGAACACTCCTTTCCATGCTCCTGGTGTGCTGTGAGGAGAATGATTTTTGGAGATGTAAAGTGTTACAGATCATCTGAATTTTTGGCTTTACCTGAAACATTGCTACAGACCCCAGGTGAAGGATGCAAAGTTCTCACCTTGAAGCAAAACTTGTTGTTTTGATATCAAAAAGTTAGTCCATATGCGGATCTGATAAGAAGTTGGATGGTTTCTCATTTTACTCGCAACAGTAAGATTATGTTGACTGGAGGGTTTTAACCAGACCTTGATGCTAAAATTGCCTGTATTTTAATACTGACTTCTATAAGTAGCTTGGATTTTTGCCACTTTTTAAAAATTATTGATGCATTGTTGGTTATTTCTTTCTATTTTAGGCTAGGAAATCAATTCCCATTGACCGCCTTGAACACCTGAAGTCTCAGCTGAGTTCCAGCACACATCTGGACCTGATTGGCCAGTTGGAGGAAGTCATCTTAAAGCTGGAACCTCTGGACTCCGCCTCCAGTAGCCGCAGAAGTAGCATCTCTTCCCATGTAAGTAAAATAATCAGGACTTCCTGTATATAATTCCTCTTTTTATTAGATTTTAGGTGAATCTGGTACTACACGTATACAGTGTCTCTGTATTTCACTGTATACTTGTTTGAAAGTAGAATAAAATTTCAGACTTGTTTCTGTTGACACTAATCATAAACCCCAGTGAGCTGCTTGTATAGAAAATGCAAAACAACTGATAAGCACTTCTAGTAGTCTTATCTTCTTCTCTATGTCACAGAATAGAGTTAATGTGAACAGAAAAGTCTATTAAATCCTTTTTTATTTTACTTACCCTAGTGTAATAAAATTTTGTAACCTCTGCATGCAATGAATGACTTCACTTATCATTTTTTTTACATGAATCTCTGCAGGAGAGTTTTAATGTCCTGGACTGTGGAATCTACCGCGTGATCAGCCGTAGAGGCAGTCAGTCAGATGAGGAGACAGGTTCCCTCATCAATCAGTCCATGTCAGAGGAGGAGCGGCTCAGGGAGTTCGGTTTTGTGCAGGAGGAGGATCAGGTGGATCATGGTAAGACTCAGTATTTTCTTATTGAGCAGCAGCTGTCAGTAAGGATGGGTATCTCTAAATCCTCCAGCTCTGAACATTTCAGATTCAATTTATGAATAGATCCACAGCAAATCAGCTGACCAATAGTCAAGTTTATTCATTAACTTGTGATTCATAACATGCGCTGTTTAACTGTCAAACTGTGCATTTATCGGCCTATACTTAATGGACTTTCACTGAGTGTAGTGATATATACCCAAATATTCCAAATATTTGTTCCATTGGTGTCAACATGTGAAGTGACAACTTTAGCATTTAGTTCTCCTGGTGAGCAGCGGCGACAGTCGCTGAGACCAGGATTTGTGTTTGAGCTGAACTGTGTTACTGTGTGTGTCCAATCCAGAGACTGATCCCACACTCATACCTGACACAACCTTTATGTAGCAGTGATGTCCAGGAAATGTATTTTAGGAGAACCAATAACACTGGCACTTAGTATTAGCTCTTTAATTATTTGGTCTGGCACTCCTTACATGCTGAATTTCACTTCCCATCATTAGTGTTTAGAATGCGCAGGATACGTTTTTCATTTGTAGCCCAACACTGCTGATATGATGATACTGAGGGATAAAAAATGGACCAGACATGTCACAGAGTTTTCATGAACTCTTAAAGTAACAAAAACATACAGTCATATCAGCAGAACTTAGTAAATCATAATAAATTGACCTTATCAAAATGAATAACCAGAATAACAGAAACAGAAAACTCAGAGTCACTCAAACACACTTTGTTGTTTTTCATCTCCCTCTGTTTCTCTCATACACTTTCTCTTTCTTTCTCTGTGCACTTGTGTGTTTATGCAGCAGCAACAAAATACTCTTTCCTTGCTTCTGGACTTAACGAGAAAAGAAAATGAACTTGTTTTCAGTTTAATAGCATCCTACATCGAATACTAATTGAACAATTTACAGATATGAATATTTTTGAGCCTTTCAAGCTGCTGAAAGATTTATTACTATGAACCTGTTACTACTGATAAATTCTGTTGCTGCTGCTTTTTTGTATTATTGCCAATATAATGAAAGTATTTGTGATTTGATTTAAACAATAAATAATTTGATAAAAGTTGTGCTCTATTTGATTTGCTTTGGGAACCAATGATTACTCTGAATAACAGCCATGCTTTGAATGTAATTTTCACTTGTCTGCATTGTTAATACGTTTCTTGTCTGTTTCATTATATCACACATCATAATTTTTTTTTCATATTGTGCAGCATTTAATTTATGTTTTCTCTATAGTGTCTGGCACCTTTGCTCCATCTGCTTGCATGTTATTGTCCTCTCCCTCTCATCATTCACCTTCACTACTCCCTCCATCTGTGTTTTTCCCTTGGCTTTTGCCACCATCTTTATTCAGATCCACAGAGCAGTGAGCGTATGGAGGGTGAACGATCTGAACAAGGTCTACAGTTTCATCTCCCCCTCTCATTCCGTCCCAAACCCCCCCGCATTGCATTGCAGGCCGTCAAAGAAAGGTAAACTTCCACTGAAATGACAATACGTACAAGTACATTAAACCCTACAGAACACACCGAACCAGGTTAAACTATACAAGACACATAGAACCAGGTTAAATTATACAAGACACATAGAACCAGGTTAAACTATACAAGACACATAGAACCAGGTTAAACTATACAAGACAGATAGATCCAGGTAAAACTATACAAGACATATAGAACCAGGTTAAACTATACAAGACACATAGAACCAGGTTAAACTATACAAGACACGCAAAACCAGGTTAAACTATACAAGACACATAGAAGTAGGTTAAACTATACAAAGCACACTAAAGCAGGTTAAACTATACAAGACACATAGAACCAGATTAAACTATACAAGACACATAGAAGTAGGTTAAACTATACAAGACACATAGAAGTAGGTTAAACTATACAAAGCACACTAAAGCAGGTTAAACTATACAAGACACATAGAACCAGATTAAACTATACAAGACACATAGAAGTAGGTTAAACTATACAAGACACATAGAAGTAGGTTAAACTATACAAGGCACACTAAAGCAGGTTAAATTATACAGGATACATAAAACCAGGTTAAAACCTACACAATACTACAGAATAACAGCAGAACCCAACAACAAAGACATTAGTTAGCTAAGTTTTTTTTGTTCTGCTTTCTTTGATTGTTTTCATAGCCCTGTTCTTTCATTTTGACTTATTTTCATCAGTGAAACTAAACTAAGCTTCTATTCTAATTTACTTCTCCTTTCCACTGAAGATACACACCTGTTTTTTTATGACAATTTTATTCCTGTGTGGCCATGTAGTGCGTTTCACTTCTAAGTATTTCACTCACTAGTGTGACAGATGAAAAGGAACCGTTAATGTTGTTGCATTTTCCTGTCAGGTTGTTAAGACGTTTGTGTTTTTGTGTAAATGCTGTTGATTTGATTCTCTCATCAGTGTCTCCAGTTTCGTTAAGAAGACAACAGAGAAGATCAACACCCTCCAGATGAACTCTGAGCTCTGGCAACGGCCTGATTTCAGAGAAGGTGTACAAGCAGAATTTTCTGCTCCTACAGCTATATACTCTGAAGAAATGGAAAATGAGTAAGTTAATACTATTTCTACCAAACACAAAGGGCACAAGGCACATACTGTTGTAAAACACATCAGTCAAATGTACACACTGTATCTTTGGTGACTGTTAGAGAATATATTTTATTATCAACAGACCATTTGAAGTAAATCAGATTACATTTGTGTCACAGGATTTATGCCGAAATTCCAAACACTGAGGCAGACATGGAGGAACTTCGATCAGTAACAGAGCGTACCATGTAAGCACAGGATTTAATTTTAGGATGTCAGATGTTTTTTTAAGAGAAATGTAATTTCACCCAAACATGCCAATTCATTCATATCTAATATCAGCACCCAGATCCAAGATCCACTGGTATTATTGGATCCAGTTTGCCTGGAAGACACTTTGCTGGAGTGGCTGCCGGTACTGGAAAGGATCCTTGGACCCACAGAGGTTTCATCAAAAACTGATGGTCCAGGAGAGGAAAACTGGGAGGGGGATTATTTAAACCCTAGTTTAGAGCAAAAGGACAAGTTCTGTTTAACAGGAGAACCATCAGGAAGCATGTTACAAGAGAAGAAAGAAGATCCCTCAGAGTTTGGAGAAGGAGAGGACCAGTGTGAAAAACAGCTGACATCAGATCACAAAGAGGAGCCTGAAGTTTCAAATGGGACAATTACAGAGCCTGTCAGAGTGGTGTCTCCCAAACCTGTGCCATCAGATCTCCTGGCTAATCTCACTCAGCTTGCCATGCTCTACACAGAGCTGAGCTGCTTTAGGAAACGGGGGGATGAGCGTGCACTCGGCTGCACAACATTTCTACGACGATACTTTTTTCTCCTTGATCAAGAACGTGTAAGGAGAATGTGTCTGCTGTGTTATCAGGAGCAGTCCGATGTACAGAGCTCCTTCATTGAGGCCATGCGAGGTCAGACAATTTACGATGCACTTTTAAAACATAGGAAATCTACAGTGTTCTCCTAGAGCAAAAAAAAAAAAAAAAGTAATCTGTATTAAACTGATTTTTGATGATAACACAGTGTCTTGTACCAGTTGCCTCATGTAGGGGATATATAAATATCAGAAATTTTTCCAGCACCATTTATCTAAGAGTTGTGCACAATAATGTTTGACTGAACTACCCATAAAGGGCAGTAATTTAGTGTAATCTAGTTAACAATTACCTTTAATTCAAAGTTCAAAATGAATCCCTGTGTCTGCAGGATATCAGTGAGCAGGAGGGGCTAAGTGTTGTACAGCAGGGTGCTATAATGGTGTTACTGATGGACGTCTGTGGCTCACTTTAGTCTTTGATGAGTGAAGACTGAGACTAACATTTAACTGTATTAACTGGTACTGGTACTGATACTGATGCAGTTTGGTCTTATGTATGACCGTTTTCCTCCACAGAACTTTCCCAGTCCAGTAAGGTGGTGGAGGTCATTCAGAGAGGGGATTTGCTGAGGTCACTGCGCAGCCTGAAAGAGCTGCAGTCCTGGAGTGCACCTGCTCTCCTCCCTCACTTATACAGGTCAGTAACTGCATTTGTCCTTAAAATAATGAACATGTTAGTTAAGATGTGTATAGTAAGCTCACTACTTTGACATTCAGGCTGTATGAGAAGCATGGAGAGGCAGCTGTACGAACATTTTCTCAGTTCTATCCTACAATAACTCCTGCTGATGTAATGGCTATGGCTCAGCAAAGACACTTCCTGGCATATTTGGACAATCTGGTCCAATCACGAACAGAGGAACACAGGTACATTATTATTGTTTTTCCTTTTTTATAATAAAACGAAGACCTTAAATCTTACATTACATAAAATTCTCCTTCTAGGCTGTCTTTTTTGCAGTCCCTACTTGAACCAGAATCACTTCGACAGGATTGGCTAGAGCTTGCACTTACCCATGATGCTCCTCAACACTGTGATACTCTGACTCCTAATGGACAACCGAGGTTTGATACTGTTCATGTGCAATGTAAATGTGTAGCTAGACATGAAGCAAGGAAAAATTATCTTTTAACGTAAAGACCTAGAACTATTTTTGTGGCAATTTCAGAATAAAATTTAATGTATCTGTCTGAATTTTTATGTGGGTGTTTATTAAAGTTCAAATTAAATTTAAAGGTTATTTTATCACAACAGACAAAACTGAAGAAAAAGTGACTTAAGCATCTTCAACCACGGTCATTTGTCAAACTATTATTGGATTTATTGGTGAATCAGTGTTGAAGATGTTTCCATGTTCACTATGAAGTCTCTGATTGTCCAAAAAAGCCTAATCTTATGCTGCGGAAAATGTTACAAATTACATTTGATCTGATTTACTTAATTAATTGATAAGAATAGTGGTTCATAAGTTAATGAACATTCTACATCAATAGAAGTTCTTGATCTCCTGTGGCTGTTTGGGTTTTTCAGGGTTAATAAACAGCCATCATTATACAACACAGGACTTTATTCAGGGCACTAGAAAATAAAATACTGACATAAAGTAATACTGCAGCTGTTTAAAATACGATCAGTGGAATACATGTGAAGAACAAAGAATAGATGTCTGAAACATCTGTTGCAGGTGGCATTCACACTGTTTCAGTTGGGGATATGGACGCCTCCTTTCTCTGCTGGTTCGCCTTCCTGCAGACTTTTCCTCCAAGCAGAAGATGGCAGAGTTGTGCCGCAGTCATGGGTACAGCTTGATTTGTTCGTTTATTTAGTTTTGTGCACAACACTGTGTTTTCTTGTTGAAGCCGCAGTGGCAGTGGGTTTACAATGTCACTTGTGTCCCTCTGTGCATGCAGATACTGGATTGGATACATTTATCTCTGTTGTGAGCTGCAGTGTCGCTCTGAGGCTTTTTCCACCATCTGTCAGTTGGATGACATTAGTCTGCTGGAGAAACCTGACGGTAAAACTTCTCAGTACCTATATTCATTACCTTTCTGCTTAAATATCAGGGAAAGATAATAAATGAAATGCTACATATGTAGATGACTATTTGACAATCATCCTTATTGCAATAAGCAAGCCTCAGGTAATGTCTGCCATACCTAAGAAATAGACAATAAGTTGTTTGATTTTTAAAGGGGGGGGGGGTAGTTTTTTTTTACAAGCATTTATGTGTAAAAAATTAC
>JAPSES010000249.1:4667669-4686854 GCA_029822895.1 Maxillicosta whitleyi
GTTTGAAATGGGAGCAGGTGTAGCGGACTTTATTTCTACAACTGTTCGATTCCCCTAGTCCAGCACCCCTTTTTTTTTGAGTCAGATGTGCGCGTTTTTCTTCACTTTACAGTACCCTCACACTAAGAGTAGACAGTTTACCTCCACTTCATCAAAACGGTCATGATTTTATGTTTGTGTTTTCACTTCAGTAGTTGTTCAGCCAAAATAAAACACATTGCTTATCTTGAAATATCTCCTTAAATTGGACTAATATCTGATCTCTGTTCCCCAGGGGTTGAGCCTGTGACTCTGGATGAGTGGAAGCTCCTGATCCAGTTGTCTCAGCAGTACAGCAATGTGGCAGATCAACTCACAGGTGTGAATGGGGGCAGCTGGTCTAATGGCTCTGCAGACTGTGGTGGAAGGGTCAGCCCAGAGAACCTGACCCTGAGGCTGGCTCGGACAGCTGGGCCTGACCGAGCTCTAGCCGTATTGGAGGAATGTGGAATACAGCTGGTCCTTTCTCCACACTCCACGCTGGTCTGTGAGCTGCTGAGAATATCTGAGAAAAGGCAGAGGTGAGTCAGGAGGCCAATATCAACCCCAATTCGAAGGTCCACTAGAAACTGGATCACTTGGATCATTAAGGGGATTTGATCTTTGCAGTGCAGTACAGTCTCTTTTGTGTTGTGTTTCAGGGCAATGATCCAGACGATGCTTGAGCGCTGTGATCGGTTCCTGTGGTCTCAGCATGCCTAAATCCAGAGACAAGCGGTGTTGAGCTACTTCTCTAAGCCAAACAAGTTGACTAATACTTTATGTAAGTCTTCCATCTAACTGCTGTTGAAGCTGTGAGCTAAAATAATGCTTTGTACTGTGAACTTTGTCTTTTGAGTTAAAATAATGTATTGTGTTTTTAACCTTTACTTGAACTTGTTTTGCACACACCTTTTTAGTATTAAGCTCTTCATTCCATTTACTTTATAATATTGTGTAATGATCTGAGCTCAACTGGATTTTGCGTAACAGACAATCAAATATTTGATGCCACAGACTTTTGAGAAATGAAACACTGGATTTTATAATGATGAAAGAAATGAGGGGGGATGGATAACAGTAAAATGCTCTAACCACTTAGATGAATAAAAACTGTATGAAAATTCTGTTGTTTTTATTCTTTTTTTTGGAACAAAATGTGGTGTCCTTTCCCTCACAGTACAAAAAGCTCCTGTTTATATGTGCTTCTAATTTCATTCCCTACGTCTGTTATTTAGTTTAAAGGGTCATTTCAGTAACTAAAACAAAAGCCTTTTCTGTTGTTCACTAAGGTGGGCCATCCAGTCAAAACAAACAAAGGCTTAAAACAATGATTTCATGGGGAAACACTGCATTTTTATATGACTATGATGAGATTTGTTTTTTCAAACAGGACATTTTTCAGACATAATTCTACATTTTTCCGGTTCTTCTCCTGGCGCTTCCAGTAAATGATGTGTAATGTGGGTCAACAGAGATAATATTAATAACAATGTAATGAAATGGAACTGATGAGTTGAGTATTTGATGGTATCACACACCTGGAGCATCAAAGAGAAGAAGAGGCCAGAGGCAACTGTAGGAGGTTCACATTTGATTTTTAATGCCTCTACTGGACACAACTGGCCTTTATGAGTCATGTCCTGAGACCTGCCTTCACCTCGACCTTTGTGTCTGATCTTTTAAGCTTTCTTATATTCATCCTCTTCATTTATTATCCCTTCCCTCAATCCTTGCCTCTAGCTAACTCACCTGTCTGTCACTGGCGCAGAGACAATCAGATTGAGGGATTTGGCATATGGCAAAGAAACTGATACACTTGTAGTGAAAATCGTCTTTAAAATCCCAACTCTCAATGTTACTTTAAAGTCCAACTTGTATTTAATTACCTTTTCAGCCTATGCGAAATTCCTATCCTGTCTGTTGACGTTTAATATGTTAATTGCAGTTTTACTTCAGTTTACATAATAGAAATACAAGTACAAACAATTATAAAATGCCTCCACTTGTCATTACTGGTGCAGTGTCTTCATGTTTATACCTGAGCACTCGTCTCTGCTGGGATAAGATGAAATGTTTAAGTCCAATGATTTGACAAGGTTTTCATCATGGGCAGCAGGACAGAAGTAAATTTGATTTGAGAGGTTATTATGCTGAGGTGGAGAGTCCAGTGTTTGATGTTGGGTTCCTGTCACCAGAAGGACAGATAAGAGGATTCTGCACATACCTGTTGGCTCTGCAGCCAGTGTATAAATGGCAAACTCGATGCTCAGAGCTGAACACGCACTGACGCACACACCTGTTGGCTCACAAGATGAGTCACAGTCACTGCAGCAGTAAGGTACTATGAGCTTCATAACTGTTAAAACGAGAAAAACGATCCTCCCTGCGCTGATTAATTGATTAATTATAGGAACGCAGATGGATACAGCTCTCATGGTGAGTTCCACTTTAAACTTTTCTGTTTTAATTTCATTGTGTGGTGGAGCACATTTTTTGAGGCATTTGGTTAAATGTCTCTTGGTTTCAGGTGTCCCTCTCTCTGCTTGGACTGGCTCTTATCCTGCTGTCCTTCCCTGAACATGTTTCATTAAACGGCGTACTTGACAACACCACAGGTATGATTGCTGTTCATTACTGAGGCAAACGGTGGGTTTTTTTTATGTTTTCTTCAGATTACATTGTAATAACTTGAGTCTGTCTTCACATTAGTTGGCTCTAACCCTAACGAGGTGAGAGGCAACTCGGTGTAGTCAAGTATATTTTTTTTTTAAGTAAAAGAACTGAAACCACACTCAAATGCAAATAACTGAAACTTATCTTTATGAAAGCAGGTATTATTATGAGCAAAATGGGTGTAAAATATGTAAAAAATAAAAAATGTTTTACATTTTGGATTTATATGGTATTTTCCATAAAGTTGAAATGACTGTTTTCAGAGACATTATATAGTAGGATATAATTAAAAAAAAAAAAAAGAGCAGAAGTGTGTAACCATTGAGGGGTATATATAAGGACAGAAAAAACACAAGTTAAGACTGTGAGTGTGAGTGAAAATAAACAAGGAAGACCAGAAGACAAATGTAAATTAATTTGTGCAAACCAAATATACAGTTTATTTGTCTTCAGGAACTGTGTTCTTGGGATCTGCGTTTGTGGAGGAGGCTCTTCAGAGGGCAATTGAGCTGACTGATGCTGCTTATGCCCACACAAGTGAAAGGCAAGGGTTTATATTTGATTTATTTTACATATTTACATATTATGAAGCCACCATACCATGTCTACATACATACTGTCTGTTCTATTTTGATGTTTTCAGAGTAAAGAAGTCTCTGTCTGAGGGCCCTTTGAGACCCAGTGACCTGCTGGCTCAGTTCAAACAGACTGAAACCAGGACCAGGACTCAGATCCATGCCGCTGAACTGTTGGACAACACAGTGGAGCTGATCAGAGAAATGGTCTACACTCACACCATGGTCCAACCTAATCCTCATGGTACTGAACAGAAAAACTGGTTATTGGTTTTGTTTAGCAGAACAGTTGCATCCTTTTGGAATGACCTTTCTCTTAGTATCAAGCTGGAGTGGCTCCAAAAATGACAAATGTCACATTTCAATGAATGTACATATGAGCCCGTCCTCTAATAAAAGTGTATATAAATTGTTAGTTTTCTGTGACTCTTCAACAGGATTTCACTCTAGTTCTGACTGTTCTTCTTAGTGTGTTTCAAGACAAAAACTTTATTCAAAGTTGAAACAGTTACAGAGCCTGCAGTGGCACCGGACTAATTCACACAAAAACTAAAGTGTATATTGATATTTTCTGAATGACTTGGGTTTTGCAAAGTGAATCAAATACCTTTAAATATATTCATATTATTCATGCAGTTATGGCTAATAAATGAGACTTTAAACTACTAGACCTGAACTCTACTGAAATCTTTTTGTGTGTTGTCAAGAAGAATAGATGTTACAAGCTGTTTGCATTTTAGTGTTAGATGTAACAGCAATGAAAGACCAGGTCCAGGTTCTTCCAAATACTGATTTATGAACTTAATACAGCAATATTGAGTATTACATAACTTGATTGTTATATATATATATTGTTATACAAATTTGGAGATAACGATCAGTGTTTTAAAAAAAAAAATAATAATTTTGCTCAAAGATAACCCTATAAATAGTCACAACAGTAGAGTTGTGTTCATCATATCAGATCTTGTTGCTGTATGCTGTCACAGAGCTGCTGAGTGAAGGCGATGTGGAGAATCTGCTGCAGGTGACGGGCTGTTCCACTGAGCTGCAGAGACCCAGCTGTCACACAGACTGTCTGTCAGAGCGTTACAGATCCATCACAGGAGAGTGCAATAACAGGTCAGTGCTCAGAACCGATAATAGACAACCACAGAAACAGGCTGTGACAGAGCAGTGTGGACTGTCATTATAACCGCCTTTCATTGGGTTGTTCAGACAGCATCCGAGGTGGGGGGCTGCAAACACTCCATATTCCCGCTGGCTGCCTCCAGAATATGAGGATGTGTGGGGGACCCCCAGAGGCTGGGATCCAGACCACACCTACCACAATGCCAGCCTGCCTCCTGTAAGACCCCTGCGCTCATCATCTGTCCCTTCAGCTCTGCTCGTCTCCTCACCTTGTTGTTGGTCGTCCAGGTGCGGCTGGTGTCTCAGGAGGTGCTCTTCACTCATAATGACAACATCTCTCTGGACTCCACTCTGTCCCACCTGCTGGTGGAGTGGGGCCAGTGGATAGACCATGATCTGGTGCTGACGCCTCAGAGTCCCAGCACAGCAGCTTTCAGAACAGGAGCTGACTGCACCCACACCTGCAGCCGGGACACGCCCTGCTTCCCCATACAGGTGCACCACCAACAGTCAGCCGCCCTCAACATCCCTCTGTTCTCAGTCTACATGTGCAGAGACATGCCACTCATTCACACATCGACTTTCTTTCATCACTGAATGCAGTAGATAAAATTATACTCTAGTTCATTAAGCTTTTCAGTGCCTGTATTACCTTAAAAACATTTCTTATGATTATATTATTACTTATTGTTTGTTTCTGAAGTAGACCAACAACAAAAACTGATCAGTTTCAGAACATTGGGGATTTTCTTCAAATAAGAATCCAAAGAAAGATAACATAAAATATTAATATTATAGAAAGATATTATTGAACAAAAGTACTTAATATATGAGGGAGCTTCAGACAACTGTAATAAAACATTTATTTATCAAAAATAACTAAATTATAAATAAATTATTTTTCTACAAATCTAAAAAACAAAACAAAACCTGCTTTAAATAATGGTGGCATCTAATGAAATGCTGCATCTCTTAGATTTACGATGTAAAACATACAACTTTTCTTAATTCTAACTATGAAAATTAAGGGTGTACATTTCTTTGCTTTTAAATTCATCATTGTTTAATAAGCTTTATCTGTAACTAAACCAAAACTACTAATTACTAATTACTCTATTTCTTCTAGATCCCGTTGTCAGATCCTCGTAATGGCATCCAGAGGTGCATGCCATTCTTTCGCTCTGCTCCCAGCTGTGTTCCTGGGGTTCTGCCCCATCGCCATCGGGAGCAGCTCAACGCCATCACCTCATTTGTCGATGCCAGTATGGTGTACGGCAGCTCCACAGCTCTGGCCTCTTCTCTTAGAAACCACTCCTCTCCTCTGGGCTCAATGGCGCTCAACTCCCATTACTCAGAGCAGGATCTGGCCTACATGCCCTTCCTGCCTCGCCTCCAGGCCCACGTGGACCCCTGTGGCCCTCGCAACTCCACCACTACTCCCAGATCTGCACCCACAGAGAACATCACATCCTGCTTTCAGGCTGGTGAGACTGTAAATGTAGTGTGGAATTGGTTTTAACATTGCAAGCGCGAAAGTTGCAATATTCCAACAAGCAGCAACTGAATGAAACAGACCATAGCTCCAGTAGAGTTGCCAAATCTTGGTACCACCTCTCAATAAATGGCAGACATGTGCCTCTGCAGTCCTAACACCATTTCAGGACATGTTTGTATTCAAACTGAAGAAGAAAATCCCATTTGAAAGGTGTGGGAGCAAACTACTGTAATATGTATGTAAATAAGGTTAATTAGGTTTAGTTTTAATAGATAAGGACAGATTTAACTCCTCTGTTCATAGTTTCAAAGCTAATTTGTTTTAAGGATAAGATGACAAAACACAGAAAACTTCCATGTAAATATTTTCAAATTTCAATTTTACGTTACACAATCCAATATGGTGATGATGTCACAATATCAAATAAGATGAGGAAATCCCATCTTAAACTTTGTGTCATATCCAATATTCTTCTCATTTATAATAATAATAATATTATTATTATTATCTCTAATCACTTCCTAGCTACACCTTTTTTGAAATCAAAATGTATTAATTAATTAATTTATTTATTTCAGAACTCTGGCGCCTAAAGTGTTAAAATAAATGAAAACATCAGGAACAGCATGTTTATTCTATTCACACTGTCATTAAAATACCTGACATATGAGTGTTCAGATCAGATTTAGACTTGTCAATGATGTGTCAATGATGCCAAACACACAGGGGACATCATTCTTTCATATAAGAGTAGCATCACTTTTTTTCTGTTCATGATGATTCTTTGGAATATCATTCTAGGACACCTCATAGAACTATGATGATGATGATGATGATGAAGAACTATGCTATGATTTACAGAATTATTATCAGTTTTCCTGCTTTTAAAAGGTCTTTCCCACCGTTATCGACAATAATGTTTTGACAATAATGTTTTCCAGGTGATTCAAGAGCCAATGAGCATCTGGGAATGATTGCACTGCACACACTGTTTCTAAGAGAGCACAACCGCTTGGTCAAAGAGCTCCACCTGCTCAACCCCCATTGGAGCCCTGAGACCCTTTACCAGGAAGCCCGGAAGATCATGGGGGCCATACACCAGGTATCACCTATAAGTTTATACCAAAGCTCTTGAAGAAGCATTGAAAAGCATATTTACAGATTTTTTAATATATTTTTTTGTATGAACCATTTAGATCCTGACATGGGAGCACTATCTGCCACGGATCCTCGGACAAAGTGCTACATCACGCCTGATTCCTCCCTACGAGGGTCATGATCCTGATGTAGATCCCACCATTGCTAATGTCTTTGCGGCTGCTGCATTTCGATTCGCCCATGTCACTGTCCAGCCAGTGGTCACAAGGCTGGGCCCGGGGTACACCACTGACTCCCAGCATCCACCACTGCCTCTACATCATTCACTGTTCGCATCTTGGAGGATTGTGCAGGAAGGTAAAACACAATCCTGTAACTGACCGGATGTAAATTACATGATGATCCACTCAGCTTTTCTCACTGTCTCTTTTTGTAATCTCGGTTTTTAGGTGGGATAGACCCTGTGTTGCGAGGTCTTTTGTTGTCCCCTGCTAAGCTGCAGACCCCAGGGCAGATGATGGTCGAGGAGCTGACGGAGAGACTGTTCCAGGCTCAAGGAGGGATGCCTCTGGACCTCGCAGCCCTTAACCTCCAGAGGGGCCGGGACCACGGTCTGCCAGGTATAAGGTTACCATATCATGAGCTGACTTCTTAAATCAAAGTTGTCTGTCTGAGTAGAAATGGGATTTTTTTTTTTTTTTCGAGAAGTCTGTTACGACTGAAGACGACAGGGTTAAAGAGCTGAGCTGAGCCCTTTATAGGGCACTCATACAAAGAAATGAAAATACTCGGATATTCAGAATTTCAACCTTGGTGTGCTATTGGATGACGTAAGGACAATGTATTACTTTGGTGAAGGTAAAAAAAAAAAAAATTATGTAGAAAATCAAGGTCTGTGAAGTTATCATATTTGTTTCCTTACCCGTAAATGGCCTGAAAAAGAAATCCAAGACAGATATATTAAAAAATACAAGCGAATGCACACATAAGGTGAAAAGAACATTAGACTAAGTGGTTGGCTTCACCCAACCACTAGCCACGACTGTAAAACAAACTTTGTGTGTTATAACTTATATTCTCTGAAAAATGGCCAGAGAATCACAAATTTTCTTAGGGTATGTAAACATATGAGCACAACTGTACTTGGTTTAGTGGATGAAGCAGGACACAGTGAACTGAGTCAAAATGCACAAAACCAAGTCCCATGAAAATGTTAAACAACGGCAGCCTTTGTTAATGCTATTTGTTACACCTGTTTTCTCTGCAGGCCTTACATTCATCAGACAAAACACTGGCATGAACATAAACCGGGTCCAGATGTCAGAATGTGTGTAATCGCTTCTCCAGATGCCCACTGTCAGATATTTAAAGAAATGTCTCTTCATGCAGAATAAATAGGAATAAAAAGTCTAAATCGAACTCTTTTTGAAATTGTGTTTTTAGTATAAATATGTTTGTTAGACTTGTTTTAAAATGTATTATTGTACAACAGTAGGTGCAATAAAGTCATTTCATGAATCAAAATAACATAATATACTAAAATAATTTCAATGCAAAAAATTGACCAAAAAAATGACATAATTGATATAAAATCATTCAGTAAATTAAAAGCAAAACATTCTTCTTTTCTTGTCTTTAAACTCAGTGATTTAAAACAATGTTGTACAGACTTGAAGGTTCAATATCTGTGTAACACGCAGCAAATACAAGTCAGGAAAAAAATAAAAATTTAACATGGTCACTTTAAAATGCAGTAAATAATTACCACAGTGCCATGTTGATCCAGAGTATTACATCCTTCTGGGTAAAACCTAAAAATTGCCCCTGTACTTTTCCTTAACCCATAAATACCCAGTGCTGCTTTTGCGGCAGTTCCCAAATGATTTTTTTCTCTATGTCTGACTTTCTTACCTGATAATCACCATTTTTTAATAGTATTACTCTCTGTATTTTTGCACTTTATGCTGTAAATCATGTATTTTCCTGTATTTAATTCACAGATCATGTAAATATTCATGAAAACTTAATGAATTCAAAGTTAATTATGTCAAAACAGAGTAAAATTAAGAAAAAGTAACTTTTTCAGCAAAGATATATACAATGGAATGTCAAACTCAGTGTCCACTGTCACTGATCCAACTCTGTGGGTTTTACTGGTGAGTCAATGTTGTAGAAGATGACAGTGTTCCCATGTTCACTACAGAGCCTCTGAACATCCAAATGGGTCATATTTGAATACCATAAAAACATGACAAACAGCACAACTACACAAATTACACCAATTATTTACATGTATTGATGGGATTAATGGATCAACAGGTATTAAACAGTTTATATCTGTAGGTGGTTTGTTTTGCCAGTGGCTGTTTGGGTCTCTATGGGTTGATCTTTATTCACTGTCATTTAGTTTATTTTACGCTAATACTGCAGAGGTACATGTAGATGCTGTATCACATCATCTAAAACACATTGTAATATAGTTAATGTCCTTCTGGTTCTCGTTTCCTGTGCCAGAACTTTCACCTCCTGCTTAATTTCTCATCTTTCAGGCTACAGCTCATGGCGAAGGTTCTGCGGCCTCTCTGTTCCGTACTCCACATCTGATCTGGCTGAAATCCTTGGAAACGTCACCCTGGCTCACAAATTCCAGGTCCTGTATGGGACTCCACACAACATCGATGTGTGGGTGGGAGCCATCTCTGAGCCGGCGCTGCCAGGAGGCCGGGTCGGACCTCTGCTGTCCTGTCTTTTGGCGCGACAGTTCAAAACACTGAGAGACGGAGACAGGTAAAACAACCCCCCCTCCCCCCCCACCACCACCCTGTTTGAACTGCTAAATAACATAATAATGGTTTGCATTTGAAAAATCTGTGTGTCCTCTGAGGTTTTGGTGGGAAAGGAAAGGAATGTTCACCAGCGCCCAGAGGACAAACCTCCACTCCGTCTCTTTGTCTCGCATCATTTGTGACAACAGCCACATCAGCCACGTCCCTGCCGACCCATTCTCACGCACTGAGCAGTTGGAGGACATGCTTCCCTGCTCCCACCCACTCATCCCCCACCTCGACCTTAACCCATGGAAAGAACCAGAAACAGGTAGCAAACAGGAACAGTTTCAACTCATATCTGTTATGATTTCACACTTTCCACTCTAGACCGATCTCTTTGTTTCAGATCCAACCTGCGGCCCAATACCCAGGATTCCATCAGGATACTGGCTGCTCTGTGACTCTGTGATTCTCTATCAGTGTCGCTCTGGGTTTAAGCTGCTGGGTTCATCATCACTCAGCTGTGATCTGAGCAGCCACCAGTGGAGCTCTGCCCCCCCGACCTGCCAAGGTACAGACTCATGTGGAACAGTTTAACCCTGGGCCCGGTTTACTGTTGATCAGCAGGCTTACAAATGATCTGCCTCAGACATTAAATGTGCTAAATCTTATTACTTTAATAAGATGATTGGATTAGCTCAGTGTATATGATAGTGTTATTGCTCTTATATATTTATGTTCATTTACATAATACATTCAGACAAACATTCCTTAAGACATTTTCACCCAAGACTGCATTTTTTGCCTTGATTCTTGCAGATATTAATGAATGTGAAGAGCAGGTTTCTCCCTGCCCAAACAACCTGGAATGCCTTAATACACTGGGGTCCTTCATTTGCTCAGGTTTGTCAAAGATAATGTACAGTTTGAGTGTCAATAATACAACACCACCAAGGAATGATCTGTCAGTTGTGATTTTTAATGTTCATATGATCCAGAACCCTCCACGTTGTCTGTCATCTCCACTGTCGCTGCTGTGATCGTTGTCATCGGCGGTGCGGCTCTACTGGTTATGATCATGGTCTGTTATCGGAGGTACGTTTTCTAACCTAGAAATCAATTTGATGGCAAAGGTCCTGCCTGTACATTTCAAAATTACCAGATTGTGCTACAGTAATACAGAGAGAGAGAGAGAGAGAGGTATTTGGTCTTTAAAAATAAGGAGTGATTTTCTAACAACTGTAAAAGGTGAGTAATTGAATTTCTTTCTTACAGATATTTCCCCAAGAAAGAAGAGATAGTCAATGCTGGATGTTGTCAAGCAAAAAGTTAATACAGATGAGAATGGGTAATTGACTTTTCCTGTTGTATGGAAGTTCTGTAGTCTTACACTGCTGGGTCTTGATAACTCATGGATCTTTTTCTTGTTCTGTCTTCTTCCTGTACATTCTAACAGTGCTCATTTTGTTAACCACAAATCAGTTTATTTGGGTCTTATAATCGGTGCAAGGCCATGAAAACAGAAAAAGCTTACAATGGTCTTTTCAATCCGGAAACCAAAATCTTACTGGAATGTCTGCTCCAAAAACAGATTTTCATACCATGAAGCCCGTCTTAGTGGAAAATGGTGGCAGTATTTCCTCCGGATCTCTGTGCCTTATTACTGCTTTAAAACCGGTTGGGTAACTGTGGGTGTGGAGCAGAGCTTTTGTGTCGGGGTAACCAGGCAGTTCCTGGCAGTGACCTTAATCTAACACCTAACTAGTGACACAGAAATGGGTCGTCATGCCACCTGGGAGTACTGGTTTAGAATGAATAACTACAATGAGTCATAGTTCACAAACCTGGAAAGGCTATAAAAGCCTGATATGAAAGATACATCCGTAAATCATGCACAGGACAAAAGTTCTGGTCAGACTACACCTTCTCTGTTTTAATGGAGTGTTTACACTGAATGACACATAATTATCAGTACGCCAAGGTTAGGAAACTCCAAGCCCAAAATAAGGCTAAGAAGCAGTTATTGCACTTTGATATAATATTCTTCATATTTACCATTTTCTGTAAAAACTGGACATTAATAATATTAAATCTATACTATGAGGTACGACCAATAAATGCATATTATGGCCATTTACTGCATTCATGCATAGTCATTTATGGCTTATCTGTACATACTGTTGATTGCAGACTTGCAAAACTATGGTTGCATATTACTTTCACATCACCTGTATTAAAGCTTGGTCATCTTCTGAGTACATGTGAAGCTCGTACTGATGGAATCACTAATTCACTGATACTACACATGATTATTAAGTCAAGGCCGGGCTACTGAGAAGCTTTGTGTTTATACAAGGAATCTGGAAAAGAAATAAGGCCATGCTGGGACAAAATGTATCTGGTGGTATTTGAGGTGAAAAACCTCAAAGGTGCTCGTGAGCATAAGGTGAAGCCCAGTTGAGTCCAAAGATTCACAGTGACCCACTGACCTTCATGTCTTGTTAAGTGTCATCTGCAACATTATGAAAACCTACCAAATTAGACCAGTGTCACTAGATCAGACCATGTAAAATTGTCATAGCACTGAAAATATTTTCATAAATGTATTTCCATTCTGTCAACATTTTTGGACTGTTTTGTTGCTGGTAGCATATTAAAATATGAATCAGAAATGATTTACTAATATTGTATTTGTAGATGAAACAGCAAAATGATTTTTTTGTGTTTAGATGGACAGAATTTCACCAGTTTAATAAAGCTGCATTCTACAGTAATAGAGGAGCTACAACCCATAGTGTCATATACTGTTTTCCTCTATGTTCTTTGGACAACTTCAGTTGCAGGCAGTATCATTGGCCAGTTTATGAGATGGGCCTGATCACTTTAACCTTTTCCCTCTAACTTCCTAAACCAGTTTTATCTGGTTCCAAATCTTTGACCTGAACTGGGCATTAGGAAAAAAAAAAAAGTCAAATCACTGTTTTGTAGAAGCCATATGTGAAATGCACAGTAAATCTGTTTTAACTATGCAGTAACAGGTAAAAGATTGTCTTGTCGGTGTTCATCTTTTCAGCAGGCTGATGATGTTTTGTATTAAACATGAGAAGCTGTGTGTACTCCACCAGGGAGGCCAGATGAAAAAGAAAACTGTTCTGCATGCTGTAAAAAGAAACTCTGGAGGACAGCAGTTTCTGAGGCCACAAAGAAAAACAAATCAAATCTAATATGACATATCTTGGAGAAGCTCATTTTTAAATCATGTTATTTGACTACTTTGTCAAGTGCTGGTTTAATTGTCTTTGTTGCATATCCAGAAGTGGTTTTCAAACTTTTCCTCTTTCCCTTGTTGTCCGACTTCTGCTACAGCATTACAGCTGTAAAGACTCAGCTACAAAACCTGATCCAGGAGCCTCAATACCACAGTTAAACCCAGACTCATGGGTTTTCGGTGTCCTGGGATCATGCTGTCCTGTTGGGTTCTGCAGTTGACTGTCAGGTCCTCTAGCCCTGGTCAGTGAGGTAGAACCCTAACTTGGCCACTGTCATCTCTTTCCGGAGACGCATCACCTCCCAAAACATCTGCTCCGCTGGGTGAAAAACAGAGATGACAATAAAAGATACATGTCAACAAGTTGAGTTAAACAAGTCCTGACAGAGTTAGATTTAATAAGTTCTGGCACTAGTTCAGTGATTAAACAAATGTTCATTAAAATGCTTATGGAGGTTAGTGTTAACGTACCATCATGTCTCACCAGGCCCTGCTGGATGTATCTGATATAAGTAAAAAAATTGCACACAGCTGTGATCTAAATAAATGGAAGACAAAGTTACATGAAACACTCTTTGAGGACAGTAATGTTTTGTATGTCAGGAATGCTTATTTGTAGATAAAACTGATAGTTACTCGTGCTCGGCTGGAAGGAGAGATGTAATAGTAGCTCCCCTTGTCACCAAGTTTGATACGATGTCGACAGAGGCGGGACATACCACTTAATGCACATTTTCTAAAAGCAGAGAAACAGCTACCGTCAAAGAAAAAACCTACAGCGACAAGATATTGTTTTTGGAAGACAACTGAGAATGTGATGTTTAGTGAACAAACATCAGCAAATAAAACCTATGCAACTGATAAAAGACATGACAACTTTTAGAAGAGAAACGGTTCACAATCAGAAAAGTTAGTTACTGAAAAGAGGAAAAGTTCCTAGATTGTATTTATGTTTAACAGACACATGCAGAATGTTGGAGACAGACAGACAGACATCACCTCATGCTACAGTAAATGGTTAGTTAAAAGCAGAAAAAGTGACTGATTCCTGAAAGGACTTACGTCTCTATTGCTGCCCTAAAGCCACTGAAAAAAAAGATTTTCAAATCAGACAGTGATTAGACATGTGCCCACTGATTATACCCATCTACGATAAACATGGTAAAGA
Organism: Maxillicosta whitleyi; assembly: GCA_029822895.1. NCBI lineage: Eukaryota > Metazoa > Chordata > Actinopteri > Perciformes > Neosebastidae > Maxillicosta > Maxillicosta whitleyi. The sequence continues at coordinate 4,681,867 of JAPSES010000249.1, forward strand.
TAGTGAAAAACCTTCAGCTTTGACCCCCAGAGAGAAATCACGAGAGGAACCAAAACATGTCAAGGCTGTGTTTTCAGTGTTGACTTGGCCATTGTTGGCTGTGAACTGTGTGACAAAACAGGCTGATTATGTTATGCAGACATGATGGAAGGTAACTCACTTAGGGCCTCCACACTCTATGGCCGAGGCTTTAACCATTGGTAACGCTGACATGGCCACAGGCTCAATAGTCAGGGAATTGTTTTCCACTGCACTCTGCACCAGCTGAGATAGCTGTGGACAGCACAAATTAATATTAGCACAAGTTCAAGCTGTAAAATAGAACACAAATGGAGTTTTCCCTAGGTTTTCAGAGGGCTTAGGTGCTTATTCAAAGGAAGTGGTGTTTTTAGTTCCTGCCCAAGTTGTACACGAAGACATTTTGAGGTTGTTCAACAAAACATTTTTTAATATTTGGGACCATTATTTTTCACTAAAGATAAGACAAAAATTGGAAAAGGTAAAGCAAGTAATGACTAAACATTAAAAAAAATTTGCTCAGCCCAGTAGCCTTATAATGGTACGAAAACCCCTGCAATGGTAGATTCATGTTCTGACCTCAGATCTTGTGAACGAGAGGCATGGGCCAATGTCTTCTCTGTAGATTCGACTCAGGAAAGCAGAGGAGTGGTCCAGACTGGGATGTTCCTTCCATGCCAAAAACTCTGCAAACAGAACTGAATCCATCTGCAAAGAGGAAAAACCACCCATAATGCACTTTGTTTTCCTAATAAGAGGCCATATGTTTGTCATGAGACCAGTCATATTTTAATATTAAGAGTATATAACTGACCACTTCTTTGATATGCTCTATAATCTTATACTCAATATGTCTCATTGTATTTAAAAAAAAAAAAAAAGAATAAAAAAATAAAAGACATCAGCAAGAACTTGTCACATGATTTTAAAGTAACTCACAATTAACCTCCATCTAATATACATTTTTCATAGCAGACATAGCAGAAAAAGATATGTCAGGACTTAAATACACACTGGCTGTATTCCGTGTAGCTGACTCACTGTAGCGATCAGTCATTAATATAAAGATCGCCTGTTTTTCCATACAAGTCTGCTTGTGCCAGTAGTACATTAAAAAGAATATAAATATACTTAATACTTGCAAGCTGGACATAAAAATGGCTTGTAATTAAACACAGATTAAGCACCAACGTCACACAGCACAAACAGTGTTTTACAGCTGAAGCCAATATAAACTGAATCATCTTGTAGCTACACTAAAACTTAACACTGAACACTGCAGTTCAACTACACTGATTGTACTCACATATCCAGTATACTCATTTAATCTATTAAATATTATGACAAAAACAGATCCACATGTCTTTCAGCAGCTAGACCTGGACAAACAGCAGTGGTTACCTGTTTGCTGTCCATCCCTAGGCCCTCCCCCTGCTCCTGACAATAAGGGTCAGGGGTCATACTGACAGACTGTCCAGGAACAAGGCAGAGAATCAGAGAAAGGAGAGCAGGAACAGCAGGCTGAGAGAGGAAGAGACATCAGACACATACAGGAAGAACGAGTCAACCTGAGGTTAGCGCTGAGCGAAAGAACAAACAAATAAAAGGTTAAAGAAAAGCACCAGAGAAGAGGAAGATGAAAAAGCAATAGAAAGGTCAAGGTTTGCAGAGATAAATACAGAAACTTTTACAAAGCTGCACCCGATTACCTCTCTGTCCTCTTTGGCCAGAGGCTGAATAGAAACTGTAGATGGCTCTGGTTTTCCAGGTAAAGACGGAAGTGCCCCACTAGCGCTTTTGTTGCGAATGTGGCCCCCGACGTGTTTGTACGCTCCCCTGGTACCAGGAGACTGGAGCTGTGGATGTAGCTGACGGTTTGGTGAAGACGGTGTCGAGGTCAACACTAAAGTTTTTAGTGCCGTCACTTCTGCTTGTAGAACATCAATCTGAAAAATATGACAAAAACACTAAGCTAATTCATAATAGCAAATATCATTTAAGTGCAGTTACAATGTTTTAAGGGGATAAATGTTATGAAAATCATTTGGTTTAAAAAAGAAACACCTTATAGTTTAAGTGAAGCCAAAACCAAATGAACACACCTTCCCCTGAGCCTCCTTCAGCTGTTTCTCAGCTGCTGCTTGTTTGACATTAGCTTCATGCACCATCTTATGAGCTTCCTGTAGGAGAAAATGAAAACATTAAAATGAAGCACTCCAGTCCTTGTTTTTGATCTGAACGAAACTTTTAACAGAATAAAAAGTACAACCAAGAAATCAGTACTGCATAAAACTTGTGGAAAATAATCAAACTGTTTTTGTTTTGGGACAAATACTGCACCCAGCGTTAACGTTGAACTAAGGAAATTGCGTGGGTTTTTCCAAATATTTTTGTGGTACTGGGTCTGTAATGGATTGTAAACAAAAAAACCTATGGAAATAGAGGGTGCTGTCCTTTGAGACTTCTGATTCACAGAAAATGATATCAGTGTGTATATGTACACTTGCAGGTTGTTGTATTTGACTGCTTCTGAAGCTGTGGTGTGGCACAATGTTGTGTAATGTCTGTCTAGTGTCTGTTATGTGGTGGTTTTTGTCTGACAGCTAACACAGACACAAAGAATTTAACTAAATTAATTAAACAACCAAAAAAAAGGAAGTCAGAACAACAACTTAACTAATTCATGGGCAGTTATTTGAATATATCCTTTAGTTATTCAGCTTTCAGTACACCCCATACATCGTGAATTTAGAGACAGAATCTATGGTAGTATCACATCACAGCTTTATCATCACAGCCTGAGGTATCTGTCAAAATAACACAGGCCTTAGTAAAGGGCAGTAATTACAGCTTACCTCAAACAGACTGGCGGTCAGCTCCTCCAGCTCCTGTTCCAGCTGATTCCTGACCTGCGACAGACGCTCACACTCCTTGTCTTTTAGTTTCAGTTCCTGAGGTTGCAAAGAAAAGGTCACATTTAGCCAGAAAATATAACTGCGTTGTCAACCTCTTTTTTCAGCTTACACAACAGTTTTAGTATGCGTAAGCATCAAATAGGTTACAACACCCTCTTTGCAGCGTCCAGCTGTTCCCTGAGGATCTCCGAGCCCTTTTCTCGGATTTCTTTTTCTCTGATTTCAAGCGAGGAGCTCCGAATTCGGGAGAGGCCTCCATGGTCTCTGCCTGAGGTGGACCCCGTTTGGCCTCCTCCACCTCCTCCCTCCACTCGGGATTCTGGCTCTGGATCCAGATCTACCAACCTGCACAGGACCACAATCAGAAACAAGAGTTCAGCACAAAGTGGGAAGGTCAATGGGAGGAAGATAATCAAATACTTGTTCACTATATTTACTACAACAGAATGGAATAATCTGGGAAAAAAAGAATGAGATACAGTTTAGCCACAATAAAAACAGATGCTGCACACTCTACCTTTATATATACACAATATAAAAATATAAGATCTAGAAAATAAAACTATATATATGAAAATATGAATAGTATACAAAATGAATGATATGAATTATACACCAGTAGTGCCATAAGAATCTAATATGAATGGTATACTAAAACAAAAAGCAAATACAGTTACAAACAGACATATCACTATGTTTACAACTTATTCTAAATACTAAAATTACTATTGGCAGTTTTAAAAAAGAAAAGAAAACAGATAACTCCGTGCATTTCCATAATGATCAGCCAGTTTAGACAGATCCCAGTGACCCCTGAAGGGGCCTCACACCACCGTTTGGGACCCTCTTCCACTATGGTGACCTAAACTTTTCACTCATGTCCTTTATATACATAGTTTAGCTGTTCAATATTCCCCACCTATGGTAAAGTTGACAGTGAAATAAGTTAGCTTTCCCAAACTAGCCTAATGACAGTACTTTTAGCTAACTAGCCGACAAGCTAACTCCAACTTTCCGCAGAGGTTTCCCGTCAGTGTCCGCCCTTACCCGGTCGGTGTCCAGTCCGGGGCCGCAGACAAACCTCCCACCCTGCCCGTTTATCTGTCAGCTTCTCCCCTCCAGCTGTTTTATTTTTGTTACAGTGTAAAACCGGGCGCTAGCCGTTTCCACTGAAACTAATCACAGCCGTTTTAAATCACAGTCAGCGGAGGAATGCAGACGCTGACGTAAACAAACGGCAGCGGCGACGAAAACTAAAACCGACAAAAGTTCACAAACAATCACGACTTTTTTTCCACCTTCACGGCTATATCCATCAGCCACAGTCTTCTCATCGTTATATTGTAATTTTCCAGGACTGAAAACTAGTGTGTGTCCCGTTCGTGCCTCTTTTTCTGCCTCAGCAGGTCACATGACAGCACATCCACTCCCCACGCCCCGGACAATGATTCCACAAAACATCTGAGCCCGGGACGGAACCACGACAGAACCACGGCTGGACCAAGACTGGATCAGCAGGAAGCAAGAAGCTGGGGATGGAGAATGTGTTGGCCGAAAAAAAAAAAAAAACATGCCTGAACTGATTTCTAATTAATTGACAGATTTCACATTAATGCATTATGTACATCTACCTTTTCCAAACACTTATTTGATTTATTTTTATTTTATTTAACCTGTTAAGTTAGTTGAGATCTGATTCTTTTCGTTTATTTTATTTTTATTGTTTTGAATTCTGTACAATACAAACATAAGGGACATTTGGGATACATTGACCATAAAAAACGGTTTTAGTAATGTGACATGTCAAAAAAAATGTGTATTTATCGTGACACTGCTTTTTTGAGTCCTTCAATCTATGGGTCAGAATCTCCATCTCAAATATTTTGTTCACATTTTGCAGCCAGTGGTTAGTTGTAGACAGTGGTAGAATGTAACTAAGTATTTTTACTTTATTACTATACTTTAGTTGTTGTTTTTTTATTTGTACTTTACTTAAGTAAAAATAATAATGCATACTTTTAGTTTTACTTCACTACATTTTGTGGCAGTTATCTG
>JAPSES010000249.1:4692570-4706521 GCA_029822895.1 Maxillicosta whitleyi
ATTAATACCCACGTGGGAGCTACCTGTGAGTTTGTTAACAAACACGGTCTATATTTACAATAGTTGTGTATATGGTTATTTTCCTCAAGTCCAAAGAATACCTGAAATAACCACCACCACCGTTCTGATTTCTTTTATAAATTCAGACATGTGTCTACACTGGCCCTATGAGATCCAGGTCAGCTACCGGCTTTGAGCTCAGGCGTCACACCGAGAATCCCGCAGGGGTTTCCTTCATGTCAGGCCACAGTGAGTGGGTCTGGTCAACAAACAGCAGCAATGACAGTAACATACTCCCGCAGGGTCGCCGATGCACGTCTGGGGACGTTCTGTCACCTGCTTCTGCGCTGGAAGGGCAGCATCTACAAACTGCTCTACAGGGAGCTGATCATCTTCACTGTCCTCTACTACTTCTTCAGTGTTGTTTATAGGTACTCCCAAGAGAAAGAAAAAATGCTCACTAATATGAAGTACAGAAGAAACTATAAAGAAATAGACGGTTGAGTGAAAAAGACAAAATTTCTTTTACAGTTATGCATTTGAAACTAATACTATATATTCATATTGAAACATGTGTTAATTTCAGCCTATCAGTGCCCTCCTGTGGACATAACACCATGACATTAACACTTCACATGCAGTCTATATTACTACTGGCATTACTCTAGTACTGTATTAAGATCATAACATGCAATCATTCCCTATTATGTCAAAAGTGTTAGTTTATCAGCTCTAAAAGTGATATAATTTAGCAGTATATATTTGTTTGATCACTACAAGCTTCTAAAATTGAGGTATGGGTTTGTTGAAAGTCTTACATGGGTTCCTTAAGTTGAAATGTTGAGGTTTAATGCAACTATTATAGGTCAAGATGTGAGATCCTGGAGCATTTTTTTTCCTGTGCCAGTGTTTTTCAGTGTAATGGAGTGACTCAGTAGAAATTCTTTTCACCAGGTTTGTGTTAAATGAAGACCAGAAGAGGCTGTTTGAGAAGCTGTCCATATACTGTGACCGATATGCAGAGCTCATCCCTGTGTCCTTTGTGTTGGGTGAGTTAAGGATGACTTTCATTTTTAAAGGTCATGCAAACAGTAGGAATATTCATACATGAATCTACAAATGTAAAATTACTCTAAATGCTTCGGCAGGTTTTTATGTAACCTTAGTGGTGTCCCGTTGGTGGGGTCAGTTTGAGAACGTACCCTGGCCTGACCGGTTGGCAGCGTTAGTCAGTGGTCATGTTCGTGGAGCTGACGAGGCTGCCAGGCTCACACGTCGGACTCTGATGAGATACGCCAACCTCTCCGGTGTCCTCATCTACCGCTCTGTCAGCACGGCCGTATATAAGAGGTTCCCCACCATGGAGCATCTGGTACAGGCAGGTACGATGAGGTTAAAGCACATTGATGTACCTTCGTCTACTGTAGTTCCTATTCTGGGGCGATGTAATGGCTAAGATTAGAAACTTTTCTGTCATAACTTCTTTCTGTCTTGAAGGAATGTTTGAGTCACTGCTGTTTATATTTTCAGGTTTGATGACGTCTGAGGAGCTGAGGCACCTGGAGGACTTGCCCTCCCCCCATAATAAGTTCTGGGTTCCTTGCACATGGTTTGTGAGTCTGGCTCTGAGGGCCCGAACTGAAGGCCGCATCAACAATGATGTAGCACTGACGGCCATTCTCGCGGTAGGTCTTAAGTGTTTCTGTTCACACCTCAAATGAGCCAGATATCTTCAATTTGAAGCAGGTTCAGATGGGAAACATATTGAGATAGCATGTGCTGTGTTTTGTTCACTTTTCAGGAGTTGAATAGTTTACGGGCAAAGTGTATGAAGCTGTACGGTTATGACTGGATCAGCCTGCCTCTTGTCTATACTCAGGTTTTATACATACGTTGTTTTTGTTTTTTTAGCAGTAGAATGAGTTTTACTAATAAACTAACCACAATCCAAGCACGTTAATAAAAATGTAATCATCAATAACACTGGCTTGTAATTATTTAGAAATGATGTTCATTATGAGATTAAATGTGAAAATAGCTCTGGTTACTTGATGTTTTCCATGTTTATCAAAGTATTATTACACATATTGGTTTATGTACATTTATAATATAGACTTATAAATCTTCCACAACTAAAGAACCTGTAAAGTGAAGGTTTTATAAAGTACAGACAGTGTTTTGAAGTAGATCTAGTAACTCTGTGACAAACATTCATTTTGAGTAAAACTTAGGCTATAAAGTGAAATTTGTAAAAAAAAATAATAATAATAAATAAACATTAATAAACATTAAAACATTAATACGTGTCCTTACTTCACCGAATTTCACATTTTGACCCAAGACTGTATGTTGGAAACTGCAGCCAACCTGCATTTATAACAATTTTTCTTTATTAGTGACTCATTAGTGACTATTAGTGGTAAAGACTCACTATTTTTATTCTGGAGGCATTTTACTTGTAGAGCAGCTTTACTTGTAGCTATTTAACCTAGAAATATAATCCGATCAGAGTATAGTAAGTATTTACGTGAAACTGGTCTATGAAGGCTTACTGTGAATCATTGATGTATTTTCTCAGGTGGCAACAGTGGCTGTTTACAGTTTCTTTCTGGCTTGTCTAATTGGTCGTCAGTTTTTGGATCCAACTCAAGGTTACCCTGGTCATGATCTGGACTTCTACCTGCCCATTTTCACCCTGTTGCAGTTCTTCTTTTATGTCGGTTGGCTGAAGGTGACGAACAGCAGGTCCATTTATTTATGCATGCTTGTGTTACATTCGTTATTCTCTTTCTGCTCAGTAATATTTTTCCTTATGTTCATGACTCCAGGTGGCTGAGCAGCTCATAAATCCTTTTGGGGAAGATGATGATGATTTTGAAACCAACTGGCTGGTTGATCGCAATTTACAGGTTTGGGCCAAAACTAGTCCTCACTTTTATATTAGATATCACAACTACCTGGTTCTATTTGTGGTTTGTATTTCCTGTCAGGTATCTTTGTTGTCTGTGGATGAGATGTACGATAATCTGCCACTGGTTGAGAGAGACATGTACTGGAACGAGTCTGAACCTCAGCCTCCTTACACTGCTGCCAGTGCAGAGCACCGCAAACCCTCATTCATGGGCTCAGCTCTGGATATCAGGTTCAGTAACAGCTTTCATTTTCTGGTAAATCACATCGAATGACCCATCATGTAACCATAGACGCTGTTTTTCAAATTAGTGTCCCCAAGGATGAGATGGAGTTTCAGACCAATCTGGAGCAGATTAAGGAGAATGAGGAGGCTAACTACTCCACACCACTGATTGGAGGGTTAAGTCGTCTTCTAGGAGTCCAGTCTCCAAATTTTCCTCGGTCTTCCCGGGTATCTCTGCTGCGCCGTCGTCCTGGAGCTCCACTGAGCCGCTTCCCACTTTACCTGCACCCAGAAGCACTGTCCATTCCTGGCCAAGGTCGCCAGCCTTTGAACCATGATCGAGATCCAGACTTTGCTTTCTCTACCATGCCCCTGTTTGACAGACCTGGTTTCTACAGCTGCCCACAGACACCCATCCATTGCGTGCCCCCTGCTGTGCCCCGCCCTCGGCCTTCCAGACGAGCTCAGAACGAGTGGGACCGCAGCTGCAGCTCCCTGGCACCTCCAATAGTGGGCTCACAGCTTTTACCTCCAGACACCCCCAACCACCACCCTCCACCACCATCTTCAGCATTCCCCTGGTTGAGTGAAGATGGTGAGATGCCCAGTGCTCCTGCCTTCTCCTTCCCTGACCCTCCACCTGAACTATGCCCAATATCTAAACTCAGACCTGGACATGGCCTGCTGTCTCGTAGGCCTCTACCTCCCCGCCTTAACCTGGATCCCCTGTCATCTGCTGACACCCAACCTGGACCCTCAAGTGCTCGGGCAACCAGTAGCGGAGGTGAAAGGGTTTTCACATTCTCCCCTCCCTCTCGTATAACAGCAGCAAATCCCAGTAATCCCAATAGCAGCTCCAGCAGCATTAATGCAACTAGCACCAACAGCGCTGGCACCACAGGAAGTCTCTGTAACAGTACAAATCACAGTAATTTTGGTAACCATGGCAACTTCAGCGGCAACACAAAGGCAAGCAACGGGGGAACAAATGGTGGTTTAAGCAATAACATGAACACAGTTTCCACTACAGCAGCGTCGCAGCAAGAGGCCAATCAGCAAAACTCACCCAATGATTCAGGAATCTCATTGGCTGAAGGGGACCTGCTGGGCGTTTTGGTGGACAGTGGGGTGAACAAGACGACTGGAGGAAGGGAGCAGGACTGATGGAGGAAAGTGTGATGAACCTTGTCTCACGTGGCTTTCCAAGTATTTCAAAGGTACTGAACTTTGAGACTTTCTGTAGTCAAGTGGAGATCGACAAACACAGAGTTAATCTGTACTTCCTAATTAGGTTAAAGAACAGCCCTAACCCTGTTTGTCATGCAAAAAGTGCCTTATAGGACTCAACTGTCAGTATTTAAAAGGAAAAACTAAAGTTCAACCTGACAAAAGTAGGAATATACACTTGTAACCCCAATCTTATCACAATGTTCCTCAAAACATATGATGTATCACGTTGTCATTTTAATTTTGTAATAAAAAAATAAACTGATCTATTAACATGTTATCATCTAAAGTCTAATACTTATATGCATGTATGTAGAGGCATATCACCTTAATTTTTCCTTGTCTTTAATTAATCTTATTTGTTGCCATTGAGAAAGTAAACTAATAATTATCCACAAGAATTCAAGTATCAAACACAAAAAAGAAATGCTATGTCAGAACTAAAGAAAACAATCAGTGGCTTCAGTGTTATAGTTGTAACATCTTTATTTTAGCAAAACATCTTCCAGATCAACTGAAATTTGTAATTCAACATGTGGAGTAAATTGGTATATAGTGTTTACTGTGGCCATCGTATATTCTGCAGGTAACTGACAGCCCACAGACATAAATAATGTAGCAACAGGTGAGACCAAGAGATGGCAAATAGTGTCATAACATAGTTTAACCAAAGGGTCTCTACACAGAGATGGCGTAGCATAGTCTCAGCTAATGCTATCAAACAGTGCACTTCCTGTCTCCGCTCTGTGAGCTCAGAAGAATGTGGACGGATGAAAGCAATAAGGTCTAAATAAAATAGCAGTACGTTAATGTTTTATACAGGTTACTAACATTTTATCGTAGCTATTATTTACTTTATCCTCCTCGGTCTATCTTTGTTTTTACCTCCATTAGATGAGATTTGTCTTAGTAAATATCACAAGAGTGTGTTGTCTATAAATAGAAACATCATCTGTGTCTGAACATTTTAGTATCCAGTAGATATATGGATTATGAACAATGTATCCAATGTTTACTTCGCCGACTACTGAGTGAAAGAATCACTCATAATCTGTGAACTCGTCCACTTTCCCCATTGAAATGAATGAGACAGAATCAGCTGTTGGTCTCCTAAAAGGGCAGGAGAGTGGAGTAATCAATGTGACACAAACAGGAAGTGACCCTTCAGTAGACCGTCTTTTGCAATATCCGTCTTTGGTTTAACTGCTCTCCTCAGCCATGGTGTGTTTGTCAAAGAGGTACTCAGCCATGCCATTCTCAGGTGATCCCATGTGGCGGAGGTTAGTGATCCAGTCGGCCAGCTGCTTGATAGATTTGACCTGCTCATCCAGAAAGTGTGTCTCAATGAAGTCACACAACTGTGGAAAAACATAACAAAATGCGATCTGATTAGACTGTCAAATCCTCCAAACAGTGGGTAGGTGTATGTGACCTTGGCTGGAGCTCACATGAGGATCACTGCGTTCAGACGCCATTTTCTGCAGGTCTAGGAGGGACTGGTTTACACTTTTTTCCAGCTGTAATGCACACTCCAGGGCCTCCAGGCCGCTGCCCCACTCATCCCGGTCAGGTTTCTGTGATATTAATAAATACATCAGAACAATTGAAGTCAAAAGGTGTTACAACATTAATAATCATTAATTAATTTAAGTCATATTTAGAAAGAAAAAAAAATTCTCAATAATTTGTTGAGCCACATTTAGGACACATTCCCAGTGGTCATCTTTAGGTGTGTCAAAATAGATGTCACAAGACTTTTTACGGGGTTATATGTGCATTGATTTTTGGTTATTGTCTTGTACTGATGAGAGTCAGTCCATCACATCCTAACGTTTCTGTGTGGGGTTCAGATCCAGACTCAGTGTAAGGTAATCCATGTATGAAAATGAGATCTCATGCACCCTGAACCTTTCACAAGCATGACAACCCCAATGATTCCTTTCAGTGTCTAATCTTTATGCCCCATCCACTAGAGTAATTATCCATTGGAAGGCTACTACCTATTTGTTCAGTTAAATCCAAGTGGTGATTTTTATTTTTATTTATTTTTTGCTTGTGCATTTTCTTGTGTACTTTGTCATCTTTGACCATAGACTGAGTACCATTGGGTTGTGACCGAAACACTCAACAAACACTCAAGGATGTCATTTTACCCTTTGGGAAGTGCTTTTTCACCATTTCATAAACAATCACTCAGTAATTCAAAATGTAGCCTAATAAACACCTTGATTAATACTGAAAATAATAGCGAGTTCCAGCTCTTACCTACATCTAGAAGTAAATACTGAATGTGAATGAATAAGTTAGGTAAACATCGCAAATATTCAAGATTTAAAAACAGACATTGAGAATTTACAGTTGTGTGCAATAAGGCTCACTACCACTGCAGTAAAGCTCTCATTACACACCCTGATGTCCTGCAGAAAAATCCGTCCCCCTCTCTCGTTTTGCAGATTCATCAGTTTCTCTGCATGTTCACGCTCCTCTTTCGACTGTTTGTTGAAGAACTTTGCAAAATTTGGTAGAGATTTATCATCTCTATCAAAATAGTATGCCTAGGGAAAGAAAAAAGGCAAAAAAAAAAAATCTTCTGAAACTACTTAAAGACACTTTTCATATCACAATTTCTGTTAAAAATATATCTTACCATAGAGAAATAAACATAAGAAGCATACAACTCCAGGTTTATCTGTCTATTAATAGCAGCCTCACACTCCTGATGGAAGTTCTGCCGGATTTGTGAGCTCATTTTCTGAAAATCATAAAAAGAAATGAAGGAAAGCAAGTTGATTTCCAAATGATTCATCTTGTTCAAAGAGAAGTAGGACAGTGAGGTAGTTATTTTACTTCCAATTACAATACACTCTATAATCTGATAGTTGAATTGGCTCCACCTTCTAGACAAATATAGAATATTGACAGTGGCTGATGAGAATACCTCTTCCCTGCATCATTCCTGTCAGCACCATCTGACACATATCCCTTTTTTAAGAACACATCAGGTGTTGCAGAAACTCAGGCTAAACTAAATATATGCATCTAACAAAGATAGGTTTTACATTGATTGACCTTAACATGACACTTGGACTCAAACTATAAATACACATTTTAGCTTGCACATTAAAAGACCAGCCAGTACCCCCAGTACAATGAAAGTGACATTAATGCAGTCCATTATTTTAGTGATATTAGTGCACCTTCATATAATATATAGTTTATATAATTTCTGCATATGAATATTGTTTTAAAAGACCGTCATTAGCCTAGAACATGGTAAATTTAGGAAATTAATGACTGCTTAATCAAAAAGCAGGTAACGTTAGTTGCTTTGATAAATCTTAATGGTAAACTAGTCCTGGTGGTACAGATTGAACTAATGCTACCTTAGAACTATACATCCTTTACGTTGCTAGGGCTCGTTGCTAAATTGACATAATAGCGTTAGTTAGCTAGCTAATGTCATGCATTTATAACTAGGATAGTGAGCAGAGACTTCAATGCATGTAAACTTGCCTGGGTCGATAGGTTGGTCTTGTGCAGTCCCAAACAATACAAAGACAAATGGATAAACCTCCAAAGACAAGTTAGCACTAGCTTGTCGCAGCAGATGAGCAGTGTCTGTTCAACGGCAGATCCGTTACTCCAACAGTGGTTAACGGGCATGCGCAGAAAAACATGTACTGATAAGATAATAAAAAGCCGTGATCACAGTAGAAATGAACACTCAAATTTAATTTTTTTTTTTTTTAAATCATGATTGCCATAAACTGAAGTTGCATAATAAAACTTTCAGCTCATTGACCTACATACACTTCCATTCTCCAGGATACAGGGAATTGTTTCATTCTTTACTGACCTACATATTCCATTTTTGTCTGGATTAAGTTCAACACATTTTTGATGCAAGAACTAAATTTAGATTTGTTCTGGTTGCAAACTTTCCACTGTTCTAAAACCTTGTGGCCTGAACTTGAATCTCGCCCTCAACTTAACTAGATAGATTTACTTCATCGTAGGTGGAATTAGAACTAGTTTTTAGGAAATCATAGGTGACATCTTTAAGTAACATGAATTTTTGTTTTACTTTGAACTCGAAAAAGGAGACTTGCTGTGATCAAGACTCATTCATCACACTAAGTCAATATGTGAAGTGGTCATTTTTTTTGTACCATTAACTCCACTTGTTCTTTAAATATACAAGAAAATGTAAACAAAAAAAAAAAAACAACTGCAGTTTTCTTTTAATCATGTTCTTAAAACAATTTCCAATATCTGTAGCTGTAAACTCCCATGCACACATACACACCAGACCATATTAAAGCATCTACTGTAGGTGTTTTGGTTTGGTAAAGTTTGTTCAGAACCTCCACAGTAACACTTCAATAAATCCCCACACAAATAACTACTGCTATCATTTCCAGTCACACATACAGTACACAGATAATCTCCCAATAAACATTAACATCCCACTTCATTATGATACAAGCCTGTTTCCCTGATGTTTACAAAAAGAGTGAGGCAACAATGTGTTTGAAATCCATGATATTTACACAGTGGTTACAATGTTGCTATGCTTTTTTATGACTACAACCTTAAACAAACGTAATATGGAGGGAAAAAAAAAACATCCAGAAAAACACTTTATTGGAAGGCAATGTCAAAAGAAAAAAAATAAAACTGTATACAGCAGTGTGTCTCTAATACTGGACAGATTACTTGCTTCCAATGGGAGGTGAGTGCCACACAGCAGAGCTGGTACGTTTAAAGTAACGAGGTTTGCTCTTGTAAAAGATGTTTTCCAGTTTTGGTGGTTCAATTGTTCCAAAGAAAGAGTCTAAATCCGGAGGGTTGAAGTACTGCTTCATAATTATCTGCTGCAGATTTTGGCCTAGAGAGAAAAATGTCATTCAGTGTTTGAAACAAAAATGAAATTATACTTGCTACATTAAACTTATCATGGCAAATTCAGTTAAATTCATACAAGTTAATAACACTAGTACTTCAATTCAGCATTATTAAGCAACAAAAAAGGTTTTGTAAAACATTGCATACCTTCAGCCCAGGACGGGATCGGTTTTCTAGGTGCAGACTCATCATCAGTAGAGTCATCACTGTTTTGGTCCATCCCATAGTTTTCTTCTGGATTCTTGGACGACACTTTGTTGCCACCCTTTGGAGTGATGGAGTACGACTGTGGTGATTGCTGTAAGGAAGGATAAAATACACATTAACATTTACTCTGAAGAAAAATTATTTCAATTCTAAAAATAAATGTTAATATATTTGATACAGTAACTGCCATAGATTTACCTCAATATCTACAGTCACATTGAGTCCTCTTCCTTTGCCCACCGGTGTGCTCATCACAGAACGCTGAAAGGATGATGCATCATATTAGTGAAAACTAATCATACAAGTGACAATTCTGAACAGTCAGGAAAAAAATAGATATAAAACAAGTACACAAGTCAAGTAAATATACAACAGGTCTATTTGTCTTCAAGTTGTTACAGATCAAACCTTTGACTTCAGTAGTAACGTTAAATCCAAAACTATAAAACACAAAAAGAATCTTAACTAAAGCTTTGTCTTACCTCAATATCCACAGTTTGATTGAGAACAGCAGCAGCAGCAGCCTTTTTTACAGAAGAAACATTTCATTATTAGATCAAGAAAAAATTACAAAAGCAATGACAAAAGATATTTTTACCAGTAAAATGTTCATATATTCTGGTTGTAAATCAATTGACAATAACTGTTGGGCCCAGTCTCAATTCACCCTTTGCCTCTCCCCCTTGAAACCCCTTGGCTCGAAACATTCCTCTGTGAATTGAGACACCCCTTTGAGACCTGTTACATCATCAGCAGTCATGGATGCGTCTATGAACAGAGGTGACAACTTTGTTTCCATAAGAATTCACCATGCCTCAGCATCTGTAACTGTCTTTTGAATGGACTTTGGGTATCTTTTTGCACCCATCACCTGAAAACTGCAGAAATGTAGTCTATAATACATTAAAATGCCATTAAACGGTCAAATGATTAAGCTACTTACAAAGAAAATATGCACATTTGTGTGTTTCATCACACTGCTGCACTTTTTCTACTGTTTACCTCCATCTTGCTGATGATTTGAACAGAATTATGGGAAATTTTTCATCCCCCTCCTTTTGTAATATATGCTCCTGAAAAACCTCATTTTCAAGGGCCAAACAGCCCTCCTCCTCAGCCCTTCCCCTCTGACTCATTGAGAATCAGGAAACCCCCTACCCCTTCACATGAATGTGCAAAATTGGAGTAGGGGTAAGGGGGTGGGCTAACGGTTGACTTGGGCCTTGACGTTTCGAATGTTTACTTAGTTCTATTTCTCCATGCCATGTTACCTGTTTTTCAGCAGCTTCTCTCTCTTTGGCAGCTTTCTCTGCAGCTAACCTCTGCTGCTCTTCCTAACAGGACAAAAAGCCCATTAAAGTACATACAGCGGATACAGTCAAGTTAAAATACTTTTTTTTCTGTACATCTTCTGGACAGTGTTGTTTTTAAAAGTCATTTTACCTGTTTTCGTTTTTCCTCAAGTGCCTTCCTCTTCTCCTCTAACTCCCTCCTCTCTTTCTCTCTTGCTGCTTTCTCCAGTTCACGTTGCAGTGCAAGAGCCTTTTCTCTTTCAATCCGCTCTCTGAAACACAAACACCAAGTTAATAACCTATATTTCACAAATCTTAGTTGGGTCTTAATAATAACAAATAATAAAAGTAATAAACCTTTCAGCAGCAGCTTGTCTTTCTCTCTCCAGCTCTTTCTCCCTCTCCTGCTCTCTCTTCAGTTCCAGAGCTCTGCGGGCTTCAGCCAGTTTCCGAGCCCGTTCTTCCTCCTCAGCCTTCTTCTTGGTCAGGAACTCCTGCTGCCGCTTCTCTTCCTCCTTAAAGACAAAAGCAGAAGGCCACATACATGTAAGAAACTCAGTGTAATCCCAAATAAAGGAATTTAACCATAATACAGTAAATACATGTAAAAGTTCATTTTCATGACTGGCTTCAAAAAAACCTAAGTTTCACACCTTGGTCATTTGGTCCAGCCTTTGAGCTGAACCAAAATACCAGGTATGAAATCTCCCATGAATCACAGCATGGACCAAACAGGTGACATTGGTCTGTGAAAAAGAGGTGGTCTCTGTGCATTTACAGCATTTATGTCCTGTGGTTTTCCAAGTTACGTGAGGTATAGCATCCAGGAAGTGACAGAGGTGAGATATGAATGATAAAATCCAATGGTGAGATCAAAAAGGCCACTGGAAAAACAGTATAAACAGTAACACAAAATAGTAGCAGCAATATGAATGTGTTTGTCCATGGTTGCACTTTTGTCCCATGACAACATCAGGTGTAGATCTGTCTACAACTCAATATTAATGGTGCATTGTTTGTTTTTCAGCATCACTGGATAAAAGATCATTTTAATAAGAAGTCATGAGCATTCTCCATCTATTCTGCCACTGATTACAGGCTGTAGGGAATCGCTTTCACGGGTTTTTGGTTGATTTGGACATTTAACAACTGCACCAATCACCAGACTAAACCACATGTAACCTGAAAGTAATACTGCTTTTCTGTGACTGTGCAAAATTGCAACGTCACATCACTTTTCATCACAGTATAACACATATTATATTGTGTTCTATTTAAACTTTTCATTTCAGATCAAAGGTGTTGAGGGAAGACAGGCATGTTCAAATTCTGACTTTTTTTTTTTAAACCCTGATATCAGCTCATGCAGCTCTAATGTATTAATATCAAATACAGATACAAAGCATGCAGAGTTGATAGTGGCAGAAGCGGGTAAATGTTTAACAAAATAAACCTGAATCTAAAACATACAAACTGATAAAAAAAAAAATCATCATTGCAAATGTGATGCAAGAGTAAGAGCATTGTCTCACTGCTTGCTGAAGCTTCTTCCTTCTGGCGTCTTCTTCCTGTTTGCGTTTAAGATCCAACTCCTCTTGACGCTTCACGGCCACCTTCTTCTTGGCCTTTTCCTCTGCGTGCCGCTGCTCAACAAAAGATCATCCAATATGTGAGTGGAATAAGCTTTTGGATGAGTTTCTGCTTTAATGTATTTTTGTTATTCCAGTTAAAAAAATAAGTATTGTACCTTATCATTTTTCTCATCAATCTGAGCCATTTTCTGCTCAATCTTCTTTTTCTTTTCCTCTTCCTTCTGCTCTTCTTTTACTTTGGCTTCAAACACTCGTCTCAGCCTTTCATCCCTCTTCCTAAAACACATTTTAAAAGTCAATCTAAAATAAAAAACACAAAAATTGTCTGGTCAGTATACAATGATTACTTCCAACCTTTTTAGTTCCTCCTGTTTCTTTCTCTTATCCTCCTCCATCTTCTTCAATCGTTCATCCTCTTGCTCCTGCTTCTTTTTAAGTGCTTCCAGTTTGTAACGCTCTTTTGTCTAAAAAAAATGAAATAAAATCAAACATTAAAGTTAGAAATAAAACAAAATTCATCTGACTACTATAAAGCATATCCCATCACAAAA
This sequence comes from Maxillicosta whitleyi, assembly GCA_029822895.1. Classification (NCBI taxonomy): domain Eukaryota; kingdom Metazoa; phylum Chordata; class Actinopteri; order Perciformes; family Neosebastidae; genus Maxillicosta; species Maxillicosta whitleyi. The sequence goes on from JAPSES010000249.1 coordinate 4,705,481, forward strand.
AGTATTTGGTGTGATGTGAGAGTGGCTGAGTGCACTACTTCAGAAAAGATCTCTTCCCAAAATAGTACATCTTAAACCTTGGAGCTGACACGTGAAGCAAAAATCCACCCAACCAGACAGTGTTATATCAAAGTAAATGCACCCTCAGAGATAATCAGCTTTCAAGGCGCAGCCAAAAGTGTAAAGACACAAAGAGCTGCTCAGTACTTTCTGATTCCACCAACATCATTAAACACACAGGGCAGCATCAAAGAAAAACCCACAGTGCTCCATGGAGCTGTGAAAGTTTATACTAAATCCTACTAAATTCCAGTAACATCCCCCTGATTTAGATGGATTTTCACTTCAATTCCTTCTCCAGACCAGGGTTAAAATGAACAGTGAGTTTTTTCAGCTATGGGACATAGTTAACACACAGCAGAACATGTGCATTAGTGACTCAGAAAAATCAGTGATGCCAACTAGGGGTGTAACAGTGCATTTGTTTGTACCTAACTATTTCGGTTCGGGGCTTTCAATACAATATGGAGGTGTATTGAACGAATACATGTAGCCTATGTAAAGAACACAAACACTCACACAAGCTGTATGACCACAAGCAGAACCTATGTTCAGGGTATCCTCTATACTTTCATCAGCAGCAAATTCTCAGTGCTGCTACAAAACACCCCAAAACATGACAACAGAGAGTATGACAGAGGCACAGAAGCTGGGTCAGATGTTTGAAGTGTGTTAAACTTCACTTTCAGATTTCGGTATGTTGCAGCTTTGTGGCTCAAGAGGCCATGGGTTCCTTCATAAAAAAAAAAAAAAAAAAGTTTTAAGTTTTTAACTCAAGTTGGCAAAATCAAGTTAGGTCATGTTCACAGCACCTCAGGGAATACTGTGAAGCATTCAAAAACTTAGTAAATTACACTGTTTGCCATAAACAAACATTGCACTTTCAAAAATACATAATATGTGGGGTGCCCATTAATGCACAAATGACTGAACATTATTTTGTAGACATGTTCTGTCTCCCACAAGTCGTTATGGAGTGTG
>JAPSES010000249.1:4715474-4744803 GCA_029822895.1 Maxillicosta whitleyi
AACAAAACACAGTTCCACATTTAATTCACCACATAATGAAAATTAATATGGGAGATTACATTACAGTATATAAATCATATCTGAAAATACACTCTATGTATTTGTGTATATATATATATATATATATATATACACACATATACACACACGCACACACACACACACACACACACATATATATATATATATATATATATATACACACATATACACACACGCACACACACACACACACACACACACATATATATATATATATATATATATATATATACATGCTAGGAGGAAAGAGGAAAGTATACTCTCAGGGGTTACACGCTGTCTATTCAGTTGGTACACACTTTCATATACAACACACAGTGAGAGCCATGAGCTGATCATACCTTGTATCCTTGCCTTTGAGCGTTGTCTTTTGCACCATCTACAGTCCTCACTCTGTACTCAAGCACAGCTCGGGCTAGTTTAGGATAGAACAGAGCTATACTCGGAAATATCCATGTGTCCTGTCCCAAAAACAGAGTCAGTGGCTGACACATTATTCATACCATAAATACTGCAAAATAATGCAGCCACCAGCCTCACCTGATCCCAGAAAACGTGGCCCCAGTAGTCCTGACCATCCCCTCCGTTGGACAGTCCACCTGGACTGACTCCACCAAAAGAGCTGGTGGTGTCATGTAAGGACAGGAAGGCACTGAGCAGGTAGAACATGCAGCCAATCACAGCCCTGCTGAGGGTCTCTGACCCTTTGACCTCCACCTTGCTCAGCAGCCACAGCTCTTTCCAGGCCTGTTCATGAGAGGGACGCAGGTTTCCAGACGCCATTAGACTTAGACCCTTGTCAAAATTAGACTCAGCACTCTGTAAACTGTTGGCTACAACCAGGATGAAGCCCCAGCGACCCTGGCTCTGTTCTGGGAGCAGAGTGAGAGTGGGGGGCATGGTGGTCCAGATTAGGTGAACTGTAGCACAAGAGACCCCCGGGAACTCAGAGGTGGCTGTCTGTCCATAGATGTGCCTGATGGAAAGAAGAAATCAAACATAGCCATTATCTGTCAAGTCCAGGGAACACCCACAAAATAATTTGAGTAAATTATAAACTTGTGTGTTTTTGAAAGTGAAAGTTTCTGCACCGATAAATCAAGCATACTGTGTCTATTTCTCTCTCCCATTAGATTTGGGGTGACAGAGACTGACTGATACTTGACATCAGTCTGTCATAACAGACAACAAACTATTTCTGCTAATGGTTGTAAGCATTTACTTGATAACCCTTGGAAAACTTTTTCGTCTATAAAGAATCTCTGTCCCCCAAATCTTTGAGGACCACAAAACTACATGATCAAATATGCAGATATTAAACTCACCTCCCGCCTTTGTAATCAGGACCAGACTCAAAAGCAATGTCTTTGCTCTGAGGTGTGAATGAACTGACCAGCTCAACTGTGACTGGCTCCTGTGATGTTCCCTGACGTACTAACAGAATCTCCATCACCATCAGGTTCGAGTAGTATCGGTGTGAGTACAAAGCCTGTGAGGCAGTTACAGTGGCTGTGCTCAGAGTGTGGGTAAAAATGCCTGAATGACAAGATGAGACAAATCCCAAGTAAATCACAAGATTAAATGAGACAACAAAATGCCAACGACAAACACTGCAGTCTACTACCTGTGTGTGTGTCCAAACAGTAGGCGTGTCTGGCAAGTTCCTCTGTCTCCATCTTCACAGCTAGAGGACAGGGAACATCTGCCCGATGAGTCCGTCCATCATCTCCGTTGTAAACACCCCCCATATGCATGATGTTGTCATACACCTTCCACCCCAGGAGCCCATTGGCCAGTGGAGGGAGGAAGCGGAGGTCAGTGGGTAAAGTGTCGGAAGAGAAGATGTAGGGATCGGACTCACAGGCCATGATGACGAGGTGAACTTCATGAAAAGGTTCGATCAACCCAAGAGGCTTATCCTCTCAGGACCAGTCCCAGGAACTCAAAAGCTAAAAAAGACAAGTATTTTACTGAACAATCAGAAAACTCCCTTGTCATGAGCAGTTGTTGTGTTTAGTCCTGATTCTTAATGTGGAAGCAAAGTGACTCTTTTAACAAGTTCCTGGTAAAAAATCTATTTGTGGATCATGTACTTTGACACCTAAGTGTCACAAGACAGATGTAAACAACGACATATATAAACATGAACTGAACATTTAAAAACAACACATACATTATCCATGTCTCAAAACTTCAAATTATTTCTCATAATTAATAAAACATTTGTGAAATTATCAGCCAAAGGAAGCAGGAGAAAAAAAGTTCACTGGAACCAAGTTAATGAAAATATCACTGAATATCTGCCACTGTCAGTGATCTACACACTTTTTTCCTACAATTATAAATGGTTCAATCTCACGTTAGGAGCAAAAATCTGCAACAAAGAGCTGGGAAAAAAGTAAAAGTAAAGAAAAACCTCCAAAAGTTTCCAAATACCTTATTCTACCAAAAATTCTTATATGTTCTGGAGTCTTAAAATCATCGAACTCATCAAGTGGAGGTAAATAATAAAGTTGTTGATGAAGTGGGTCCCCTTGTGTCCACTAGTGTTACGGTGGAAGTGGGGAGGGAGGAGTTGGTCATGGGGCCCCATTTTAGGTCTGCGTGAAAACATGGGATGGATTTACATGAGTCACGAGGTGGTTTAAGGGTTTTTAAAGGTATATTTACATGAAGGTGGGCAGTCTGACCGCTCCTATATCCACGATCCTGGTCCTGCTGGCTCTGGGTCCTTCTTTTGGAGAACCCTCTATGTAGCTCCCCGGCCGGCATTGGTTGACTTCCCATAATCCTTAGCGCGAAAAAGTACTGCTAAAGATACTGTGACTGTAACTGTCAATAACTAACAATACAAAACTAACAATAAATGAGTAATATGCGTTTAATAAAATGTGTTGGGTGTTAACAAACACTTTTCTTGAAAGTATTTATATATATTTTATACACTCGCAAAGTATACGCTTTTTTAAAAAAAAAGTGTTTAAGCGTTTTCAGGAGATATTTTATTATTTATGTGCAACAAACTTAGAAAAAGAAATGAAAATAAATGTACAGATAGATGATATCTATGTTTGTGTTTAATTTTTCTGTTTTAACTTTTCAAACTTACTGTTTGACTGTTTTCAGATATGTGTCAACGTGAGTGTGTTTTACATATTTAGTCTGTTGATTTTAATGTTGCTATAAAAATGTAATCCACGACATTACATGACAGTATTTCATATCTAAAATTAAATACCGTCTATGTGTTTATGCATCTATAACCAAGCAAATTGGCTTTTTTTAAATCATGATTTTAATATTCTTGCAGGGTTTTTATAATGAAATGCTGATTTACTGTTGATACATGCACCTCATCAGGCTCTATATCTTCTTTTATGTATGTTTATGTTGTACTTCATGGACTTGTGATTTCAAGGTGATACATTTTTTCCTTCTCACCCCCTGACAATTTAACAAATGTGACAGTTTTTGTAAATCCTGTTTTATTTTTACTGGAGCGAATCCTTTGATTCAAAAGGTGTTCGCAGCTTCCAGCTTTTTCCTGTTTTCACTGCTGAAAGATGTGTTTAGATCCTTTATTTAAGAAGAAGAATTAATGACACATTATCAACAGGTACCGGTCTGGCATTTAAAGGCTTACAAACAAAATATATGTTAATGTCAAAAGTAAAGAAAGATGTGAATGTCAAAGTAGTCATCGCTTTTATTATTAATTAGTTCTGTCTGTTTGGTTACATATGTAGTAAATAATAAATAAGCAAGTAAAACAACCCCAGAGGAAAATAACATTATATAAAAAAAAAAAAAAACTGAAATTTTAAGAAAATAAATTGCATCAGAAAAAAACACAAGAATAAATGTAACACATTATGAAAGCATATAGTAAATTACATGATTATTAAATATACAACAATAATAAGCACTAATACCATTGTGTAGCAGAATAGGTATCCATTATCTCATCTTTTCTTTTTACCCTTTTAAATATATGTTTTCTACTAAATTTTACACAAATGGATTCCTTGCTTAAACGTGATTTATTTGTCATTGTATTTCTTTGAAACCTATTAAGTTTCTATTAAGTTGACCTGGAGGACAACTCTTTTTGAGGTTCATTTATGGATATATTGATCACTAGAAAGGGATCATTTCTGGACTATGAAGGAACAGACTATGAAGGAAGGATGCTTTATTTTGACATAATCCAAACTACATGCACAGGCTTAGTTTGCTGTAGATATGAGAGTGACACATTTTATAGAAACGCACCTATGATCTTGTGTAGGACTTCAACTTCCAGCTTTAACACATATAGACCCAAACATCCATTATTGACCAAAATCTACTCTACTGATGTAAACTGTTCAATACCTGTTGATCTATTAATCCCATCAATACATGTAAATATATGGTGTAAGATACAGTTTGTCATCTTTTCATGGTCCTCAGATATGACCCTTTTGGACGTTAAGAGGCTCCGTAATTAAATTAGAAATACCACCATCTTCTACAACACTGACTAAGACACTGGGTTATACACAGTTAATGATAATTTACTTTAAAAGGCACTTTTTCTGCAGTTTTCTCTGTTTTTGATATAACAACCCTCTTTATTGGTTAACAAATATTTCTTCCTATTATAGGCTGTTAATGTTTTTGTCATATAAGACTTAAAACAGATTGAACTGGTACCATCTGATGCATACATACAGTAAGTCCAATAAAAACACCAGAACCATTTGGCTGAGACAGTTAAATGCTCTTCAGGTCACAGGAGGAGTGTTTATATTTTCAATTTTCTTTTCCAAGAACTATCGCGTCACTTTCTCCAAACTAAATCATGCCATCTCTCCTCTCTGTATAAGGTGCTCTAAAAATATCCTTTCACCTTTATTCTTACCTCTTTGATTTGACGTCGTTTATCTTCTCTGCTTTATTTCTTTCCCAACAAATCTGCAAAATATTTAAACTGTGAACCTGTGGAATCACCCTTCAAAAACAGCAGGAAGAAATAACCTGTCTCAAAACAAGCTTCATTTCTTTTATTTAACCTCTTAATTTTTACCCTAAATATTTTTTGCCTTTTAGTTTTCTTTACATTTTGTCAAATGATTTATAATCATTTTGTTATTTAATGTTTACATTTTCATTTACTATTTTTTCTCCACATTTGGAAAGTGATGGATCTTACATTGTCAGATATTTTCCTGAAGGGAAGAACAGTGGTATTCATATTAAGTTCATAATACATTTTTATATTTATAATTTTGTATTTGATTTTGATATATCCTTCAGAAGTGGCCAAGGTAGTGAGGCACTAAGGACTGTTGGGTACCAGTCACAAGACATATATTTGGGAACTTTCTATTAAAGTATGTACGATCAGCAATAACTACTTACTTTTTTATTAGTATATTTTGTATTTATCAATGTTTTATTCCGCGTGACCATGTTCCACAACTACTAGATCATCAACAGTGTCTGTAAAACCTATATATTGCGGAATAAATGGTGATTCCAGCTCACAAAATAATAGTAGACAACTATAAAGTGTGAATAAGAGTATGAAGAGAAAAGTTGGTCAACACAGGCCACTAAAAGTCTGAACATTACATGCATTAATGTCATTTAAAAATCTGTTTTTGTTTTTTTTTTTTCAATTAAAAGTTTTTTTTTTTTTTGGTGTTTCATGTTCTCTGTAGGATTTGGACGTAGCTGCTACTGAAATTGAATTATTCTGTTCTCATTTTCTATGTTGATTCATTATCAAATATGGTGAATTTCCAGAATTAGATGTGTTTGTACTTATAAATACAATACAAATTATGATAAATAATAAAGATTTACCCTCAATAAGCTCCTAAATCCTGCTTATTTTGGTAAGTAATGAAGTCTTAATACACTTTGCTCACTGTGGGTTCTGCACAAGTAATTACATAAGAATATTCACAAGGCACATAACTAATACACATTATTATTAATTATTTAAGCCTTTAATTTGTTTTTAAATAAAGGGCTCTTTTGCAGAAACACAAAGAAAACAACAAGAAACTATATGGTGATAAGAACAAAACATTCAGTTAATACTAAATCTTAAGTTTGATTAACCCATAAAGACCCATGGCTACTTTTGTGGCTGTTCCAAAATGAATTTTTCTCAATTTAACCTTTCTAAAGTGACTTATCACCATTTGTTATAATATTATCCTCTGTATTTTGTGTTTATTTTTCCAGTGAAAATCAGCTATTTTCCATCATATATTCAATGAGCATGTAGATGTTCATAAAAGCTCAGATTAAAGAGAAAACTGAAGAAAAAGTTCGTTTTTATAACAAAATAGCCTATATCATGAACTGAACATAAACCCCGTGTGTCCATCCACTGTCATTGATCCAACTCCATGGGTTTTACTGGCAAATGCATGTTGTAGAAGATGAGTGTTTCCACGGTAACTACGGAGGCTCTGCATGTCCAAATCTGATGACCATGAAAAACTGCATTTTACATCAGTTATTTACGCATATAGAACGGATGAGTGGATCACCAGGTATAAAACATTTAAGATCAGTAGATGATTTTGGTCACCAGTGGATGTTTGGGTCTTTAATGGTTAAAGGAATAAAATAATGTCATAATGAATCCCTGCTTACTTATGTCAGTATCATTTATTTATAAAAGCAAGGAGTTTTTTTTTTTTTAATGTAGTGGAGTTTAGTCAGGAGATGTAACTGTAACAAATGTAAAAACTTCCTCCATCAGTTGCTCAGCTGCAGTGTATGACACCAGCTGTACCTCACGGTGGCGCAGAGGAGCTGTTTGTGTTGCATTTGGCATCATGCCGGAGGTCAGAGCCACAAACCCTGGGAAAAGCAGAGCTTTGTCCATATAAGGTTGCAATCCATCCGCTTCCCTCTTCCTCCCCAGCTCCCTTCCTCTGTCTTTCTCAGACCTGAGGGATATTTACAGAGAGAGCGCCTCGGCCAGCCTGCCCTTCCTTATTAGGAGCTCAGCTTGTTGTCAGTACTTCTTCTTCTTCTACCCTACAGGACAGTGGTCCATCTCTTTGCACTCAGATGAGACAAACAGATGGATGTCTCGTCTTAAATAGACTCAAGTGAAAATGGATGGAAGCTCAAAAGACACCAACAATCCTCAGACTTCACCCACACATCTACCAGGCACTTGTTAATCAAATATAATGAAACTAACTCCAATCATGTCAGTCAAACTTCTCATGATCCATTGTCCATGAAGGAACAGCAGTGGATTAAGTTAACAGTCCAAACAAATGGTAAAAACATCTGTGTAGTCCTGTGTCCTCAGCTTGCAGTTGTAGTGTCGCAGCTGTTTAGTATCTCTGCAATGATATGGGACATCTGGTTCTCACAAAACAGAAGAACTACACAACAATCATACTAGTTGAGATGGGGGAACGGCAATAAAGGGTGACCACAAATCAGAGGTTCAGGCAGATAAGCAAGAACTGAGCATCCTCATCAGAGAAGCATTTATCTTAAATTGTTTGTGATGGAGTTCTTGACGACTGTGTTTATAATAACCAGGCAGTTGCTACAAACACACTTTCTTTTTATTATGGTGCAGACATCCATTTAATATATTAGAAAACCAACATGTGAAGAAAGGCTACATGGAGTTTTATTTCAAAAAGGGTATTATTCAAGACTAATATTTATACACATATAATATACATGACCATTCTCCCTTGAAAGAGACGAATTGACAATGAAAAACTATGAAAATAATATCTTTATCAATGGTAATAATTAAAACCATTCATAGCATAATAGGCTTTGACAGAACAGCAAATTCTATAATTGTGCAATGACCTTTGACCTTCAGCTGTGGGTAACTTCTTCCTCTGCTTTTCAAAGACAAGCAGTGGTGAGAAGGTGCTGCTCTGAACTCAGTTTGTCTGGAGGACGGGCAAAGCCTCGCAGATATCATATTGCTTTGCAGAGAGTAAAGTGCTGTGGTCGACTGACCTGGTTCTGCGGTCATTTTTAAGAGCATGGAGTGTGTCTGTGGTCACAAAAATAAAAATGTAGGTGGGGAAGTGCATAGGTGGAGAGGTAGGTGGGTTCAAACACTTGCATGTGGAATCAAAACTACCCAACAGCGCTTCATGGACTTTCCCCAATCGTCAAGAAATGTAAAGACAGACCTGGTAAATAGCTTTTTGAAGAGAACTACGCCAAAACCTTTACTGCTCGACAACACATTAGAATGGGACTAACATTATGAGTGGTAAACTCGTGAATGTGTGAGGTGTTCAAAAAAATTAAATACTAAGTGGGAGCTATAAAGGCCGAGTGGCCTCGTGTGCTCATGGAATGTGCATTGAGGAAGTATGTGATGCACGCATAGGAATGTGTGTGCATGTTAGTGTTCCCCAGACGCACAGATGTGGATGTCGTGTTCTCTGTGTTGACCAGCCGTGGGAGTTTGGCTGTTGTCATGTCTCATGTTGCTGCTGTGGGAGCCTCAGACCATAGCCACAGACCTTCATGCCACGGGTCGTCCTTTGACAAGCGGTGTTAAGGCACACAAAAAGCCCTCCAGCTGTTCGGGTCTATGGTGAGGCATCACAATCCAAGTCAAGCCGTGGTGCTCGTGTACGTAGGACATTCTGTTGCTTCTCTCCCCCTCTCTCGCTCTTTGGCACTGGGAGGAATGTGTGGAAGGAAGGAGTGATGGGGGGCGGGGGGATCCCTGCTCTTCATGTCTCTCTCTTCGTCTATTTGGAGAGTTTGCTGATGACACGGATCAGTGCTCCATTTTCATCCTTAAGACGCTGGTTGTCTGCTCTCAGGTCAACCAGAACCTGGTGGTAAAAAATAAGTGCTCATTAACCTTTAGTGACCATGTGTGCGCATATGAGGACATTACATCTTAGGTTTCATACATATTATACCTCATTCTTCTCCACTTAAACCCGTTGTAGTCATTTGTTAGCACTAATTGAAGCAAAAGCAATATGCAAAAACCCCCCAAAAAAACCAAACAAAGAAGCAATGTCGCCAAACTTAATCAAATCCTTGTGCTGCTGAATCCAAACTTGGAGGAAGTAGTAGACCTTAGTTTCATATACCACATAGATCTGACAACTTTAAGCAAAACTTACAAGCTAAGGCAATGCTAATTATAAAGTATTATGAGGATATTGCAACTTAAATCATTGTGAATAGGTAGAAATCACCGATACCCTCATTATGTTGTAGAGAACAAGGCCATTCTGCTAAAACGTCTGTGTAGTGCATCACATGTAATGTATTCTGTGCTTGCAAACTAAACACAACTGTTTATGCATTATCTGACGCAGGCGAATAGGTATAACAGACTGATATACAAACAAAAGGAACATTCCTAGTGTGGATAATGGAGTGAGCAAGATGTTCTGAGTTACAAACTGTCACACATAAAGGCTTTTAACTTTGTTTTCAATTTAGTTTGTTGCACAGCCATGTTCAGGCATGGAATTGAATTGGTTTATGCTTTACATACTTCAATACTGTGGTGATTTTTTTTCTATAACTTTTTAGATCTGACTAATCACAAATAGTAAGGAGAAATTGAAAACGCATGTAAAGTAGAAGCTCAGGTCTTAAGAGGTAAAACACATAAATATTACCATTTTAACAAATAATGAAACACTGGATATTAAGATGATGTGTTATACTGCTTTCTCACAGGAGACATTTTTACTTGCAGCTGTAAAGCACAGATTTCCCCTTAAGGCTTTAGCTTTTCTTTGTGCTCATTTCATAGTATACCAGGGATCCAGCGTACAGTATAACACTCATATGTAACGCAACAATAACTGTTGTAATTTATTACCCCTATGTTTTTCTCTGCTTTGCCAAAGGATCTAAAAAAAGACCCATTAAAATAAAACAACCATGTGAATGTTGGCAAGCAGGAGTAAAAAGACTAACTGCATTAGAAAATCAATTTATCCATAAGAAGTCTTTGGAACCGTTGAACTTAAAGGTATGCAATGAATTTTTCATGTTTTTTTGTTTTACAGAGTTCATCATGTGTATCTTTGAAGTCTAAAATGTTCATTATGTTTTCTTTAGCATAAAACACTTAAAATACACAGATGGTGTTTTATTTTGGAAAGATTTGCAGTGTTATAGCAACGACTTGTATAATTCACATTAAGTACTTAGGTGAACTAAAAATAAGTAAGAATACGGAAAAGATAATAAAATAAATTAAACAGCTGAGCAGAACATTACTTGTCCCACATGGGCACACGCACCTTCAAACACTTGTTATTTTATCAAATCTGAGACAAATAGTGAGTTAAGTGTGAACACATATTTTGTTATTGGACTGTATCCGAAAAGGAAATAAACTGGATTGAAAATTCAGCTCCTTACAAACATGTCTTCTTCACGTTTAACTTAAAAATTGCAGTACATTTTAAGTATGAATACACTAACACAAACATGCCACATCAGTATATCCGGGAAGAAATGTTTAGTCATGTTTAAAAAAGGGTACTTAAAAAGATATTAATAAAGTAATAAAAAATGAATAATGTCATAAACACATCAAGAGCAAATGCCTTTCAATGTTTATCTTTTTATATTGTATTAGTAGAAATATCTACCAAGACAAAAGAGAGCACACAATCACTTATGGGTGAAATATGTATTTTAGGGGTGTAAACAGAAACATCTATTTCAGAAATAAGGATCCTAATGAATCTGTGAAAAGTAAAATGTCAGGAACAAGATTCTCACACCTGCACAAATGCACAAGCTAGAGCAAAGCTAATCAAGCCAAAGCATGCAAGTGTGACTCTGAAATGTCTCCTCACCTTCAGCTCCTCCTCCAGCTCTGCCATTCGTCGCTCCAGCATCCTCCGGTCCTGATGCCAGGGACACGTGAAGGGGTGGGGAGGGGGCAGAGAGGAAGAGGTGTGGGGCAGAGGTAGGGCCACAAAAAGTGGAGTGGAAACCGGTGAGTAAGTGTATAGAAGAGAGAAGAGCGAAACAACACACAGCGGGGGTGGCAGTAGTGAAGCAGATGAAGCTACAACAATAACAACAGAGCCACCTTCGGCACTTATACGTTACCTTTCTTTCCAGCTCAAGCAGGGCTGAGCAGTCACTGAAGCGCTCCTGTCTCTGTTGGATACAAACAAATCCATAAAATTAACATTTCATCATCAACACTATCTGGAAAGAAGGCTTGAATATTGTATATCTAAACTATTTTTTACAATTTAAACTTGCTCAGACAAAACAATCGCAATGAGATGAGTTGAAACCTTTGAAAACCTGCTATTTTACATCAGTACAATTAGAGGACATGGTGTATTGTTTACATAACAACTACTTTCTTCAGCGTTAATTGTTGGCTTTTCAGTAGTTAGTATAATTTAAGTAAATATAAATCTTATAATACCAATGACAATACCGATGTGCTTCTATAATTGTTGAAGCTGGTAAAAACAAGACAGTTGGAACTTATAATTTAGGGGAGTTGGTGGTGCCACTAATAAGCAACCTCCTGTACACAGTTCACCAGGGAACAGCTGATAACAAAGTGTAAACATGTGAACTACGGCCCATAAATACAGAGAAAAACATAACCCCCTCTACAAGAATATGTCCTAAAACCAGCCAGTGGTGACTCTGTTTTAAACACACAGTGTGTTATTTCTGGTCTCTCAATCAAAACAATAACAAAACACAGTAGTGGATGATGTCATATTCTAGCATTGAATCATGGGAATTGTTGTTTTCATGACAACTGCCAATGAAAAGCTATCTGATGTGACACAGGCAGAAACTATGTTTACAGTGAAGGTAATGTATTACAGCTACTAGTCTGGAATTAAAGTCAGTGGGAAACAAAACTAAATGCAAACCTTATTTCTACAACTCTCTCTTCTCTGTCCAATTCAAAAGACTAAATATAGAAACAGATGACCTTATACAGTTTCATGTTTTTATGAAAAAGTAAACCTTAGCCTCATGGTTATGTGAACTGCCATGTTGTGTCACAAATAGCAAATTAAAGCACAAATTTGTCCCCCCAAATCATTCTGAAAACCCCTATAAGAAGCCGAAATCTTGCAAATAAATTAAAGAGTTCGTGTAGAAGTTTTGTTTGCTGTCAAAACACCTGAAGAATATATTATGTTATGGTATTTTGTTGTAAAGAAACTACCCCAAGCAACTTTAATGCTAACTTTATTAAAGGGGATTTTACGACAGGTGAACAAATGAGATGGAGCGTTAAACTGACTAACATTTTGGATTTACTCTTTAATCCAATCCACTTCATTTATATAGCACATTTAAAAAACACAAGGTTGCCAAAGTCCTGCACAATGTAAAATACACACAAAACAAAAAGACATAAGAGAGAACCAAGACCACACAATATGCTGGGTTATAGACCAAGGAATAAAAGTGACCTTTAAGCCAAGACTTAAAAATTTCCAGGAGGAGCCATTTTGACATGAGTGGGTATCCCATTCCACAGTTTAGGTGCCAACATCGTCAAAACTCAGTCACCTCTAGTTTTTAGCCTTGTTTTGGACATGATAAGGAGAAGCTGGTCTGTGGACCTCAGTAGTCTAGAGGGAGTATACCACTGTAAGAGCTAAAACATGTACTGAGCTATCAAGCCTTTAAGGGATTTAAAAACAAATAGTAAAATTAAAAAATGTATTCTAAAAATCAACAGGAAGCCAATGAAGATAAACCAGGATGGGAGTGATATGCTCATATTTATGTGCACTGGTTAGAAGTTGAGCAGCCTCGTTTTGGACTGTAGGCATGCAGAGGACCTGTGGTCAACCCCAGCATACAGCGCATTACAGTAGGCTAGTAATAAAAACATGAATCAGACACAAAATCTTTAAAAAGACAGAACTGGTTTAATTTTAGATAAAAGCCGTAAATGATAAAAAAAAAAAAACTGGACTTAACTACAAAATGTTTAATGCTTATCGAGTTTACAATGAGTATCCATTTTAAAACTGAGATTGGTAACAACCAGTTTAGCAAAATGAACAAAGACAAATGACATAGGCCTAGTTAGTGTTTGTAATGTTACATATTACAACTGCTGTGTATGTGTGCCATCACCTGTGTGGCCTTCTCCAGGTCCAACCTGGTCTGATTGACAATCCTCTGAGTGTCCTGCAGCTGCGACTGGAGCTGACTGTTTTCTCTAGACACCTCTTCAAACAACTGCCACATAAGCACAAAAGTGAAAAACTAGGACATTTAAAAAAGGTATGTTAGAAACTGTGTGACTTTATTATCAGTTCTTTATACTGACCTTCTTAAAATCCTTGGTCTCAGAGCCTCCTCCTGGGCCACAGTCATTACAGGATAGGTCTGACCTGCACAGATGAGAGCAGAGGTCAGAGATAATGCTATCATTTTGACTCAGCAGACAGAATGAGGAAAGAAGGCCCATGGCACTGGTCAAAGGCTGGAGTCATACCTGGAACGTAAGTGTTGGTCCGCCTGTGAGCAAGAACAAGAAAACAAGTTATTTTCAGCATCTTAGGTTACAATCCACAGAGACCATAAATAAAGACAAACACCCACCTGTGGATCCAGCCCACTGCCTGAGAACTCTTCCTCTCCACTGGGATCATTGTCATCACTCTGTAGATAACACACACAGCAGAGCATGTTCTAATAAAACTCCAAGATTAAGTTTCCAACACACCTAGTATTGTTTTAATACTTTTGCTACAAGCTCACATGTACTTACACCTGATATTTTGAGAGCTCATGGGCATCAATAGGAAACAGTTATGGCATAAATAAAGTGACTGGATTTTGTCAAAAAGGTTGAGCATGAGTCACTGGACACCTCTCACTTTCAACAGCTGTGAAACAAGTGACTTTAAAGCGAAGTTTTCAAAAGTTGCCTAATTTCTCAGGACTTATTGGAAAAAGGCAGTCTAATCTTCAACAAAAAGCTCAATATTTTAGAAAAAGGCAAAACAAACAAAAAAAAAACAAAAACAAAGTGAGTATCTGAGAATCTGAAAAAATGTTGTTTATGGAAAGACAGCTAATGGTTGGGATCCATCAAAGATGTGAAAATAGTAGTGGATAGGCTACAGCTAGTGAAGCTTTAAAAAGGTGGGAAAAAAGGTTAATTTAGCATTAGCACATGACACAGATTAGCATCAAGTACAGAGCTTCATCAGTACAGTGGTCAAGGGCACTGATGTGAGAAATAACCTATATGTACTGGTTTATAATGACTGGAAAACTGTCATTTAAAAACAAGTAGGAATGTCTGCGGTGTGGAGAAAACACAGAAACTCAACATAGAATGAATGGAACTCAGAATGTTCAAATAGTGAGGTGGAGGTGCTAACCACTATACCACGCTTTAACTTACTGTAGCTTCTCTTAAAAAAAGGGAAGTATCTCGGTGAACAACAGTCATATTCAGATCTTCTCAGCAAATGTTTGGTTAAAAATGAGCATTACAAATGAGATTAATGCTGTGAAAGTCATTTCCAATACGTGCAAACTCGCCATGTTCAATTTAAGACAAAACTACCCTGTTGAATTCCAAACACTGTACAAATAAATCCAGAATGTAAACAGTGTAAACATGTAAGTGTATCACCAGAGAGAGGAGTGTTATGTTCATCCATGTTTCTCGATGGCAGTTTGTGTTTACCTCTCCAGTCCTCTGTGCCTTCCTTCTGGCCCGAGCCTGTCTCCTTTCCCTGCGCTCCCTGGCCCATCGTTCCGTCTCACTCTCCCCTGTACCAGCCTCAACATCTGGGATAAAGCCGTGGAGCGGTTACTCGATACCATCTGTTAAAGAATCTCTGTGGAAAAAGGTGAAGATGTGCTACATACCTTTCTTGTCGGACGTCTGAGGCCGTGGGGTGCCAGCAGGCTGCGTCAGGCCCAGTAGGTCAGACTTCTGCAGACTGGCAATACGAGACCTCCAGCTCACTTCCTGTAAGTACAATCACCCGCTGTGTGACGTCACATGACATTGTATCAGAGAGGCAGCCGAAACGAGCATGCAAGTCTGAATGACTGCTCTCACCCCTTCATCTCCCTTCTTAGCTTTTACTTCTTTCTCTTTTTCCTTCTCGTCTTCCTCTTTCTTCTCTTTCCCTTTGTTTTCTGTCTTCATGGTTTTCATGGTCTTTTCTGCCTCCTGTAGATCTGTGAGTGTCACCCCCTAGATAAGACACGCAACAACAACATTTTACTTGAGGAAGATACAGTCAACAAGATATAAAACTGAAAGGTAACTTATCTGAACTGAAAAGTAACATCTGTACCTGAGTGGAGCGGCGGGACTGTCTTGCATGTCGGGAGCGAGCTTTCCTCTGCGCCTCTGCTTCTTCGTCTCGCACGGGTGTCAGATAGGACCTACATGAGTCCGATCACACAATATAAACTGTCAGTGTAAAACACCAGCTTCATAACAAGTGTAATATGGATGTTCCAAAAATAATGAAAAAAATAAGTGATTTGTAAATAAAAAAGAAAAAAAAAAAAGAACCAATTTCACTAAAACAGTGATCCATGTTTCGTTGTTTTCCTAATTAACCCTTTCATGCATGGATTATGATAACCTTTTTGTCTTGAGTATTTTTATTCCTCTTTAGGCATGAAAAAAATAATGCAATTGATCTTTTATGAACCTATTTTTCATGGAGTTACAAAAATGCCCTCTCAGCTGGACACCGTTTTTCATTTTAGAAGCAAAGAAACATGTATTTACTGATAAACTGTGACAAAACTATGAAATAAAAACATTTTTAATGCTGCTAATCTGATGTTTTCTCACATTTTAACATACCTGTATGAAGATAACATGCAAAAAAACTTTTTATTTAAAAAAAAAAAACTAAACAAACAAAACATAACTCCTAATTACAGTATAATAATTAGAATTTTTTTTTTTTTTTACACTCAAACATGTTATGTAGATCAGGTTTATCTAGAACAGCAGTTACAGTAATGGTATGAATTGCAGTGTATGGGATGGTGCACAAGCATCCACTGTGTCGGCAGATATGGAAGAAAAACCAATAAAATCCATGAATATACAAGAAAACACCTTTGAACACCTGTCCACTGTAGTGACCACTATGCAGGAAAGGGTTAAATTCACCCCCCAGGCCAATTATGTTATTCATCATCTAAGAAAAGTAGCCTCAACCAGTGATAAATTGAATACATATAAACCTGGTAATCATTAAAATGCTTACGACTGGAAATGTGTACAGACTGAAAAGCTTGATTGTGAATTCACCGAATAAACCTGACTGACATTTTATTTGACAAGGTTTTTCTGTCTAACATTAATCAACCCAAAATCCAACTGACTTTTTCTTATTTCCAAGCCTTTACTTTCAACATATCATTACTGTTTCAATCAAATTAGTTTTATATTAATGACATCACCTGATCACTTATCACACATTTTATGTGTCTTTTTTTTTTTTTAAACTTTCCATGAATTTTCAGTGCTTCAACTGCTCACACACAACAGTCATAATACACAGACTTAACTCACTTGCGTCTTTGCTTGGCCTCGGGTTCGCCTGTGGTCGTGTTACCAGAGTTAGAGGTGGTGACAGCAGGCTGATCCTTCTTTTCTGTCGGTTCCTGAGGAAGTCTGAATTAAAAAAAGATAATATGCTGTTGTTGGATCTCAGAGAGAAGTAAAAGAGAAAAAAAAAAAGATTCACACAAAAAGAAGTATGAAAATAAAAATACCTCTGGGCTAAAACACTATTAAGGCGGCTGAGGCCAGCAGAGCTCGTTCCTGTGCTGGCTGAGGTTACGGTGGGGTCATCCAGTCTCTTTCCATAAGATGCACTGCCAACAAAACAGATCTCACTCAACATTTCAAACATAATGCTACTTTTCAGAGCTACAAACACAAGTTAGTATTCACTGCTGTGGGGAATGCAACAAACGGTGACCCGGCGCAAACAATCACACAAACAGGATGGTAAACAAATGCGAGCGAGGCTGTGAGCAGCGTGACTGACCTGTGAGGCAAAGAGGGGTGGGAACTAGTGAAATCATTCCCTGATTGACTGTGAAGGCGCCGGGTGTAAGAAGAGCTACGGCTTAGCCAGCTGAGGGACAGACAGGGTGACAAGGGCACATATGCAGTGACTCAGAAAAACAGATTACGGTTTCACAAGCACAGAAGCATATGAGAGCACAAACCCACCTGTTGGAGTTGTCAGGGCTGCTGTCTGGAATACTGAAAAGTCTGCGTGTTGGGATGGGCGGTACCCGAGCAAGTCTTGGCTCCTGCGAATGAGACCGAGATCAGTTCATCATTTATATGACTCAGCAAATGGAAGCTGTAAAAGAAACCTTTATTTGACCCGTCATGTTGGATTTATAAACCAACAGTTGTACTTTCATGGTTGTATAAATCCCTGAATCATGTGAGCGCCTGTACCTTAGTGTCGGCGTCGGAGCTGAGGCGAGGACTGGAGGCAGAGCGGGTCATACCGAGCCCAGACTCTGCAGGTCTGCTGGAGTCCTGGCCGGAGTCGGACAGTCCAGCTGAGCCCAGAGTCACCGAGCTGCCGGCCTTCCTCAGAGACGTCCTCCAGGAGCCTGGGGCCTCGGTGGACGCAGGCTTGCTTGGTTCCTGTCACACAGCCAGCAAATGTTAGGCTTTATTTTCATTCTGCAGAACCAGAGCCAGAGCCTTCCATATTATTTGACTTCTTTAACTTGTATGTTACCTTTTTTAGTTGGCTTGTAGCGGTACTCGTCGACATGGAGGTAGGAAGAAGACCGGTGGTATTGCGTTTGTTGTTCAAGTTGTTTATAATCTCTCGGTTTTTAGCTTTCTCTGCAACCGTGCAAAGTTCAGCGATTAATAACTTAATAGTGACATCACAACAGTCAGAAAATGTATCTCTTAAACATGTGAAATCTTTCCTATTCTTTTTTTTCACACAGAAAAAAAAACCATCTCCATAAAAACCACATCAGCAGCTTCTATCACCTGACTCTGCATCACTCTCCGATTCGCTCTCCTCCTCCGAGCTGGAGCTGCTGGAGGCCTTGGCCTGGCTCTGAGTCTGGCTCTGTCCCGTCTGGCCTTCCTCCTCCTCGTCTTCAGCCGGGCTGCTCTGCAGGGCAGGAGGAGGGTGCTTCTCCCGCTCATGGAGGCAGATCTTTTCCTTACTGCTCATACGAGAGATAGAAGTCCTGCAGGGGCGGGGCCAAGGTGGGGTGGAACAACAGGTGGCATGCAGGGAGCTTATCAGTGAGGACACTCATTCCATGTGCAGCCAATTAGAGCGAGCATGCGCCAATCAACCAAACAGTGGGTGGGACAGTGGGTCACTTCCTGTGATGCCATGTGTACCATTTTTTTTTAACGCTACACGTAGGATTGCAGTCAAATGGTCTTTTTTGCTTAAGGACGTTCCAGAGTGAGAGAAATGGGCCAGAAGTATTTAAGTGGCAGCCATTATAACATTGGTCAAACTCTGAGAACACAACAGCAAAGTGCTTCACTGCTTCATTTCATATCTCATTTAGCACGAGACACAATAGATCACACTTTACAAACAAGATGATCTGTCCTGCTTCAAAGTAATTTATTAAATATGTACTTAATTCATTGCTTTACCAATTTTCTTTCATTCTTGATTCCATCATGTGCCTTTTTCCTTCCTTTTTTTGTCTGGACCTTGAGCTACTTCATGACAATACACATAATGATATATAATTACAGAAGCTTGTGCAGTCAGATTATTTTTACACTATGATCTTTTCCTTGTGAATTCACATCGTTTGTTGATTTCACAAAAAGAACTGCTCAGGAAAAGGTGAAGGACATAATTGCTTTGACTATTGAACTGCAACCCCAATAAAATCAAGTTTAGCCAACAGCTTTTTCCCCCAACTATTCTCAATGTTTTATAATGCAGACTCTGCTCAAACCTCAGCAGAAACAAGAGCAAGAGAGCATCAACGCAAAAAAGAGCAAACTGCTGTGTCCCAAATCCACACTAAATTCTACATACTAATGCATACTGCAGCACCACTCACTTTTGCAGTTACTGTCGATGAAATTATTTTCTAAATTGCAATTTACTAACTTGAAATGTTTCAATGCTTGTCGAAAAATTAAAAAAAAACAATATGAATATAACATATTTTTTTTCAGCTGTTTGTGTATTAGACACATTTATCTTGAAGTTCTGAAAATCTTTATTAAGCTCTGAACAATAAGAAAATACTGAATATATGACAAGAATGTAAACTACCTTTTGTAGAATGAATAGTGCTACCCATCACTTTAACACTCCAACATATTAGTAAGGGGGATTGCTCTTTAAAACCTTTCTCTAGCAAGTTCCTGAATTTACTCAAGTATTCTTCTATATATTCAGGACACATATCCAGAAACCATTTCTAGTCTTAATTTCAAGAAAAGAGGTAAATCACAACATCTATTAAAACCATAATTTATACAAATCTCAAAACGTCTAGATCTTTATTACACATTTTGCCTTGTATAGTTATATTAAATGCTTTTAACAATATTAAAATAAATGTATCAACCTATTTTCATTGTGTGATTGTCAATCTCGACAAATTCTAACATTATTTGCATGTAGGTCTTGAAAATTAAACAAATGTTTACATTGTTTGTAAACATGATTTATGGCTAAAATTTCATTGGCGATTATGAAAACAGCAACTGCCAAGAACCTAAGCTCACAATGTCAGTAACTGGTGCATCTTTTGCTGTTATTTTAATATTAAGTCAAATTCTCATATAGAAAATATTGCCGTCTTTAGAGGACAGAATGATTTAAAATGATGACTGCCTTTTAGTTGAATTTTTGCTTCATTTCCTTTCCTTTACTTCCTTTTCATCATTCTTCTTCAGTAAGGTAGCAACACTCTTGCACAGTAAGCAGGACACATTTTTTCTCCATAATTGGCATGGCAGTGTAGGGCAAAGTCACACAATGCTCCTAAAGTACACAGTGTTTTTACATATTCAAATGGGAGTATCGCCAGAACTGAAAATGACTGTATTTGTATTTAGTATGAAACTGGGACGCAGATCATCACCGACTGTGACATTTATCCAGTAGTAACATGGTTCAGAGGACGGCTGGGACTGTTAACATCATACCTGCATGCTGGTACTGGGATTTATTAGGATTACTGGGATTCAGCTGGGGAACAGCTCAGCGTGTGCCTGCAAACACACACACATACACACACACGGACAAACACATGCCCACACACCAACACACTGGCACTGACCTGCGTGAGCGGAGTGGTACCATGGAGATTGGCGGGCTGTTCTCTATAACAGGAGTCTGTTTCTCCTTCTCTGTGCGTAACTGAAGAGGAATATAAACACCCATAAACACAGAGAACGTTCGCTGCTCTAACACTATAAATCATATCAGGTTTATCTAACAGAGTGAGAGAGTTGCACAGGCTGTGTGGAGGCAGACTCACAGCATTTTGTTTCTTCTGCAGCTCCTCCAGAGTGTCCACGAGGTTCTCATCAGCAACATCTAGAGGTGTTTGGCCCTACAAGGACATCCACAGCACACAATCGGTCATGGCATGAAATAAAGGCCTCAATCACACTGTTTATGTCATGGGAGGGTTATTTGTGTACAGGTGTGATGCGTGTTTTTCAGCACTCACCACATTGTTGATGGCACCCATATCGCACATGTTGTCAGTGAGGAGGGTGCACACCTCCTCCTGCCCCCAGTGAGCTGCCGCATGCAGGGGCGTCCACCCATCACTGTCCCTGCTGTCCACGTCGACCCTGCACTGCAACAGCACTCTGGCCAGGAAGAGGGGACGAGAAAACACACAACAACAAAGAGAGATGAGCATGAGAGGACAAAGCTGAGGCGATATCAGAATAATACAGATGCAAACAAGTTGTCATCAGTCTCATGTGAGTGTGAACTAATCCTCACTTGAGGACTTCGATGTAGCCTTTGGCAGCAGCTACATGCAGAGCAGTCGCTTTGGTGTTTGGGTGAGGTGTGAGAGTGCCACCTCCTGCCAACACCGCCGTGGCATCCTGGAGCATGATCCTCTCCTCCTCCTTTCTGGCGTTGTCCACGTCGATCCCTGAACACACAAACACCATACATTACAATCATAAATATTTAAAATAAACTTAAAAAAAACATCTACAATGCGTACTCATGTAATGCTATCCAACCCCATAGCTTACAGTCTATTATTTTATATGCCACAGTTATTTTACTTTAGTGAAAGATGTTAATAATATGTGCATTGCAGTGATAAAGCATATATGTCTGGAGCCCGGGAACCCTTCAGTGTTGTACAACACACACAGAAATATCTATAACGCAGTGACTTGTTTCTCTGCATAATCTTGTTTGTCGGAACTTGAGGTGTTTTAACTGAACTCAACGTTGTTAAGAAAACTAATTACACAACCCTAAAAAAACACCTAATTATGGACACTGCGCCTGTCTTTTGTCAAGGAATCAGATATACACATACTTGAATTTCATAAGAAAAGCCAGTATGCTTCTAATGTAACATCTTAAAACTGGCCTCTACTATAAAAGTGTTTACCTGCCAAGATAGTGACAACATTTACTTACATTTACAACAATTGTACTTTTACATTTAAGAAGCTAGAAACAGAAAATGTGTAGCTTCTATGTAAAAAGCAAACAGTATATTGTTTTTATTGTGTCTGTCTGTGTATGAGGATGTGACAAATGTAATTCACCAACAGATACATCGGTCTTAATAAAACTTGATATATTGGATTTATATCTAGAACCCATTAGCTTTCATCTAGAGGTAATTACATTTGTACAAGTAATTCCATTTGGTGACTTCGTTCTCAAAAATTAACGGAATGGAATGCCAACACCAGCTTTGCCATTAGAGGAGAGGGATCCATGTGCTGAGTTTGTGCCTCTCTTCACTGCAGTTTTTGTTTGTTTAGTGCTAGACAAAGTATTGTGACAGGGGTGACAAAGACAAATAAACAAACAGACAAAAGAGAATTCACAAGACATAGACATTAAGTAAAACAAAGACGGGTGTAAACAAAGGGCTATTTATAGGTGTGTTTGTGTGTGTGTCTGTGAGTGTGTGTATATGTGTGTGATTATTTATGATCTTTTTGGGCAGGTTGTGCATATCCAAGTGGAAACATAAGAAAGAATGAGAACAAAACTGCCAGTCTAATAAGTAAAAGGGTTAAAGGATATGAGTATACAGGAGCGAGAAATCAGAAAAGGTTTTCAATAATAGTACAGAAAGAAGCTTAGGGGGGAAAAAATGGCAAAATCACTAATCCCAAATACAATAATAGTGAAAGCATTTTCTCTTTTTCCTTCTTTCTCCTCCTTGAAAGCATTTTTTGGTCAAAAAAAGACAGACCATTTGAGAACTGATAACTTTTTTTCTTTTTTTTAGAAAACCTGTGATAATAATCCTGATCATGAACACTCCCCTAATAGGTGACTGTGCTTGCTCCTGCTTTATCACTATCAAGTACACAAGTTTACACTTAACAAACCAAACAGGTTGCTCAACAGTTTTACACAAGGTGCAACATGGGACTTGTATCTGTGTTGAAGGTGTCAGTATAACCAAACAGGAAGTCCTGACCTTGTTTTTTGATTTCGCCTTTGAGCAGTCTTTCCATGGCATCTTCAGTGGCCACATCCAGAGGAAGCTCTCCTTCACTGTTCACTGTCCCAACATGAGCACCATGTTCTATCAGATACCTACAAACACAAAAATACCGCGAAAATTACAGAGACAATGATTAACATATAGTGATTAACATATGTTGTATGCACAATGTATAAACTTCACTATTTGCTATGGGCCTGAGGCTCTTCAATGACTATGTAAATTGTCATGGTGGTATTGTGGCGATGGTCAACACCCACTTTGCAATCTGGATGAAGCCGCAGGAGGCTGCAGCGTGCAGAGGAGTCCAGCCCTCGTTGTCCCCTCGGTTTACGTCACTCCCACTCTCCACCAGAAACTGCACCATCTCAGCATTTTCATCAATACAGGCCTGCCAGAGGACACACAACCACATGATGGACTGCTATACAACAGTTTATTGTTTGTCGTTTATCGAAATCCACAGCATGCACCTTAACAAACACAAAACAGACAGCAGACCTCTGTTAGAATTTAGTTTTTGTACAGTAGTGAAAGTTTCGGACCCACTTCACTTTCGTTTGTTTGAATGACAAAACTGCAGACGCTTACAAAATCTATTAAATTCAAGTAAAGCACTGGGGGTAAAACAATGACTACTGTGTCCACTTGTTGTAATGACTTTCTGTTAAGTGGGCTGCTAAAAGCCCTCAAGTACTTTCCAAAACAGTCATTTTGTGGCATGACTGAAACAGCACATCTATTTAGCTGCATTTCCTGAGGCGAGGTATTGCTAAGTTTTCAGCGTGATCCAACACAAGTCTCAAGATGAATCCCATGAGAACCTCATGGTGTTATGGCAGGATTTTACTTTGAATAAGCTAATATTTATCTGAAAACGCGGAGAGCATAGCCTTTGTGTATAGAACCACCAGTCTCCACTCGTAAAGATAAAACTCTTTGGAAAAAGAAGATCTAAGAAGTCTAAGCATGTTTCAGGTACAAATGGACTTGTTATGAATATTTTCAAGGAGGAAATGATACTCTTGAAACAAGTTGACATGTACTGATAATTGCATGAAACAGCACTCCTGCTCAATGCACTAATGCAAAAGATTTAAGTGATATGTTTGGCACACAGTTGTTGAAAATAGATGTTATAATATTCCCAAAGTCTGGGTTATTATCATCTTTGAATTGCTGGTTGTGTTCAAAAGGTGCTAATAGGTACATATTAAACAGATATACACTTTACAATTCACCATAAAACAATGAAAACAAACATTTTTCTCATTTACGAAGTCTTTAGGCATTTTTGGTTGAGAAATGATATAATTAAGTGTTAGATTGAAGTACTCTCAAACAGACCACAAAGCAGGGTTCAACGTCTGACATCAGTTCAGTGTCACTAGCCTTAACATCTAGAAGTTAAGTTGAGTTAATCAAAACCTGAATACCCTGTGGCTTACCCTCCCCTACACTGGCTGCAAACAATGCTGGCCTTTTAGTTAAGGGGATCCTGTATGAGTTGGTAGGTGACCACCATAACCTTAATGCAAGATTGTTGTTTGCCATGAAACAGAAAAAAGGGAAAAAGAAGCATATCCATTCATTCTAAGGTAACTGAAAAACAGTGGTTCTCATTTCCACTCAAAATTAGAATTATGAAGGCCATTTTTCATTTCTGCAATTACATGCCCCTAACTTTTGAGCATGTTATTGGTAGTTATGAAAGTTTTGAAACAGCAAAGACAACAGTTAACTGATGAGGCAAAGATAAAAAGGAAACAGATCACTTACTCCTCAGTAGGATGTGCATTAATAAATGATTAGTTAGCCAAAATAATAAGGATAATCTACAATTATATTGGGGGGTGGAAGGAGGTGAGGATATATGTGTTTTACTTCACATAGATGCAGAATTAATGTTTTTGACATTTATATATTTTTAGGTTGAAGTAAAGTCTGAAAAAGTGTTTTAAAAAAATAAATGGCATACCTGTGCATCACTCCTCAGTTGATAATTATAATTATTATTATGGTTTGAGTGGAGAGCATATGTTACACAATGATAACAAGACTTAAATTGGCTTGATTGTTCAACTTCCAAAAGTAATTCAAATACCCATCCTACTCCTTAGCTACTTCCAACATCAAGTGTGTAATTCTTTCATCAAACCACAAGATGATGACAGTGAACTAAAAATAACTAAATAAGTAATCAAATGTGACGTTGTCTCTTAGAATACAACATCCTCCCATTTGCCTGGACAATGCTAGTGTCTGCTGCCACACACAACGTGTCCATCAGACCGTCTTAAGCCACCTAAGAGGCTTTGCTTTTAGGCTAAATCAACTGGTCACAAAGCTGCTATAAGTCTCCACCCTCCTCCACAATATGAGATCATTAGCAAGGTAGTCTGGTGGATAAAACAAAGGCACTGTCATTTTAAGAACCTGAGAAACAGCTTGTAGTGCATGCCAGAGCCAGAACTGTGCAAGTAAAATGCAGAAGTGGGGGGGGGGCTGCTGAACAAGTGGGTGCTCCAAGCTGAATGAATGAATAGAGGGCACTTCTGGCACCCTGTGTGTTATAAGGGTGCACACACAGCCACCCAGCAGACTCCTTCACTTGGTCATCAAGTGACTCATTGTGGATTGCCTTTGACAACAGCAGCTTGTGCTGTTTGAGGAATGTTTTCCATTTCTTCATCCGAAATCCCTAAAGTCCCCACCATGGGGAATTGGCAAAGTGAAGGAGAAAGAGAGAAGAAGAGAAGGAGGAGGAGGAGGGGGGCAAAGGAGAGTTAAAGTCATAGTCAAGAAGACAGAAAGGCTTTGGATGGAGAGGATGGAAAGTTTGGAGAGTGTGGGCCTATATTTAATTCTGGTTGCCAAGCAACCCGTGAGCAACAGGGGAGAAATTGATGGAGGGCAGGAGAAGGACCACAGTGGGTGATGGTCTGAAATGTAGATTGACCAAATGAAGGCACAAAGCAGACTATAAAGACAGGAACATCCTCACTGCTCATCTGGATTGGCTGCCGCAAAACAAGGGGGGGAAACACCAATCATCTTTAAGCATATCTGTGAAGCTGCACCACAGCTCTAGTGGGCAAGAAAATTACAAGCACATGATCTAAGCTGACAGGCAGACTTAAGATATCATAACTTTAAACAGAAATATGTTTATGACACACGGTATCATAAAAGCAGGGGAAATACTGCATCTCTGGGGTCTGGTGTGACAGTGATGTTGTCCAGACTGCTCCTCCGTGTTATGACTGAAGTCAAGGGGAGGGAGGGAGGGACCTTCAGGCTGAGCTGCATTAAGGACTGCAGCCTCTGGGACAATCATAGAGTTTAGAAAGCTATGCTTAAACTCCAACAAAAACTGAAACTTACATCACCCTCAGTGGCCCTAGCAGCTCTGAGTTTCCATCAGACTACATTTGCCTGTTGCTTCAGAGAAACCTGTTGATCAGATGATGAAAATGTCCCTGGTTTCAATGACCTACAATTTTCCTGAGACTCTACAGGGACCGTCTGTCACAAGTTTGGAGGTCAGAGTCTATAAATGTCTAAAAACATCCCATCGGCTCCTCTCACTGCTAGTCTTATCCCCTATCCGCCTTTGTGCTAGAAAAAGAAGCCCGTAACTTCCACAGGGAAGATGACCCAAAATACCAAAAGCCTAATAAACCAGGGCTAACACACGGGCTGTGGAGGATTCTGGGACTTTAAAACAAATGATAAAATAATGGGATTGTTTTAGTCTGCAGGAGCATTAAACTTAACGGAAATGTGAACTTAACCTTAGTGATTCTTTTTTCTGAGGATCATTAACGGATAAACTTTGCGCCTCCGCTAAGTGCCTTAGCGGTAACTCCGTTTTCCGCAGTCGCAGATGAGCCCAGTCGTTTCTACCGTTAGTCGGAGAGTACAGTTAAACTTTGTACCTGATGAAGCGCTGTCAGTCCGTCTATGTTGGCGTGGTTAATGTCAGCTCCCTGTCGGAGTAGCACTGCCACCTCCTCCCGATCTCCAGCGGAGCAGGCGGCCATAAACACAGCTCCTTGGGCGAACCGGACTTTCGCCCGCCGCGTGCCGGAACCGCTCGATGTTTCCCGGGCCTCCGACCGCGTCCGATCCGTCTCTGAGCCCAGCCATCGCTGCAGCTGATCCTGCCGTCGCTGTTTGGCAGCTTCGGACCGGGAATGGTCAGTGGCGGCCATCTTCCCTGGTCTGTCCCGGACAGATTCAGCTCATGGTACGAGGAGAAACGGAGTGGATGGTTTGGATTGAGCCTCCCCCGGGCTGTGCCCTCTGGTGGACAGACACACACTAAACACAACGCGCTGAACTTCACGACGAGAACTCCTGATAGAGAGTTGGTAGTCATATGCTGCCTTCAGGACCCATCGGGAATGTCCACCTCAGAGACAGAGTCGCAGTTCCACGAATACAGAACCACAAAAATAAACCAAAGACACGAATAAGAATTATATCAAAGGAATCATACACTCACTCACAAGCAAACTCTTGCTGAAACCTCATATAAAACCTTTAAAATGGATTTTCTTAGTATGGTTTCTATTCATATATTTTTTTCAACAACACAATGAAACAAGAATCAACACATAAATAAATGTAAATATAAATAAATGTAAAGTAAAATGTAAATGTAAATACTTTTTCGTCTTTATGAAATGAAAACTCTTTGTTGAAGGAAACGCCATAGATTATAGCCAAAATAAAGCTACCTAACTAACTTCAAACTTTCTGCCTAAAAATACATAAGCAGTAAAAAGTGTCAAATAGGACTGGTTTTTGAATAAAGCAGGTATGGACAGAAACATGAAACAGACTCACTGAATATTATTAATGTATTGTCGTAGGGGACATAAGCTGTCCGATTTTCATGAAGGCATCTTCTGCGACAGTCCGGGAAATGTCTTTCTTACTCAAAAACACGAGTAAATTTACTGTTTATTTGGGTCATATTTAGTCTCTTTGGTAAACCTTTTGATAGTAGCATTTTCAGAGACAAAATTTTAGCACAGACAACTAAATAAACACCAAGGAAATTATACGAATGTGTGTTGTATTTTGGTTTGTAAGCTATGACGAATGATGTGGGGGAATCCCAACATGAAGAGTTAGATGACTGCCTTTCTTCAGTCTTTTTCATGGTATTTTGTGTCATTTATTTACGGTTTGACAAAGCTGTTTGCTCTCTGTCAGTGTTACTGAAGCTCAAATTGTTTGCATGTTTATGGGTCAAAGGTCAGACTCAAACCTTGTGAAAATAAAGTCAAAAATATAATACAAATTTTATATTTATCTGTATAATAAGCTGGGGGTTTTTGTTGTTGTTGTTTTTTTTTTTTTACCACTATAGCTGCCATTAAACTCTATATTCAATACTCCGATGACAAGAATGTACTTTATATTTGAAGTGGAAAAGAAAACACATCTCATAGAAACTAAAGTATTCCTTCTTTGCTGAACACTTACAGTTCATCATATTACTAGGATCCTTACCATAACCCTCAGGGGCTCTGAAGGATGCCTGGTGTTTGGTTACTACTATGTATGTGTGCTGCTTCCTGTATTGTGTTCACTTTTCATTATGTCTGCCTTTCTAAATAAAACTAGATAATTTGTGGGTCATCATTCAACTGAAAAAACAAAAACAACCAAGCAATGAGTTCAGTGTCACATGTTTTATTTACTGATTATGCAAATATTTTGCAACATTCTCTGAATAACTCATTCATCTGATAACTTTGTAGGAATTTAAAGGCATAAAGTGTAGCTTAATCATTGAGTTGCAAATTTTTTTTGATAAACAGTGCAAGAGAAGAAAAGTCTAGAAACAGGAAATCACACAATAGTACATCAGACAAGGAAGTGCAAAATCATGATTTAGCAGTACATTCTTAAAAATGTAAAAAAAAAAATAAAAAATAAAAAATAAAATACTGATCAACAGATTTAACTATTGTTATTTGTAGATACAATGTAGATTGAAATTTATATGAGCATAAAAATTTAAACATATCAAGATAAAAATTATTTCTATGACTGATCAAAAAGAGATGTTTTTAAAAAGATACTTATAAGACATGATATTGATATTCTCATAAATAAAAACAAAGATGGTGCATGTTTTAATAATACTGCATTGGCACTTGTTTTAGATGAACCACCTGTAAAATTCACAGCGATGTGTTCACTGACTCTTGCGTAGTACTGGGAACATCTCACTTTGAACCCCCGATCTGTATGCAGCCGGAACTGTCTTTTAACTACTGGTTTGACTACATTCCTAAAAAAAACATAAACACTTGCCTATTTTAAACATGCCATTTCAAGTGCACATTTTTGTCTGTAACATCTTGTAATTCAAGTTTGTGCATGACTGTTGTAAGTATATGTGCTTATTTTAAATGGTGCACTGTATACTGTTATAAAAGCTGTATCTGTAAAAGTCTACTGCTGAATCTGTAAAGTTTACACAAAATTGCAAAAAAAAAAAAATAAAAAAATAATATATATATATATATATATATATATATATAGATAGATA
>JAPSES010000249.1:4744903-4780977 GCA_029822895.1 Maxillicosta whitleyi
GGGGGGGTCAGTGACAACAACTGCGCAATGATATTCTTAGAAAAGATATGTACTAGAATCAAATAAAAAGTACATGATCCACTTTCCTGTTTAGTGTGAAATCTCTGACAAACACTAACTCCGGGGAATTTCTAATCATTGTTTGCACACATGTGCCATTCAGAACAAACACATTCTTGGGAAAGGGAGGGCAATGTGGGTAGTCACAAATGAAAAAGCTGCCAAAAGACACGACAACAAAACAATAAAAGGAAGTACAGCAGCAAAGTAACCTACTTATTACTGCCATAAAACAGTCACATTCAGCTTTTATGTAACTCACTAATTTAAAAAAGGAACTACATAAATAAAGCACGTAACTTCTTTCCATTTATTCACTTTTTGCAAATAATAGGGTTGGCAACACGAGGAAAAACTCAATAAACTCACCACTCCTTGTAATGAAGGAGGAATAAGACCACAATACACAGGGATGTAGGCACTGCATACACATGCCTAGTTAACAAAGAGATAAAACAAGAAACATATGAAAAAGGAGGCAGAATTAAATTAAAACAGTAATAATGATGGTAAATTTAAAAATGTACATGATAAGAGAGACAAAATTACATTTGATTGGTATTACAGAAAAATAATCACAAAAATACAATACACTAAAATACTACCAAATAATCATTGAATGCACTGATATGTAATCAATACTGTGAATATAATCAGGCTCATAGCACACCTGCACCACCTCCTCCTTGGTGTTAAAATGCGACACCAGGACATTTTCTCCATCTGTCACTCTGGTAAGAGAGATTCCCAATCGCCCAGTGGCCTGATGGTGGCAGTCAGCTGGAAGAGTCCGGCGCAACATGCCACACATAATTTTCACTAAGTTAAAGGAAGGATGCATGGGCCCCAGGAATCGCTTTCTTGCTTCTTTGGCAACATCAATGATACTTGCACCAGCCTCCCCTGTGAAATCAAAAGTGTCACTTTTGTTAATGATGACCTGAGGTGTTAAGTAGGCTATTCTATTATAAACTGGGGAAATTCTCCTGCCTCTTAAATTTATTAAATTCTCCAAAAACCCTCTTGGATTAGCTGGTAAGAGTATGCTTAGGTAGCTGAAATCTGTTTTTTGTTTTGTTTTGTTTTCAGAGCTCATGAATAGCTTACTTTTTAGAGACATGTTTTCCACATAGGCAGTGATGCCACAAAAAGAAGCATTTTACAGAATACAATGTAACTTTGCATATTCAACTAACCAACATGACATACTGTAGCGTAAATGGACACATCCTTAAACATCTACAGCAGTAAAATGCAAATAAACATTTATGCAGCAGTAATAACAATGTAAAGATATAAGAGGAAATAGTAAAACACTTTACTGCACAATGACAACTTTTGACTTTTCATGAGTAAATTTTACTGATAATAACTGCACACTCAAATATGGTGTTTTTAGTTACATTAAGACCCTGAATACTTTTTCACCACTGTTTGGATGATATAATTCTGAAACTGTCAACACATCAATGGTGAAGTGATCAATAGTGTAATTGTCTTTATCTATACTCAGGGCTGTTCTACAAACCTGTCCTTTTCTGTAGGCTACATGGCTTTATCTTTATTTGACTCTAGCTCTGGTTACAGTAAAACATCCTTTCTGGAAATAGTGTAACATACTTACCCAGACAGACTCCAGTGACCAGGGCAGTGGCGGTCAGGGCTCCAGCTGATGCCCCATAGATGTGCCGGGCATTATGGACCAGAAAAGGAGCCTGTTCTTGCAGACAGCTGGCAACACCAACATGGTAGATACCAAGAAAACCACAACCTGCGAAAGAGATGTTCCACGGTGTGTCTAAAGGAAACATACTGCTTCTGAGCACTCTCGAACAGATGAACACGCACGGAAAGACAAAGTTCACTAAAATGTGGATAGTGGAGCAAAACACCACAGCATTCTGTCCTTAAACGTCTGTGTTCAGCTATTGTATCAACAAACAGTAGTGAACAATTAACAATAAATACTAATTTTTACTTACAATTTAGCTAAAAACAGTTAGTATCGATACGAAATAAACAAAAATAACACCCGATTAAATAGAGAAACTTGTTTGCATTCCTAACGTGTTTATTTCACTTTGGGGCGGTACAAACCAAGTTGTCCAATCACAACACACAAGGCAGAGTTATCTGACCAATGATAGCCAAGATTGTTGATGTAATAACCAATCACATTTCACATCGCTGAAACACTGATAAAGTCAACGAGCGAGCGCTACTTGTCTCAATCAGAGCTGTCAAATGTTTTCCCAGGTTTGTGTAGTTTGGATTTTACATCCTGAAATAAAGCATAGGGCCCGTAAAACTTTATATTACTTATTTATTTTCAATTGGTGTTACACAGAGGCAGCAGAGTTGACTTGCAACAATGCATTATTGGCCAGCTCAAGTAAAAATAAAATAAAATAAATAAAGAAAGACAGACAGAAAGAAAGAAAGAAAGAAAGAAAGAAAGAAAGAAAGAAAGAAAACTTGCATTATGTCTCTGCTGTGGAAAATATATATTATAATATATTATAATATTCCTGTACTAAGAAAACAAACAAACAAACAAACAAACAAACAGTATGTCTCTCTTATGGTGGTCTGTAAGAGACTGTTGCAGGATCCTGACAAAAGCTGTAAACTATTTTGTAACAGAAGGTGATGGAGTTGAAAATCTCTTGCATCTAAACATATTCTGCAATAACATAGAAATGTTTTTCTGGAACATTTCTTTTCACAGAATTCTGATCCAAATGATTGCAGAAGATAATTCAAGGTCAGTGATCCAGGGTGTGTTTAGAATTGGATTTCTTAGAGGCAATATTATGTTGTGAAATCATTATCATAGGGATGACTTTTTTAATACGAGTCCTACAATCTCTCTTTACTGAATATGTTAATTACTACACAGTCACCTGAGGACTGAAGGAAATCATAGTTCATTAGTTTAGGCAATAAAGTTAAGACTTTCCACACCTAAAACCCATTTCAGATGGAGGTGGTTCCTGCATTATTACCTAAGTGTGTTACAGTTTGAAGAACAGCGGCTTGCCTTTAGCTCAGTGACTTTTTTTTTTTTTTTTGCCTGTGGCACCTCAGAAGAGGTTAATTAGATCATGCTGAAATGTATGAGTTATTGCCTGCTGCTGTGCAACATTAACATCAAAGGGAACTTACAAGTATAGACTGAGACTGGGATTAAATGAAACACTTTGTGTGTGTTTAGTGCAATTGGATGTGTCATTTAGCCATGGGGATCAAATGAAAGGGCTCCAGAAGGTTAACTGCTTTGGAGCGAAAGATAACAACTGCACTGGAATGTGTCTTGTTATTGTGCAAAAAAGCTCATTGACCCAGACTTGACCTTTGTCCAATCAAATCTGTTTTACCTTCTGTGTTAATAAATGCTTTCCGCAACAGATTAGATTTGTCAGACTAGTTTCTTAACCAGTGTTTGCAATTTTAAGTAATGAGCACAAATGAGTGGCTGAGAAAAATGATTACACATGTTATAGAAGACTGAAAAAGGGGGAATGCCATACATCTTTTTTTTTTTTTTTTTTAACTAGCTTACAATGAATGTAAATTTTTTTGTTGAGGGACCCTGGCATGTTCTGCTTCTGGAATAATAAAGATTGGGGCATGCAAACATTATTATCATTATGAGTAAACTTATTCTAAAATTGTATATCCATCCATCCATTTTCAACCGCTTAGTCCCTTTCGGGGTCACAGGGGGGCTGGAGCCTATCTCAGCAACTATGGGCGGAAGGCAGGGTACAACTTGGATGAGCTGCCAGTTCATTGTATATTTATATTTAACTTTATTATTAATACTTTTTTAGTCATTTTGAAATGTGAAATAATTGTACTTCCAAAGATATTTTAAATTCTATGTTTTTTTTTTACTTGTTTATTCATTTTCTTACTGTAAAACAGATATGCATAGTTTACATCTTTACTCTTCCTTGTTTGACATATTTAAATTATATTGTAGCTAATTAAGAAAATATCTTTGCAAACAAGGCAACCAGACATTGCAGACATAATTTCTTTAGATCATATCCATCACAATAATTCCACAAATCTCACAAAACACAGTACTGTGCAAAAGTCTTATCAGCTCTAGTTCTGTGGTTTTGTGTCTCATTCTCTTTTCTTGAAATAGATCAAGAAAATACAGGAAATACATGCACGCCCCTAAAAGACACAAAATATGAACTAAATGGGGTCTAAAAGTTAAAGTCACTATTTAGTGTGACCCCTGTCTCCACAAAAAACAGCATAAATAGTTTGAACCATCATGTGTCGACATGTGTTGAATGAAACCTGGAATAAAACATCATAAAATGCGATGAATCCTATATTGTTCGAGCAAAAGGGTTAAAGTAGTTGATGTGCTACTAAATACTACAACTTTGGTTCATAGAGGCTGTTTTTTCCCCCTAAAACCGTTGTTTTTGCAGCTATACATACTGCACATATAAAAATAGTGGTATAGACTTTTACACAATAGTGCTTGTGTCAGCAATCACTTCCTTATCCCCTAAAACATACTGCCAGGATCTGCATTAATGTTTACCATAACGATTGTAAAGTTATTTGGAGTGAAGAAGTGAATATGATTTCAGCATCAAAGAATTAGCATAATATGAAAAAAGAGATGAACAATGAGTGTAAATACAAAAATGCAAAGTCAAAGATAAAGAAGTTCTAAACTGATATCAGGGTACTCATCAGATAACCCAACACAAAAATAAAATACATTTTCATTTTATTTTTTGGGTCGAGATGATATTTGAGAAATCGAATAGAACAGAATACCCCCGTTATCACTGTAACCTGTACAACAAAATTAGTAGTATGAGTAGAATGAATATAAAACAACTTTAAAGTGTCATCTAAGATAAATAGATAAACCACATAATAAAATAAAAAAAGACAAGCACACATGCACAAAACAGCCACACATCTTTGTCACTGCATGATCCCTGTATTACACATTAGATTCTATTTAGCTGTTTTTTTAGTATTGTGTCCCTGATGGCAACAGTTTGTACAAACAGTCTAGGGTGTGAAATGTTCTAAATGTGGAGAACAGAAAAATAACAGAGATATTGTGTAACATTTTCAGATGGAAGTATCCCGTAAATCTAAGATACAGATGCAGTCAGTCACATACATGGAGGTTACACTTTGTATCAACAGTAAAAAGTAGATACAACAGCGCCATCCGGTGGTCGAGGACGGACTGACAGATAAGGACACGCGATTGTAAATCAGTCCCGCCTTGTGATGAAACTTTGGCGGCGCTAGGACCGAGGAGTTCGTTATTTACTGCTGTACCTACCGGAGAGGCGGAGCAAATTTCCCTCCAATACTTACAAGTGGTTTGAACTGCTTTATCTGCAGCGGTAGATCCCGCAGTATAAAACGAACACACACATGTGACGCATCACCGTTCCTTCAAAAACACAGCGAACACCAGGAAGTGAATGTGAAAACTATCTGGATCTGTGAAAGTAGGACCGAGACAGGACCGGATTCAATAAACAGGTCACCTCAGAGGCTTCTAATAGATTTTATTTTGTAAACACATTAACTAAGTAACACTGAAGGTCATTAATATCTCCACAAAAGCTGGCAGATGTGAACATTTTAACCAGTATTCACCTCAATATGTGGACTGTCCTTCAGAGGCCGCTTCTGTCGATGTTCATCAGTATATATGAACACATCCAGTCCAGAGAGAGGAGCTGAGGCCGCTGTTGGACCCTTCAGGAACTCTTAGCTGTTCACTGGGATTAACAGGGCTTTCAATGGAGAGGAGCAGTGAAGAAGAGGCAGCTGTGGATGAAGAGGATGGAGAACAGGCATCCAGCTGGATCATAAGGCCAGATGAGTCTGCATGTAACCCAGGAAGGAAAACACCCAAAGGTGGCCTGTCAGACTCTTCCACTGATACTCTGTCAGTCAAATTGTGGAAACTACTTCAAGATAAATGTGAAAGGAAGCCCACACCTAATGATATGATGTCTGAACACAGAGGAGAGGCTTTGGAGCCTGACAGAGATGACAGCTCACTTACACTCTCTGTATCTCCTTTACCCTCCTCGTCGTCCTCCTCCTCATCCTCCACTACATCCTGCAGTAATAATCAGAAACACTTTTCTTCGTCTTCCTCAACATCCTCCTCCTCATTCCTGTCACTGTCTCCCCCTTTGCCTCCTTCGGTGGAGCTCGCAGCTGTGTTGACTGGCACTAGGCTGACTCTGGATGTGTACAAATGTGGAGCATCAGCACTGCCTTTGCTCTGGAGGTCCATCCCAGAGCAGCTGAGAGGCCTCCAGTACCTCAGACTGGGCTCTGAGGATAAACCAGGCCTGGATAGTGCTTTGGACATCCTTCCCTATTTGACCAAGTTGTGCTCGCTGTCTATTCGAGGTATTGTATTCAATGTTTACCTAAATATGCACACACACATCATGCATGTCCATCCTGGAAGAGGGATCCCTCCTCTCTGGGTCTTTCTGAGGATTTAACCATTTTTGTACATCTAATCAGAGGGTCTAAGCCTTAGACTCTCTGTCCTTAGACTCTAAGGACAGAGAGTACTGTTTACTGTACAGGTTGTAAAGCCTTTTGAGAAGAACCTGGGATATTTGTGATATTGACCCATATAAATTAAATTAAATTGATTTGATTTGAAATTGAATGGAGGTACTCCTCATTCACTTTATATTGTTATTCATATAAGATATGATAATATAAGATATACTTTATTGATCCCCTAAGAGGGAAATTCAAGTGTGCACAGCAGCACAAGACCGTATGTGTCAAAAAATATAGATAAAAAAATATAAATAATGGGTTCAATGTACATAATAAACAATGTGATTCAATTATTTTTCACAAAAATGTTCAAGATCATCTACAGCTTAATATAATAGTTCAGGATCTGTACATTTAGTAAATGTGCAGATTTTGTATTTTTTTCAGCCATGCAGTAGAAATGGTTTTTGAGCAGATAAGGCTATTTAGTTCTAACTCACCTTGACCCTCTCAGTTAATTTCATTAATTTTCATCATCATTTTCAAGTTTTTCCCTGGCAGCTTAATTTCACGATCATACATCCATGTGAACCCAAGAACAATTTTCAACATGCTCAAGTAAATAACTGTTGAAATCAAATGAATAAAGATAGAATTTCTTTGAGCTTCCTATTTATGGAGGAGGTGTAGAAGTGGGAGAGTTAGGTGCGAAATGAGCTGTTCCATGGACAATATAGTTATGCATCATTTACATAAAAATGTAATTTCCATAAATACTATATTAGCACATTTTGATGTATGTCAACTTCTGTTTTTCTCTTCCAGTGCACCAGTCTTCGTACCTCTAACTGTAGCTTTTTTTCCTTCATTCTAGGACACCGGTTTTACAACACAGAAGGTGACCCACTGCCAGGCCTCCTCACCACTTTACCCAGCTCGATTTCCTCCCTTTCTCTTCTGGTGGACCTCGATCTCTCCTTCAACCAGCTCACCTGTCTCCCACCCTGCCTGTTCAGCCTGCCTGTGTTGTCCACCTTGCTGCTCTGTCACAACCACCTCTCAGCTCTGCCCTCTGACATGGACCAGATGGCTTCCCTCACCTACCTCTCCCTTATGGGGAACCAGCTGGACTCTCTGCCCCCGAGTCTAGGTCAGCTGAAAGCCCTGCAGAGACTGGATGTTTCCTATAACCTCCTGCAGCAGCTACCTGATGAAATTGGCTCTCTGGGGAAGCTTGTTACGCTGGAATTGTCTCACAACAAACTGAAGCAGCTGCCAGAGACTATGGGTAAGAAAAAAGAAAGTACAAGACTAATGTAGGGCATTGCAATATGGCTACACAATATAATAAAACCTTTGGCCATCTGTATTCATTTGTAACATAGATACATAGTTCTTTACTTAAATTGCATGGATTAAAATGAGATGGCTCACCAAACTGCACTGAAGAGCTGGTATAATAAATATATCTTGCTTCTGCCCAGTTGTAATGATTATTATACATAAAAGAGCTGCACAATGTGGTGACAAACTCATTGTGGCTATTGATGCCAATATTGCTATGAATGGTATCAGGAAAGGCCTATGTTATTCATTATTTTGTATATTAAATGCATATAAAATTTCAAGAGGTTGTGTTTATTGCATTTTTTTTACCCTTTAACCTTTTAACATCTACTTTTTTCCAAGGAACCCATAGGATTAGGTTCCATAAAAGAACTATAAGTCCAATTTGTATTTATTAGTCTTCATTTAACATCTTTTAGTTTGTAGTTTCCATATTTAACATGTAACTGAAACATAATCTAAACTACATCAGTTTAAACATGGCTCAAATTTCACCCAGATGGTGATTCAACTAACTGCAGCTCTGACGCATATGTTACTCTACTGGGTGTTAAAACACATGTCAGATGTAACCTGTACAGTTAGTATAGAATATGGTTACATCTTATATACTGTATATGTCCATTTGCTGTCAATTTAAGGGAATTATCCTTCAGTTTCAATTGAAATTTTTTCAGTAAAGACACATGTCTCCTGTTGCCCAGGCTCTCTCCTGTCCCTCAGGGAACTTATTATCTACAGCAATGACTTGCGTCTGATCCCAGACTCCCTGACCAAACTGCCTCTGCTGAAAATAAATGTGCGTGACAACCCTTTGGGACGCCCACCAACACCACCCCCTCTCCCTCCTCCTGCACCAGGTGAGTAGAGACGGACCTCAGATTGATTATTGCTTTGATTATTTCACTGCTGTTACTTACACTGTTTACATTTCAGGCTAGACATTCACTCATCTACATTACTTGCTGTTTATTTTCTAGATCGAGAAATACCCAGAATTCCAGAGCTGCATCTCAGATTTAATCAGCACAGGTAGTCTGTTACTCTCAGCATGGACGCATTTTCTTATCCAGATTAAGCTGTATCTAAAGTAAGCTCTAGGATTTAATGCTTCTTTTACTCCTTAGTTTCTGTGTTTCGTCTGCTGGGTGTCATGTGTTTATCCCAGGGGGGGCTGAGCTGATTTTCCCCCCGGGTTGCCTGTTGACATCCACCAGACTGCAATGGATGGAGAAGAGGCCAGACAGGAAGTGGGTGTGGCTAGAGGAACATGACATCCTGTTGAGTTGTCCGCTGGAACTTTGTCCACATGGAATTACGTTTTTAAAGGTATTTAAGAGAGAACCTAGAGAACCTCATAGAGAACCTTTGACCAGCCAATGAAATTAAAATTTTGCTGATTTTTGTGTTAATAATATTTTGTGATATTGATCTTTGTAGGTGTTTTTTGGGTGTTAATAATAACATTTAAAAATGGAGATAAAGGTAATATCAGAAACAGTGATGAAAATGTAAAAACTAAGGCTAGAACATTACTCAAACCAAAAGATGAGTAAGCAATGATGAATTTAGACATCTCTGATGTATTTTTAAAAATATTGGGATACTTTGCTGGTCTGTTATCAAGACCAGTGTGTTTCAAAGTTCCAGCCTTGCAAGGACAAAAGGCTAAAATGAAAGGGGAGTTAATTTATGTAAAGCTCTATGAATGTAAATGTAAAAGAACTTTAAAATACATTTCAGAACATATGTGTAGTCTGGATTAGCATGTATTAAATGTGCTCTGCCTTTACAAACCTTTGCAGCCTGTGGAGGTGTGTGTGCCATATCGGCGGAGAAAGAAAAGGGAGGTAGTCATGCGGAAGTTCGATGGACATTCATGGAGCACTTTGCCCACTGTTTTAAGGAGAGGAAGTCCCAGCCATAGCAGTCACCCGAGAGGGCGTCCAGCTCGGGTAAAACAAGCAACTTCTACCTAAAATAAAGTTATTACATTACCTTTAAAAAAAAATGTATTTTTTTAAATCTTTTTTGTGCAAATAGAAACAGTAATATTTTAATCAGTCTACATTTCTGTAGCTGGCCTGCTGCTCAGTGAGCCAGTTCTCCTGGTTTATGGCTGTGTCCCGTCCAGTGAAGGACACGTGCTCGGTTACAGCAGCTGGAAAACTGCTGGTTTCCAGTTCTGATCCTGGAGTTAAGCTCCACTTCCCTCCTGACTCCACAGTCCAAGTTCGTACTATAACTTTACAGGTAAAGTCTGCAAATATTTAATTTCATTGTTTATTTAATAGCAAAGTTATCATAAAGGGAAAGGTACAAATTGAAGATTAAGAAAAGGTGAAATACTGATATAAATAAAGGTTACAAGATATACATAAATAAAAAGGACAAAATATATTGTAAAACACCAAATTTTTTGAGATCTTTAGAGTGACTTGTAAACAGTAGTCTATTCCAGTATTTACTTCGTTTTTAGAGATGGAACAGATTTTGACAAATAGGTTCTGGGTGAAGTAACCCTTGAGGGTTTTCTGGCAGAAAATCTTTCTCGAAAAGACTTTGAGAAAACTCAGAGGTGGAGTAAACAATTACACACAACTTGTCCACAAGGAGATTGTGATTCTTACATTTTTTATTTTCAGTTTTTAGTTGCACTTTGTTTTGGTGCCAAAATATTTGGTTAGGTTTCTGGAGGATCATGGTTTGAGTTAAAATAGAACCCTTTACAACAGCAAGGAAACTCTTTGTGCCAAAAAGCGCAGGTGCACATTTGGACGCACCTGTGTGGCTTCTCTCAGGCCCCTCTGGTGGTATCCCTGGTGCCAGTGCCAGCCTCTGTTTAATTAATTTGAAAAAAGTGGGGCAGTCTCATGCATTAAAATTCAATAAATTCTGTTTTTCTAAAATGTTACATTAGAGTGCCATTTGGTCCAAAGCCTTTATGATCTTTCTGTTTTCATCCTCCTTTATGCAGGTGTTACAGGTCTGTGAGGCAGAGGTACAGACAC
The DNA here is from genome assembly GCA_029822895.1 of Maxillicosta whitleyi. Classification (NCBI taxonomy): domain Eukaryota; kingdom Metazoa; phylum Chordata; class Actinopteri; order Perciformes; family Neosebastidae; genus Maxillicosta; species Maxillicosta whitleyi. The sequence continues at coordinate 4,755,862 of JAPSES010000249.1, forward strand.
TATGTGGTGATCCTCAGGCGAGGGTTAGCCCTCTCCTCTGTCTCTCACAGACTCCCAGCATGCATTTCCTACAACCCATCAAAGTCCAGATCCCTCTGCCATCTGGAGTTACAGGTATAACTTGCCACATATGCTTAATAACCACATTAGCATTTTGGCATGATTTCAACATACAGTATGTGGCACTTCTGCAGGTCATTCAGTTGATGAGTCCTGTTTGCATCTGTTCCATGGAGACCCCGCTGCCCAAACCTGGACTGAAATCACATCTCAAGTATCTCTTTATGTCACTCAGTTGTATGCAATTTTCTACATTACACATTTCTCCTGGTGAGTTTCACTGATATATTTTCATGATGCTCTGAACCTTTGATATAGATTTCATTATTTAGCATTTGGACTGTGTTTTGTGTTGACTGTTGCAGGTACTGGCTGTGGTATACCACTCAGCGGTGTGTGAGTGGGGTCGTCAGGAAGGTTTACCAACGGCTCAAACAGTTTAAAGTCCAATTCCTCGTTCTCCAGAGGAAGACTGATCCTTCACAAGTACTTCTTCAGTGTTTACCTGCTAACAAGGTTTATGACACTTTCTTCCTGGCAGATTTTCTACACTTTAACAGGCCCAGTCTCAGTCTCCACTGTGAAGCCTAATCACTAAATCCTTACTGACTGTTGTTGTCACTTGATGAATGATTGAGAGGCTGTGAGGGCTTTAAATGGTATACACAGGAACTGGACAGCACTTGTACATATCACCATTGACCCCGTGACATCACTGACTGAAAGGTTATTATTAATCCACTTACTCATTTCTATCAAAACGTTAACATTAATTAAAAATAAAAGTACATTTTAATAACTAAATTAAATCTGTAATATGGTGTATGCTAGCGTTCCTGCGATTTTGTATATTTTTTCTCACTGTGTAAGTGTTTAGAGGCTAGTGCATCCATGCATATGCTTGTTTACCCATTATTTAATGCTTCAGGATTCCGTCTGGTAAACCCGTGTTTAATGATACAACACTAAACTGGATAATTCCCTCTGGCAAAGACTGTCAAACCGCAGTCTTACAGAAAGTGACCTCAAAGAGCTCTAAATATCTTGGAAAGAGAGAGCCTTCATGCATGTACAATTTGACAGTCTGAGAACCTTTAACCCTCATGGACTTGAACACACCTGTGAGTGTTAAGTTTGGAAGTGGGCATCAGCACTACTTACTCTAAGGACAGTGTATTTTTAAAAACTTTTAAAAACTCTTTTTAAAAACTCCTCTCTTTAGTTTGTTCCGTTTAAAAAGACTATGCCAGTCATGGATGTGAAACTGATGATTTGTTGGCAGGTGGAAGGTCAAGTGCGGTCCTTATTGGAGCAGTATGACGGACCCCAGCCCTCAGATTTCTGTGACCTGCTGGAGGGAGAGCAGTTCTTCGCTGGTTTTGAAAGAGGCTTAGACATCAGCACAGGTCTGAACTCTATCTTAAATAAACATTTTTCCCCTACTCCCTTTCCTTCTGAGGTCTTGTGATTTGCCGTTGTGTATTAATTACCTTCAAATGTCTGTTTTCAAGTTGTCTGACAGATATTATTTTATTTTCTCTAGACAGACCAGATTGTGTAGGAGGACGGCTGTGCTTTGTGTTCTACTCCAGTCTGAAGAATCTGAAGGAAGTGTATATCTCTCCAGAAGAGGGTCAGAAGGGGCCAGTGAGGGGACAAGTAAGACAGACCCCATTCAACAGCCAAAAAAGTGAACTGATTTATAGTGTATACATTATATATGTTTTGTAGATATATGAAATAAGTAACTTGATGGATCTTACATTTTCACATTTTACTGCGGCACATCTGTTTCAAGAATGTGCTGCCTGTAGAATATTTTATTCTTACATACTGTTGGGGAATATTAAATACTAAAAATTAAATTCTGCAGTTATTGTATAAAATATTGAACCTAGGTAATATGAGGCAATTTACATAATGGAGACATTAAAGCCACAGGAGACAAAATGATGGGGAAAAATACCAGAATGTTAAAATACCGCCTTCCCTCTGCAGTACTTTCCTCCGAGTCTTCGTCTAAAGACTGATGATGATGATATAGATGGAGATGAAACTGATGCTATTTCATCAGACATTATTCAGGGTGAAGTCACTTTTCCAAGCTTCCACTTTAAGACACTAAATAGGTCAGGAGAGTCACTTCCAGATTGCATTTGACCAAATCTCATTACCAGTCAGTAATTATAGCAATTAATTGTTGTATTCAACCTGTTTGAAAAAGCCTCTGATTGGACAAAAACCTGCATCACTTATCTTAGATGTTTCTACAACTCAAAAATACACTCTGCAAGTTATTTGGTACTTACCAAGATAATACATACAGATTTTAATTTATCTTGGGTTAATTTCTTATTCTAAGTGTTCATAAATCTGTAGACATGCTTATTTCTAGATCTTAATTCAAGAAATGTTGTCAAGTGAAATTATCTTACTGCACAGACAGATATTCCACTTGTTTTGAGTAAGTTTTTCCTCAAATTTGTTTTTTTATCTTGTTTTTAGACACCCCTTTTTTGCAGTGCAGGCAAGGAATATACGCAGATGTCCTGTGGCCTTTCAGACCACTTGAATTAAAATATGGCGTTAATGTATTTTTTTTTTTTTTTACCTTGTGACAATAAAAAAAACAATCACAGCAGCTTTAATTCACCAGAAGCCACTTAAGTGATGTTTTTCCAGTCAAAGGTTGAAGTATTAGTTGTATGAAGGAGGTGTAAAACTTGACTGATTACATCTATATTTAACAAATATGCTTTGATAGTTAGTTAGTTTTTAAAAATAAATAAGTACAACTTCCATAAAAACCCAATATTGAACAGGCTACAGTAGAGACTATATTTACAGAACCTGGTTTTATTCTTGCTGATGCTGATTCAACTCAGGTACTACACACTCAGCACTTTTTTAAAGCTGGAAAGGGATTATTTTTACGCCACTGCGAGGATACACATCAATGTTGTGGCTAATATTTATAAAACACTTATTTATCTGCATTCCACTTCAGGTTTTTTTACGTTATGAAATTTGTGTAAAAAATCTTGACTCCCTCTAATCTGAGGTGAGGGGCCCACCCGCCTGCTTTCAGTAACAGTCATTACCCGTTTGTTTTTCAGTTAGTACCTGAAACTTGGAAACCTGTCTACTGAGTCACTAGGTGGCACCAAGGTTCCAGGAATATTGCACAGAACCAGCTCAAGAACCAGAACTAATTTTATTAAAAATACCTAAAATTGAATCCTTTCACCTCCTATATTTCTGCATAGGTGCAGTGCAGTTCTCTGCCCTGAGCATGAACTCCTGTCTTATACAACCAAATCTCCCCCCTCAGCCCCTCCTCACCTCCTCTCAGCCTCTTACCGACCTTTTAGCACTTTTCAAAGTAATGTAGTTGGGAAGGCTGAGAGCGGGGATTACACTGAAAGGATTTTGTTTATGGGGTGTTTTTGCATCATATGCCATGCATATTTTAAAACTAAGTTTAAACACAGATGTAGGCAGATAATACAGTAAGTGAGAGGAGGTTGACCTGCCTCAGAGGTCCCTGAAAGGTGTCACATTGAGGACATTGCTGGTATGTTCTGCGTCTCCCCAGTCAGCTACAGTGTGCCCCAGTTTTGACATTTTTTTTAGGTCTCCTTATTGTAATGTGATACAATAAGTAAGTACATCCACTGACCATAGAATTCAATGCAAACAGTTTACTTGATCGAGACATGTAATGTTGTAATTCTTTGACAGTATACATTGCATTGGATTGGAGTATGTCATTTTTTTGTGAATATTTTCAATTGGGGTTCTGCAATATATTGTGATAATTCATTTCACAATACTGTATCGGTATTAAAAAGTACTGTATCGATATCTTTAGATATTCCAATGCAGATATAGCAGAAGTTCATTTTTGTTTTTTTGTTTTATTTTATTGCTTATATTTTCTTTATTATTACTTAACATTGTTTTATTAAATAATGGTTATTTGAAGCGTCCTAAAACCACTTTTTATCTTTGGTTAATGCAACAGTTATGCTTTGTGCCTCTGTTGCAGGTGTCTTTTTATAGAGGAGAGGTTCCTGAAAATTTGCCAGAGGAAGTGGCGAGAAAAAGGAAAGGACATGACAACCAGTGGCTCGCAACTCTACCGCTTAAACTTCCTGTCAGTTTTCCCCCTATTTATATATTGACAATTATATATAGGTGGAATACTAATTATTAATTGTATAGAAATACTAAAGAAATAGGAATGGAGACCTGACTCTGCTGTATTTATTTTAAATTTAGTTGCATAGATATTTGTATTCTGTAAGCTTTTGTTCCTCTTGTTAGCTGTTATGATCCTGGGTCATAATTTGAGCACAAATAATACAATCACTACAAGTAGTATGTCATACCCACTGTGTTTGTTTTAGGCTCTAAACTCCGAAAAGAATTACATCAGGGAAGAATTCCACTATCCTCCTCTGAACCTGGGTGACCCTGAGAGCGGCTATCTGACCGAAGCCAACCTGCTGTCCATCTCTCTCCAGATTGGAGAGGACTGGCGTGTTATTGGCTTGAATCTTGGCCTGAGCTACGAGGACTTGGATCGCCTCAAGTACAAAAACAGGTTGGTATGTCACATGTGGTCACGTTCAGGCTTACGTTTTTGGTAACTCACAGGTATAATGTTTTTGGATTTTCTAATTATTTTACATGCTGTGCTTGATGGATTAATTCAGAGAAAAACACAAATCTGGAGGTGACAATTAGGCAAATGAAACCGCTGAGGAGCTTTAGATAAATATGGACATTTTATGGTTTAAACATCTGTAAATGCATAAATGATGTATTTGCACTCCCATGTGTGTTAGCACAGCCGCAGCCTCTTAATAGTTGAGATGGAGTGAGATGTAGTGCAAGTGAAGAAAAGCCACACTGGGAGTGAAAATGTAGAGAATTTTGATTGTTTTAATCTGCACTGTCAGCCATCACGAAGCCATCTGGGACACTGCAGGAGATTACACACAGACCGAAGCTCATCTGGCCCTCCCCCCACTCCTCATGCTCAGAAAGCCTTTCATGACACATCCTGTGGCGGACAGCATCAGAAAAATGCATTATGGATAAAAATCTATACATGTCTAAAAGAAGGGTTTGTGTAGAGTTGTAGTCATTATCAGATAAGGTCATAGTATATTTAACAGAAGGTGTCTAGCTAGATGGTGGTACACGGTCTAAAACTCTGAGAATAGATGTGAAAATATGCACACAGTGAAAACTATAACTACATGGATAGGCAGTGTGAAATATGGGCAAAATTGTCTATCACATTACATCATTTTATCAGGGTAAGAGTTCATCTCATAATAGGTTAATTGTTCTGTAAAGTCAGCTATGAAATGGTTTAAAATACCCTCAGGTTTGTGTTTTGTTTCTTTTATATGAATGAGTTTCCACAAAAGCACCAGGATCAATATTTGCATGTTTTACAGCTCTTGATATATTAAGCTGTCTTTCTGTCCAAATCATATTACCTGTTGAAGCAACTGGATTCATTAGATCCTGCACCAAATGACAGTCACTGAGTGGAGTGACATCTACATGTCTTCTCACAACAATTGATTATTTGTTTTCTGTGAGAATGAATGTACCCTGGGGTCTTCCATACTGTTACTGTTGGAGAGATTTTCTGCAGCCTGTAAAAACAGTCTAGAAGGGAAGAAGATGGATGAATGGATAGTTAGATAGATAGATAGATAGATAGATAGATAGATAGATAGATAGATAGATAGATAGATAGATAGATAGATAGATAGATAAGATATGCTTCAATACAATAGAAAAATAAAAATATAAAAAACATAAACAAGTTTGTAAAAGTGGTGAAACTGACAAAAAAAAAGAAGCAATTTTTAGTAGCAAGTAGCAAGTGTTCAGTAGGTGACTTTTTACAAGTGCGCAAGTGACATTGATAGATGTACACTCCACTCTCCCCACCAGGGATGACCTGGGTGCCTTGGTTCTGGACATGCTGTTCCATTGGGCTCGAGGACAGAGGGATGCTGGTTCTGGATCTGTGTCGAGGCTTGTGGCTGCAATGAAAGACAGCGGCAGAACAGACCTGGCAGAGGAAATCGAGGATATTGTCAGTATTGGAAAGACAAAGTACGAGGAGTCACTGAGGAGAGTTGGCCTGGAGGCAGAGAGCTCCTCCCTCAGTGAAACGCAGCAGTAGATCAGTACATGCTGGGTGCAGATGGTTGACTTACACTCGAGTAACCTGTGTTTTTTTATAATGTACCCCTATCATCTCACCCTGCTGTCTAAACATCTCATCCTGCTCCCCTGGAAAGATAAAAATGCCTTTTTTTTTCTAAATCTTGATAGCTACCCACCATGTACCTTTTTAAATGACTTGCAGAAAAAGAGGAGTAGTGGATGAACTACATGAAGATGATGGTCATCAGCTTGTCAGCTATTGTCAAAACAATGTACACTTTATCAAAATTAAGAAATATTGAAGTCTCCATATTGACTCTAAGCAAATTAATAGTTATCCCATTCCCTTGTATAGACAATCCACCAGCTCTGCTTCAGGACCACAGTGTGTGGAAATCCATATTTTTGTGACCTTATGTGTTTTTTTTTTCTTTATTTTGCACCTGAATACTTTGACATGGATCTTTGCACTTTTGGTTCCTTTTTAAAATGTAGAAATACTAAGTCACAGGTTTTTACTTGCCAAATCCTAAAATGACTGAGTATTCCATAACTGTGACATTGTATCTCTACTTAATATTTATTTATTTTATGAAATTTCAGTTCTTTTGGACTGAATAAGTGGTCTCTTTTCAACTATGCATACACATGCATGAGATATTGTAGTGTTTTTTATAGAATGAAACTCAGCGTTAACACAGAGTTGAATTCACCAGCTACCTTTTGGTCAAAAGACCCTCAGGAATTTCCTGTACATCTACTCATACTGTATTGGCATGACATCAGTAGATTATTTTGCCATGTTGTTGGGCAGATTTGGTACCAGTTCAGAATAGAGGATAGAGTGTAGTGGTAGTGTTTTGCAGGAATCATCATACCAGAATTGCAAGAGGAGGCTGGTTCTGTTGATAATTGCTGCCTTGTCAAAAACTGCTACTTCTACTCATCCATATCCAGTTCTGTATGTTCCATACACCTACAACTCTCAGCAAATATACAACACTCATATTTCTTATATAATGCTCCTACAACAGATTTGTTTTGTTTTCCACATCTCCAAGTTCCCATGTGTATATTGATTTTACTAGTAATGTCGAAATTATATACAGAATAGTGTGTCATCTCTAAATAAATTTAGCCAAGTCATCCAAACATTCCTATGATTATAGTTCAAAAAGGGCTTCAATAAACAACTTTAAGACATTGCTTTTCATTACCCAGCATGGTATTTAGCACACCTTAAAGGGTAGCATATATTGAGCCCCAGCCTCCTAACATCAGCTGATTAAAGTTCATGTCATTGTGTGCCTTTGAACTCTGAGGTTAAGCTGCAGCACAATCTTAGTGACATAACAGGATTTTTAAATGTATGCAAGTACATTATTGTAATTTATCAATAAGAAATGCAAAGTAACCAAATGTTTTTTTTTTTGTTTTTTTTTTTAAATTATATTTGAAGTTCTGTGCAGTGCTATGTAGTATTATGGTTTTAAGAGACAAGTTTCCACAGAAAACACCAACATTCACAAAATATTTTCTTTTGGTATTTAAAAAAAATTCAATTAAAAAACTACTCTAGTTACAATTATGATGAATTTTGCTTTTTGTTTGACCTATTTTATTTATTTTAATCTTGTTATTTATGGAACCTACAGTGTTTCACAAATTTATTAGACCACCTCTCCTTATTTATGTCAGAGTCCATCCAGTATCCTGATGTGCTATAATGTGCTATCATTTTCGAGGAACTCTTGACATTTTACTCTTTTTGAAGAGGACTGAGGAATCTGAATTCACCTTTTTATTCTCAAATTTGAGCTGACTCACTGGGCTTGTTTGAGAAATCACGATTAAACAAGCATAGCAGTGAAACAATTTTTTTCTGTTCAGGAATGCAAGTAAATTACTATGATTTGACATTTTAAGATACAATATGCTTTACTACCTATATTTGGAAGTTCACAGATAATTATATTTCAGCACTAAAAATACAATGTCGGTTAAAGAATTTCTGCATATTGTTGTATTATCCTTTACACAAACATAAATATTTATTTATTTATTTATTTAGATACTTGCCAGTGCGGTTAATTTATAGCTACTGTGGCATAAACCTTACATTGGATAGTGGTCTAATAAAATTGTAAAGCATTATATATTAAGCAAAACTTAAAGGTGTTTCAAATTCTTAATTGTCACAATATGTTGATTATTCTGATAATGTTCTGCCTTGTAGCTAGTGCGTCATTCTTGGGGTTTTTCCATCATTGTGGCCTTACTCTGTTGTATTGCAGTGAGTCATGGGTAGCTGTGCATCACTGGATCCTCTCCCTGATCCCCAGTTTTCCAGCACTACTGTATTTCTATTTTGGTTTTCAAGGTCATCGGGTTGAAATTCATCGTCACGATGACGCGCTCCCCACTTTACCCAATCCCCCCGAACACCTTTACACCGCTGCTGCAAACGCAACCAAAAAAAAACAAAAAAAAAAAACGTGCCTGCACTCCCACTACGCACCGCCAGGGGCGCAGTGACCGACGTTCAACACTAGTGTGTGTGTGTTTTAATGCGAGTCCTACTCCATCTCCAGTCTGGCTGCTCCCCCTCCCTCTCCTCCCTCTTCTATCCTTCACTCCCACCTCCTTTACGTCCCTTTACTAGACTCAAATGCTAGTAACACCGGTAGGTTAGCTGTTGTCGGTCTGTCAGCCAAACATACGAGGTCAACACACTGATTTCCAAGCACAGCCGCTCCACAGGGAACAACGGAAACGGGCTCTTTGCGGTATGTACATAACGGGATGCAAAGGAAAGGGGGGAAAAGTGGATTCAGGAAAACGTGTCCAATGCTTAAACCTGCTTAATGTACCTGGGTACAAGAGAAGGCGACACCGAGAGCTTTATTCCCTCTATTTTCTGTTACGCAAAAATGAAAAGCTAGCTTAAAATCCAACCTGGGAGGTGGGTGTTTGTGTTTGAACCGACGCGTCAAATCATTTCCCGTTATCTGTAAAGACTAGCATTTCTATTATATGGTCGCCTTAAAGATGCAGCATATAGGCCTATTCCTGGTTTTAATATTTTACTACTATATTTTCATAAACATTAGCCCATTTTACCGAGGTAATAACGGAATTCTGGTCATTGTATTCTCTTTCTGCCACTGTGTAAAAATATGTCATCTATTATCATGTTATACAGAAATCTGTCAAATGATGGTTGGTGTATGTTTTAACATATAGTCAGTATGGATATCATCACTGTCATACATTAACCTGTTTTTTTTAATGCCTCCTACCGGCTTCTGCACAGCAGTGAGGTGTAATTATCATGTGGGCAGGGATGCTAGTAGTGGAGGGTAAACCCACTTAAACTGTACCCACCCCCCCTTTTCATTGGCTCACCTCTGACAGACATGATGCAGCTACATCTTATAGAAGTGCATTTTATTTTCACGTTCACATCATCTAAGGTAGAGCACAGTTATTGAGGAATGTTTGCCTAGTCATAATCACCAGCTGGAAGCCAATTGTGTTTTTTATTCTCCTATCATACAGGGCCTCATGCTCCTTAGAAACACATGAAATCATGTACATACAATGCAAGATACAAGGTAGACAGTAATGCTTCAGTATAAAAGAAATACCTTTAATTCACATTGCTCAGCGTGTGTGTAATAAAGCATCCCTGCAGCTTTGAAATTATTGATGAGATGAGCCATTCTTGGGTGTAGGGTGACATCCTGTGCTTTCTTATGGAAGTGTTGACTGTAATGTTTTGGCTTTAAACATTCCTTTAGTCTGGTACAGCAGAAAACAACCACCTTTTACTAGCCTAATCTGGTTGTGTTCACATTCTTTTAATCTCCAACCAAGAGTACAGGCGTGAAGCTCTCCCTGAAAGCTAGGCTGAAGTCCCTAAGGCAAGGGCTGTTAAATGTCAACAGTATATGTGCCCTGAATCGGAAAGGTGTATACCAGTGTCTGTGGGAGGATGTTGTGTTGGACAGTGAACAGTGGAGACACTCAGGCTGTTCTGTAATATGTAATCAGATGCTTCAATGCAGAATTGTTCTCTCTGTAAAGTCCATTCGCAGTGGGATCATTATTTCCCGATCAAGGCTGTAGGAAAGCTGAGAGGGGGGTTGAACAGAGAAGACAAGAGAAAAACCCCTGGTGACTTCAGGAAACTAGGCCACAAGGGAAACCTGTGTTGTTAGAGGAGGGACTAAACTTTACACTGGCTCTGCACCAAAGGGCCATTTTTCTACCTGAAAGCAAAACTGTCTGTGTTATCAGGTTGATTACACCTAATTGTGTAGGCGTAACGGCTAAAATAAAAAGTCAGAGCACATGTAGTGGGATTGTACTGGGGTTTGCATGTGCCCAGATCAAAACTCCACTGGTTGTAAATGGAGATTGTGAGAGAGCTTTCATAAGTAGGTATTAGGCTTATAATCCTGATGCTGTAGGATGATGGAATAGTAATCAGATTTATATATGACACCACAAATTTCATCCTTTATTTCCACTCTGACATTCAAAAATAGGCTGCTTTTTTAAGTCTTTGAGAAAAAAAAGAATGACAACACCAGTGTAGCAGCTGTCAATTCAATGTGAGGATAAATACATGGCAGATGATACATCAGTTTAAGTTGGAAGTGAGTCTTGTTATGCTCTCTTACACTAGTGTTTCAGGAGAGACAATGAGACTGTTGAATTTTGCAGTAGAAAAGTAATGATAGATGTCTCGAATAGACTTGAGACTTGGACAGATGTGTCTTTTACTGTTATGTTTGCTCTGGCCTCTGTGAAATAGCTGCAAATTCATGAACAAGCTGAGAAATATGCACATCTCTCACAGTCCTCAGTACTCTCTTGTGATGGTTTTAGATCCATGGCACAATAATCAGACCAGTACATGTGAGACAGATGGAAGGGTAGCAACAGCCTTCTCACAGCTACCGAAAAAGTGTTATGTGATTTTTCATCCCTCTTCTATTCAATTAGCCACAGTCATGTGAGAGGAGTACAGACTAGCATAGAGCTTTGCCTCTAGCCTCTTACTCACTTCCTCCTATCATTCATTGTCATTTAGTCAGCAAAATCTCTACTGTGTGACACTGAAGAATAGAAAAGGATTCAAGGGAGCTTTTCTGGACAAGGTAAAGGCATTTAATTTCAAGTTAATTTGAATAAGAGGAATATAATTTGCATGCAGTTTTGCATAGAAATAAACACAGGAAAGGATTTATCTCTTGATTTTCTGCATGATTATAGTTCTATAAGTCAAAAAATTAAGACATGCTGATCAGTTGAAGAATGAAGCCATGCTAGACTCCCATTGGTGTAATTATAATGCTTTTGCTTCACAGAGACAGTTGATTTATTTTTATCAGATGATGCAACACAAATAATTACTTTCTTATGTGTTATAATAATGAAATGTTAAGCTTAAATGCTCCAATCAGTTGTTTTATGTATTTAAATATGTAAAAATTTAAGAATTTTATAATATATTTTGTTTATATTGTTTATAAAAATCAAATTAACTTTTTATTTGATTTTAAGTTTATAGACTGGTTGCCATGTCTCTGTTATTACAAACATGAACAGTGATTGAAACCTTTGTTTGAGACCCATATATATAGCCTTATATAGCCTATTTATTTATGAACATCAGTAATCACATGGTTTTCTTTGAAAAGGGCCACACTGAAAAATTTAGCTCCATGTGCATGGGCTTTTCAATGATTGTGTTTGCTCATTATTCCATTTATTCCATATTCATACAGTGTCTAAACTTAATGCATAGTGACACATCCTCCATCAAAACCTCAGTGGTTTACACAGACTGGATAATTGCACCAAATGATAATCATTTATCTTCAAGGTTTCATGCATCATTCATGACAAGGTTCTGTGAGTTATATTTGTCTGATAGTAAAGCGGTGTTTATTACCTCAGTTTTGATGTGGAAACAATGAACAAGGGTCAGAAGTGTTTTGTTATCTGTCTCAGTTTGTCCCCGCACTAAGTCACACTTTAATCAACTATGTCTAATGGCTGATTTAAAGGGCCGGCTTATGTTTTAAGTTCAAAGCTTTACTTGGAGGCCTGGTTGCACAATCACTTTTTCTATTGTTTACTCATCAGTGCTTATCTGCCTTATAGGTGCATACTAAAAATGTGACCTCTGTGTGAGGGTGTATGAGAGATATGTCACATAGTTTTATAGTGGTTTGTTTCATTCATTGATTTTGGTTTGTGCCTTCTGGGTAGTGTCATCCAAGATTGAACACTCTTGAGTTTTTACATTAAGAACATGTAGGTGTGGTTATTTAACAATGTATTAAGTGGGGTCTGAATAGAAGAAATACCAGTTTTTCTACAGTGCCCAGATAGTTTGTTATTTTTTCCTCATACTGTGAGAATAAAAGAAATTCCTTGGAGATTTGGTTGGTGAGTCTTTGCGATTTTTCTGTGGACACTGCACACTGCACCAGTTGTATTCATACAGGCTTCAATTGTCATGACAAGACAGCACAGCCAGGCTATGACTGCAGGTCAAATAAATGTCCTGGTGTGGACACAGTTGTACGGTTCAGATGAACTGAAGTGGACGGGTCTGCAGCTGCAGGGTTTGTAAAGACAGAGGGAGATGCCAGTCTGATGGTGACTTATGTGAGACTGCAGCTGCACATGTAGTATAATGTGAAATATGGTAGAAAGAGAGCAAGTGAAATTAAAAATGCTGTTTCTGAAGACTGAACATGCTTGTATGGACTTGAGGAAGTCACAGACAGGAAGTATGTACAGAATAGTACTAAGTAGCGGACTGACAAAGTGGACTTGTTTTCACTAGTGGGTGAGATGTTGGTCAGTTTGATGCATGGCTACAGGGTGGACACAAGAAGTTGAGAGGGGTGGAGGGCTGTGAAGCTCCAAGGAGAAAGGAAGAGAACTCCCATCCAATAGGGAGTAGAGACATTGATCTCCTCTGATCCCCCTGACCTCCTATCATCTGTACCTCTGGAGCAAACATTGACCTCAAGTCCCATCCAAACTAAACATACACTAGACCATGTCTGCATTCTGACAGGCTGTGCAGCCTCTTTGAAGCAGAATCTGACGAATTAGTAATACGTCACTTGGGGTCTTACAAACGTACGCATATGCACTTAACAAAGAAACCTACAACTCAGCAAAGATCTGAGACAGAACGTTGTGTTTGAGAGTCGTGACTCGTGACTGAGGGAAACGATGGGGGAGGGCTAGTGAGGAAGAGAGAGGAGGAGGCGGGTTGCGCAGGCAGAGGCAGGATGTGATTGGAGAATGGAAGGGGTGGAGAAAATGAAAGGGGAAATGGGAAGCATCTTTTCATACTGAGAGTATTATGAACCAAAAATAGGGAGAATCTTTCCCACAACAGACATTATTAATTTGTTGCTCAAACCTATGGCTTCATGCAACAAAGAACCAGGTTTTCCATACATAATTACAGCTTCACAGTCAAATAAATGGCTTATGCATAAAACATGGGTGTTCAAGGACATGCATGATGCACAGATGTTCCAGTGACGATAGATTTGTTTAACACACTATAATCTCTCCACAGTGACGCCCTAAGCTTTACATCAAGAGAACTGTGAGCTGTGTTGTCTAATTGTTTGCCACTAAGGTTTTGCAATGAAATACATTCTATGATAATGTGCACAACAAAAACGTTTTATTTTAGTTTTTAAGCAAAATTAATGCCTTTTTTTTCAGCTTCAAGACAATAATAAAGTAGATATAAGATAATGTTTTTGTTTAAACCGATACATTTGATGATGTTATGTTATGTTTTTATCTGATATAAGCCAAAAAATGAACAGGTAGACGTCAAAATTAACTGAGGTCAAACCACTTGTGCGCAGTTTTCAGAGTGTTTAATTTTAATGTTGTACATTTGTGAAAGTATTATTGCTTGATTTTCACTTTTGAAATGCACTGTATCATGTTTCAAGGTTATGTTTAGCAGTCACAGGCTGGTAAATGAATACATACTTTTCTATTTCTTTACAGATATTATTTAAATTTTGTGAGCAGCATCTACAAACAGTAGAAAAAAAGAATAATCCCACTTGGACAATAATACATCTGCAACAGACAATAAAAGACAAGCGCAGCAACCAAGTGACGGCTAACAGACAGATTAACAGACTGATTATCCCGGGTTTGAGATAAATGGCTGACAAGCAGATCAGGTAAACTACAATGTAACTTTCTGACTCTCAGTTAATGCCGTTGGTGCCTGTTCATGCATTTATGAAGTAACCTGTCATGTTTTTATGTGCTGATCACTTCATCCAGTTTGCCTGCCAAATTGATCAATGGGGGGATCGCTGGCCTAATTGGAGTGACCTGTGTGTTTCCCATTGACTTGGCCAAGACCCGCTTGCAAAACCAGCAAAATGGATGTCGCCTTTACACCAGCATGTATGAGACATGTACTTTATTACATTTGAACAGCTAAGTAACAGAATTAGCTGTTACCCAGTTTGTCAAAGGGTCTTCAGCTAACATGTTACAACTGTCATCTTACAGGTCAGATTGCCTTATTAAGACCATCCGGTCAGAGGGGTATTTTGGGATGTACCGAGGTAAGTTTTCAACTCCAGTGATTCTTTTCTATATCATGTAAGCTTGCGGAGGATGAGAAGAGCAAAAAGTAACAGGAAGCATTGCTTTTGTACTTTGACCTGCAGACATCAGATGATCAGTGTCTATCTTGTGCTGTCAGTTATCTAGAAAAACCCTTCTGTAGACTACCTCATTCTCTAAGTTTCTCATTTTTTTCCACTTTGGTCCTGAGCTTTTCTTGTGTCTCTCTGTCCTTTCTACCCTCCCAGGAGCGGCGGTGAACTTAACACTAGTCACGCCAGAGAAAGCCATTAAATTGGCTGCCAACGACTTCTTCAGGCATCACCTCTCCAAAGATGGGTGAGGCATGAAAGCGCTGACAGGCTGACTGACACTCTCCCACTCCCCTCATTCACACTATGATTAACTGCAGTGTTTACTAACATGTAACCTGACACATTAGCCAACTGTATTTCCACCAAGGATGAAGCTAATCTTCCAGCACTCTGTCATCTCCTCTGGGGCCCAAATTTATCACCCTGGATTGCTAACTGTTTGGTTCTACCTATAAACACATAAAATATGACAGTAGGCTTTGTGATATTTCATATCCAGATAATGGTACATATTACAACAGCACGTGTCTTTATGTAATCAGTTAATAAATAATTTAGGCCAGGGGTCAGCAACCCTGGTCCTAGAGAGCCACTATCCTGCATGTTTTAGATGTGTCCTCTTTCAACACAGAGTCAAATGATGAGCCTCTCACCAAGCTCTGCAGAAGCCTGATAATGACTGTCAGGTGTGCTGGAAGAGGGAAACCTCTAAAACATGCAGCATAGTGATTCTCTAAGACCAGGGTTGCTGACTCCTGCTGGTTTAGGTGAAGAATCACATGAAATACATATTTACTTACCAAAATGCCCATCACGTGTTATATTCCCTGTCCTCCATATTTGTTTTTTTTGTTGTCTTTGTATAATGTTAATAAAATAAACCATAAAGCATATCAGAAAATCATCATCATAGACATTGTTCTGTAATGACAGACTATATGTTGTCATATTGGGCAGTCATGGATAGTAGCCATCACATGTCAAACATTAGCAATCCACTACAGTGTTTCAGAAGGCTCGCACTCATTGTCCCCTGGTGAGTGCTGTCTACGTAAATAAATCTGAAGGTTTCTGGGACATCTATCTCCATCTCAATGGTGACAAACATGCAGTCTGATAAATGATTGACTTGTCTAGCTCAGCCACTCACCTTGTGAATTATTAATCTGCCCTTGTGCTTGACATGTTGATATGGAAGACAAAGATTAGCATCACCAGTGCAGGTGGTGACAACTTTTTTTCAAAGACTGTAGAAATAAAGTTGTCTTGCGTCCACATTGTCAGATCACGTTTTTATCTGATCTCGCTTATCATCTTTCTTTTTTTTTTTTTTCCTAGAAAGCTCACTCTGTTTAAAGAGATGCTGGCGGGGTGCGGGGCAGGTACATGCCAGGTGAGTGAGTGAAGTGCTACCCTAATTGCACCCTCCTGTTCTCCATCTGGAAGAGCACCGTTAGCACTGCCAGTGTCTGACTCTGATCATGCACGAACACCTCAGTTGCCGCTTGAGTTCATTCTGCCTGCAGCTAGAATTAGCCATCAGCACATTTAACTCAGAGTTGGGAGTTAAAATATGCTTGCTGTTTGTAGTTTTTTCTTATATGATTTAAATATGACCTGTAGCACATTTGGAATGACTGATGTCTAATCATTGATATTGTCCTGTTAGCAGGCAATACACTGCCCCCTAGATTTGAGTGATCAGATAAGACTGGGAGAGTGCTTGGCCATGTGCTCCAAGTGAATGAGTCAGAGCCTGTTGTCAATGAGGCCAAAGGCTTCAAGCACAAGGAGCATGATTAGATTAAGTGTAGCAGGCCTTGGATTAATGTTGTGGCTGAGAACATGGCCATCTCACCCTTAATCCAGTTAACCGGTTACTACTGTGTGGATTAGAGAAGAAAACAAGCTGATGTTTAGTGAATAGATACACATTTACCTTATACACTCTGAACTATAACCTCCGATGTACTAATCAGTCTTAAACTCTGACTTCTCTGTTGCCAGTACATGCTGTATTGTCAGAAGTGACTAAAACATTTAATCTCACTGAGCACTTTTCTTATCCTTTCTTGTAGGTTATTGTCACAACTCCTATGGAGATGTTGAAAATCCAGCTCCAAGATGCTGGACGACTCGGTAATATCAAATATGATGGTGGTTTAGCAAAGCATGAACTCTACAAGGAAAAAAAAAAAAGAGAAACAGTGGCCTCATGTGGTTATGTGTGAAAATACAGAAGCCTTTTCATTGTTTCTTCTTACTGTTGCATATTCAAAATGTCTGCCCATGCATGTGATACATGTCACTGCAACCCTTGACATATTGTTAGTTTTTAAGTTGTTACATTCACTGTAAGTAATGTTTTGCTTCCTATGGTTTATAGCGGCTCAGAGGAAACTGATGCCAGAAACGGTAGCAGCAGGCAGTGTGGAAACTAAGTCCCCAACTGCCATGCAGCTGACCAGACAGCTGCTAAGGGAAAAGGGTATTGCTGGGCTGTATAAAGGCCTTGGTGCCACATTGCTCAGGTAAAACAGATCTGGAAGCCTAGTGGAAATTATAGTAACCACCTTATTGGTTTAACTAGATATACTCTCAGTCTGTCTTCTTTTTTGTAGGGATGTTCCTTTCTCTATCATCTATTTCCCCCTTTTTGCCAACCTGAATAATCTGGGCAAAAGAGGCGTTGAAGGACCAGCTCCATTCTACGTGTCATTTATATCTGGCTGCCTTGCAGGGAGCACAGCCGCTGTTGCTGTCAACCCGGTTGACGGTGAGCACTGTGAACATTTTCAAAGTAACATGCACAGAGATAACTGATGTTATATTCACTTGAGCTCTGTGTTTTGCAGTGATAAAGACTAGACTGCAGTCTCTGAATCGAGGGAGTACAGAAGACACGTACAGTGGGGTGACTGACTGTATCAGGTGACCTCATTACGTCCTTACAGCTACAGCATGTGTGATAGTGTATATGGTGCTGCATATCTGTTGGCACATTACTGATACTGCCTGTGTATTTCAGGTTATATAACAGGCTTTTATTCTCCTTACAGCAAAATTATGCGTAATGAGGGTCCAGCAGCCTTCCTGAAGGGCGCCTACTGTCGAGCCTTGGTCATTGCACCTCTTTTCGGCATTGCCCAGGTGGTCTACTTCCTGGGTGTGGGGGAATTTCTCCTCAGCTTCTTGCCTAAAAAAGACAACTAAGAAGCAACTCCTTTCTGCCTTCCCCTTCCATGATGCATTACATCACTTGCGTGAGGATTCATCTCATTCTCAAAGAAGTTTTTTGATCGTATTTGGGTCAAAGCACGACCAATCAGTACATTTTTGTTTTAATTTGTTGTGTTGAATGTTGAACTAGAATAAGAGGGAGCCTTTGTTTGCCAAGCTGCCTGTGGTGGCACACAAAATTCCAGTTGGCAGGCACAGCTAGCTGTCTGGAAATTAAGCCGCAAATATCAGTTCTAAAGGAATTTTGCTTCATAATTTCAACTTGTTATTGCAATTTTTGAGTATGATTGTTAAATGATCACAGAAGATGTACTGCCCTTGGTTGCTGCAGTTCTGCAAGCTTTACAGTACCTATTTTTTTCAAAGAGCATTAGCTTCTGAATTATATTACTATATATTAAATGTATACACTATAAGTAAAAAAGACAGTCGGGTTTGGTAGAATAACTACTGAAACCTTATTTAATGGATTCCCAAACTTTATGTCTTAAAATTTTTAGAAATAGAGGTAAATACATGAATTTGATTGATGAAAAGAAGCAGGAATGTGTGATGTTATACCAGCACATCCTCCTATCATGTTTCCTTAGAAGCCACATCCCTTTCTGTAAGTGGTTGTAATGAACCCAGCTATTCAGCGCTGAGCACACTTTGATTGCCTCGGCTTTTTAAGTAGATCAGGTTCCATCTGATATTTAGTGCTACCACAATGGTTTGACTGTTTTGCCTCCCTAAAAACCTATTAAACCTGTTTTGTCTTTAGACTGAAGACACAGTGGACAGCATTTGGGCATTATGCATTTCTAAACTTTCACAGCATATCCATTAAATCACACGGCTAAAATAACACAATACCACAAAGACAATATCGCCACTTTATTGCGTACTACAGGTTAACACCATATAGATTTGGCCACACCCAATCACTGATGTTACACCAGAGTGTTTTTTCTTTGATGGATGATGGAAAACAGTAATGGTTGAATTGTGGTCAGAGGAAAGTATGCTTGAAAGTCCAAGAGCAATGCACTGTCAGTTTTCTTCCTGTGCAATTCACATGAAAGCATCACTTGCCAGTTCTAATTACAATTAGAATGATAGAATGAAGAG
The DNA here is from genome assembly GCA_029822895.1 of Maxillicosta whitleyi. Taxonomy (NCBI): domain Eukaryota; kingdom Metazoa; phylum Chordata; class Actinopteri; order Perciformes; family Neosebastidae; genus Maxillicosta; species Maxillicosta whitleyi. The sequence continues at coordinate 4,775,211 of JAPSES010000249.1, forward strand.
TAGATATTTGGTGATTAACAGATGTTGATCGTGTCACCAATGACGCCTCAATTGTAGAGTCATCCACTGTGGAGCCATTAGTGCATAATTTAGTTGTACTTTTCCTTTAGATACATGCACAGTTATTATTGTTTACAGTTTACACTCAAATTAGAGTCATGAAACTTGTCAGAACTTGAATTCTGTGACAGGACCCAAAGAGCTAAAGAAAACCTTTTCTTTATCAGAAAATTGAACCAATGTATTGTGAGTGTTTTATGATTTTACCAAACATCTCGGCGTGTTTGCTTTAGAGGTTTTGTTTGCTTTAAGCTGCTAGGGAAAGCAGTCCTGTCGTATCTTGTTTATGCATCACGACACTGAAGCCCTGCCATTGGTTTATCTCATCGGAGATCAAGGTGACTTTGATGTGTATTATCCAATCACATTCCTTCCTCACTCCCACTGTTTAAGGAACTCATCAGTTGTACTGTTGCACTGTAGATATGCAATGCAACTTTTTAATGTATAATCATTTGTGGGAGTGAGGTCTATTTATCAATATTCCTTTCAATATAGGCAGTATAGCACTATATATTTGTATGTGTTGTTTTTCTGTGTCAAAGTGTCCACTTTAAGTATATTGTATATATGCAGATGATATGAACTTTATGTTTTAGGATTTATTGTTTTGTACATGATGGCTTATTTGCACACCTACCTCTCCAGTTCCCCCCTCAATACATATTGTAGTGATTTAATGTTTTGATGATGTGGACATATCAAATGAAGGAAATCGTTTTATCATCATTTGAACTTAAAAGCAGCATACTGATGGGTTTTTACTGTACGCAAAAAAGGAACACTATCTTAGATGGTTGATTGGAGGTGCCATTTCTCAAGTTAAGGTTAAATCCTTTGGTCAGCCTATTGTTGATGAATTAATGAGGACCAAAAAAAACCCACAATATACTAATGAATAAATTGTATTCAGTTTTCCAGTCATGCTGGTTATACCAGTAACCACTGGCACTACTCATCCCTGAAAATGAAATGAAATATACCCAGTAAAGACAATAGGGACTGTAAATTTAACATCTGTCTCTTTAAATGGTGCTTCTTTCATGAGGTAGCTGCAATATTGTGACCAAGGCTATACTGACTGAAACATGCTAGCAAATCTCAACATTATTTATATCTTAACTGAAAGCCATAGGTCAGGGAGGGACAACAAAACTGCTAAACATCAACTGGCACCTCCAGCTGCTATGACTGATGACAACTGAGCCTCAAGAAAATGGCAAAAGTCCTGCCTATTTGTGTGGGCTCGTCTCTATAAATTAATGTTGTAGTTTTGTCAACATTCCAATTGCCTCATCTCATATATGATGTTGTGATCACAATGCCTATTGTTTGTGTTGTTGAGATTATTGTTATCGTTTTTAATCTCCCCTTTCCCAATTATCAGATTTTATTTGTTCCATTTTGGGTGAATCTTGAAAAATGTTGTGCAAATTATTTTTGGTTTACTCAGCTGTGAATTTTCACTGACCTTGTTGTATTTGATTTTGTATGTGTGTGTCTGACTGTGTAGTGCTGTAGTTGGTGTGTAGTTGTTAGTGTGGCACAGCTGTATTTTTCTCTTTGATTGTCAGTCTGATGCTCTTTTCTCTTCTCTTTCCTTCTATTTGTCACAATCCTGTGCTGCCTGTGCATCCTAGTTGAGGTACAGGTGAATGCTGAGGATCTTTAAAACACCAAATGACTGACTTAGAGTATATACAATCAAAGAAAGCACAAAGAATCACTAGGCACAAGAGACCACAAGGCCCACTTTGGTTATACTCAGAAGAAGTCCTTGGATATGAAGCTTGAGTCAGGTGTTATTTTCAGCTTAGATGTTGAGTGAGATGAACTATGAGTCTATTTGTCTGTGAAAACTTGATCCATAGGGCTGAGACAATAGGTCATTGTGTGAGACCCATGTGATGGTGTCCACTATGTTACCCATCTGCAGTAATCCACAAGATGTATATCGCCTACATATTCTAAATGAATCAAATATAAGAATGTAACTTAGATATTATAAGATGTATTATAATTATAGTAAAGAGTTTATTACATTTTAATCTAAAGATCTGTGCTTTACACACTCACTGAAAAATTCATGAACCAGCTCACTGATATGCAATAAGTAGAAGCCACAGGACACACAGGAGGAAAAAACATACACAGAAAAAAAACAAAAAACATTGAACAACACCTGTCAATCACAATTTTACACAATGTATGAATAATGCAACTGGAACCTTGGAGACCTAAGAGGGATTGAGCTCTCTTATGGCCTTTGTTTTCTTCCTCCAAGAGGAACTGTGCATTGTAGCACTTTACAACAATGGCCCCCACCCTGCTGTCCATCTACAGAGTTTCTCAATGAAGGGTGATAAATATATATGTGGTGAGTGACACAGTTGTCCTAGGCATTCTTTACAATGCAACAGAAAAATAAAAAAAATATTGTGTTCTCTGTCACAGTTTGCTGTTCAATAAATTCACTGTCCTTATGTCGTCTCATGTAGTTTTCTGTCCTGAGTGTTACACTCTTTATGCTCAACACTGTTTCTGCTTTCATGGCCCACTAGCTTCATGTCAGAGTACAAAAGAACTGATGCTGCTGTTTTGTGTCTGTAATAGTGCTCTGAAAACCAAACAGTAGAGTGATGTTTTGAAGAGCAGGGGGATGACATTGTGGCTCCTCCAGGCAAAAAAACAACCAAAAAAATCAGCCGAAGCTGAGTGAGGTGATTTTCAGCTGTACAGAGCCACAAGGTGTCACTGTAGGGTCGCAGGAGAGCTGTAGCCCTGCCAGGGTGGGAGTGGGAAGAGTGTCAGCAGTAACACAGGTGAATTGTATGCTAAGCTTGGGTGGTGTGACAGTAAATCACGCGCTCTGATCTCAGTGTCTGTCTACCTATCTTACTTTTTGCAGCTGTGATGCAGTTCATACACTAACATGCCTTTTCATGCCTGTGATTTCCTGTCACAAATAAGATGCGTCTATGTTTATAAGTTGCATGATAAGAATACAGAAATCTATTTTATTCCTGGATTTGCATCTGATCTTTAGGGTCTATAAACCCTGAATTGTTCCTGAGTGTTTCAGCAGAAGTGATATAGTGTCATAGCTTTATTCATTATTAATCCCCTCCTGTTTGCTATGAAGTCAACATTACTCTTCATAGCATTAGTTTCTAGGCTGCTATTTTGCAGCACCTGCAGCATAATTGCATCATACTATTGTATTACCCTAGACCCACACATATACACAAACAGCTTTCTGTATTTCTCTGTATCCAGATCTTATTTCATCCAGAGTCAGATTTCATATCACAGCTTGTGTGTCGTTGAAAGACTCCTTCCGTCAGACTATCTACTCCAGTGTTTACACACAAGAGATTAGCCCAACGGCTCAGTTTTACCACAATGACAAGACTTTGAAATATAGAAATGAGCACCAGCCAGTGTTCTTATGCACATTCAAATCCCCTTCATGTGCAGTGACTTAAGCTTCCACCACGAACTATTATTAGCCTTTCGTGCTTTCTAGCAAGAGGAGGAGAGAAGGTGGAGGAAAGGTAGTCGTAAGTTAAGCTTTAACTGAGAAAATGAAGGAGGAACGGGGAATCAAGAGGTGGAGACAGTAAAAGGCCATTGATAGAAGAAGTAAAGACCTGGAGGAAGAGAGGGAGTGGTGGTGATGTGTATATAGGTCACTAAATCAATGGGAATCAGGTTTTTGAAGGGGAGAGAAGGGGGTATTTATAGATACCAGTGGAGACAGATGCATCAGTGACAGGCACAATGATGCTGGGAGCACAGGAGAGGAAAATCTGGGAATAGACTGTGGTCAAATTAGTCTTCAGAGAATTCTCCTAACAAATGGCAAAAGATTCTCTACATTGAACCAACATTGCATAGTGCAGTGCAAAACAAAATATAATCAAATGGAAATTACTGCAGGATACTTTGAGCCAGCGACCTTCTTGGCTCTATTGATAACATGCAGGCAAACTGTTAGTTGTGGTTTTGTAAATGCAACACAGCATTTGCATCTACAGTACAGCTCTACAATATCCTATTGAATTGTAATCTATGATATCAGAGAGGCACATAATTGAAAAGAATATTAGCATTTCTATTTTGCTGGCTTGTAAGGTGAACCTGCATATTTATTAGTAAGGCTCAATGAGAGCCACTGAAAATATCATAAAGTATAATGAAAATATTACAGATTGCAAAGGTGTGTGGCAAAGATTTCAGGTCAGAGGTTACTGATTATAAATGCACAGTCATGATAGGCAGCAATACTGTTAAGTTAAAAAGCGTATAAAATAGCCCTGTGTGATGATCACATCCAGCTTTAGTTTTAATGACTGCCATGAAACATCTTATAGTTTATCCCATTTATTTTATGATGTCCCATTTCTCAGTCTACCAGCTTCTTGGGAGAATAAGAACTTCTAACATAAATTGGAAATTTCTCAGAACAAGAAGAAGAGTATTGAATAAATTGTTTTAAATTGCCTTTCTACTGGATTTCTCTAGGACTAAGTCAAGGTCACGGATAAATTGTTCCTTCTCCTCTTACAGGCTGCTATGGGTGATGAGCGACAGTCTGAATACTGAGTGGTAAAGTAATCTACATCTAGTTTCTGCTCGTAATTTAGCATGTATTTACATTGCAGCCACATCACCTTGCATCAAAACCTGGTAGAGGATCCACCCAATTACCCCTGGAGAGCTCTTAATCTGTGGCCTAATAATGCCTTATATGTGTTCAGTGAACTCACACAGGACATTGTGTTGAACTCACTGTCATTTGTGTAAAGGAGGAATATAGACATGCAGCAGGTGGAGCACAGTTCAAGTGACAGGGCCAGATGGGTTTCAGCCTTCCTCTCCTTACATCAGCATCTACTGACACTGAAGCAGATTTCTCATAAGATTTTACAAATTGACTCATTATAGTGGATCCATCCGGCTTCATTAGGTTGCATGATGATTAATTTATCAAAGTGGTCTAAGAGAGTGGAAAGTAGTGAAGGATATTTACTCAAGTGTCAAGAGTTTAAGAACAAACTGGGATTTTTAAAATGTTGTAAACCTGCGTTTCTATATTTCATTACACCGTTCTCCATCAATTTGTATTTTAGAGCTGCTGGAGATGGATTTCTTTCTTTCTTTATTTTTAATTTAAAAATCCCCATTAGTCTCTACTGAAGAAAACTATTCTGCCTGGAGTCCATTATAAATATTAAAGTATAACCATTTAAACATTTACTAAAGTAACAAATATGCATAACATCATTCACTAAGGCCAAAGTTGACACAACCCAATCTGTTTTAGGAAAATGCAATGAAATACATCAAAGAAAAGACATAAATTGAAGTGCTATATCTTGTGCATGGTGTGTTGTTTTACATTTGAGGCATACATACATACATACATATGGAAATATAAAAACATTAAAGCCAGGTGAATGCAGCTCAATGAAATGCAAAGCAATTTTTAATAAATAAATGATAACGGTATGCATAAATGGGATCAGGGATGGGATGTGGCAATAGTGCAAGCAAGCAGTGGGGACTTTTTAAAACAGCTGCAAAAGTCACTTTTCCCCATTTTGTCCTCTGAGCCACTGGTTATTGGGGAGACAGAGAGAGAGAGAGAGAGAGAGAGAGAGAGAGAGAGAGAGAGAGAGAGAGAGAGAGAGAGAGAGAGAGAGAG
>JAPSES010000249.1:4781306-4798212 GCA_029822895.1 Maxillicosta whitleyi
GAGAGAAAGAGAGAGAGAGAGAGAGAGAGAGAGAGAGAGAGAGAGAGAGAGAGAGAGAGAGAGAGAGAGAGAGAGAGGGAGGGAGGGAGAAGTGAGAGTCTCAAACTGGTTAGCCTACCTATCCACTAGGAGGAGAGGAGAGGCTGTTGAGGAGCAACAAAACAATAAACAGCTACTACTACAAACCACATCGGCGGAGTTCACGGTCCGCGCCAGAGGAGTAACCAAGAACAAATCCCAGAGACAACGCCATCGTATCTGCCTCGGAGTGAAGTAACAGCCATGTATCTGAACAGGGAAGAGGACAATAGCAAAGGTAAGATCCTGTCAAGAATTGCCACTCTTCCTGACAGTTTCAAGATGTTTCATTCCTGACCCGCTGCTTCTCCGCCTGACACGAAAAGGCGGATGCGCTTCCACACGTCCCTTATTAACGTGTGTTTATTTGACCATTTTATTTTGTTTCATTTTATTCTATTCCAACAGCCTTTATCCCTGCACGGACCTGTGATGATAGTGAAAAGTGTGGGCTGTCATTATGTAATATCAGTGCAGTTAATTGCCTCCTAGGAGGATGCTTCTCATCAGCCCAATCCTGCATGTATTTCATTGCACCGTAAAAATGCATGATGAACCTGTTGTAGATATTGACACTTATGCGTTTTGCCGGTGCGCACTGGAAATGTTTTTGGACATTTACAGTGCTTACTTAAGGGCAACATAACACAAGGTCAAAGCCTGTAGCTACAACGAGATCCAAGTGTATTTACGGTATTTATGATGCACTGATGCTTCTGCAGAAATACTACCGAATGGTGCTGGAGACTCATGCCCCAGCCGTGCAGCAGAGACAGGGGTAGAGGGGGGGTACAAAGGAGGCATATTTGAGTAATCTCTCCCACGTGTTTTTGAGGCGTGATTTCTTTTCTCATCGGGCGCCCAGGAACACACTCGACCTGTGTCCCCTGCTGTAGCCATGAAACATGAATAACTCTCTAGGGCTGAGAGGTGATGATAATTACCTCCTAAATCTTCAGGTTATACGAGAATAACACCTGCTGCTACCGAGGACCAGGGAAGGTAGGAGGAGGAGGAGGAGGAGGAGGAGGAAGGCGAGGGGCGGAGGGGGGTGTGAAAGAGCAAAAGGCAGAGTGGGAGGAGCCATTTTTGTTCATTTCCCTGTGATGTGAGATAATGTGATCTCACCACACACGGACAACAACATGATACTGTACGATGGTGTTTGCAAGCAGCATCAGCATCAGGAGCCAGGACGGTGGTTTATAATGGAAAACAAATCCATTCAAGTGAATGACAACACATACCACAGAAAAACTGAAGCCTGCAAATTGATTTTATTCTATTAAAAGACACTGTAATGTCTCTTTCTACTTAAGGTTGACCTCCACTGAAGCGTGTAAACACACTGGCCTACTTTGGATTCTTTATTCCAATCTGTGAATTATAGCCTATTTATATGTCCTGTTAAAGATGCATGGGCAGCTTTGAACTTTGCTGCAGACATGCATCTTCTCTAAGTGTTTGTAATCTGTAGCGTTTACCATCATCAGGTCCTATTTCCAATCCTCAGTTTTTCCTTTGTATTTGATTCAAAGAAACACAACCTTAAACCTTACGCAAGTGTCATTATTGTCTATTTTTGTATACATACGATATTTCCTTTTTTCTGCCTGTGCAAGAAAGATAACGTTCCTATCAAAGTGCATTGATCTCTGCTCCAAAATCAAAAAGTATCTTAAAGATGTGACGCTTCTAATGGCCCCGAGGTCAACTTCAAAAAGCTCTGGTTCCTGTAAACTTACATTGAACTTATATGTAGAAGCACCAAGTCAATGTTTATTCTTTTCAAAGACTAATTTTCATCTCATCCATTACATTTAGTTCCTCTAATAAGTGATGTGGTGGCCTATCTTCATAATTTTACTCCCTTATTAGGATCTCAGCACAAATAGAAGACTTCTACTTTGTCAGGAGTTCGACTTTCAGAGATACGGTTGTTTAATATGCATTTTTCCTTGATAGACATGTTCAAATATCAATACTGAAAATTACTTAGATATGCAATGCTTGATGAAGTTTAGCATTTTGCAAGGTCAATAAGCTACCATTCTTCACTTCTGATCCATAGTTCTACCCTTTTTGTTCAAATATGATCACTTTTAGCTCCAAAAAGCCAAAGGATGATAGCCAAGTCACATTCAAAATGGCAGTTCAGAAATGAGTGTTCCTACATTCACTGATTATGTACAGTCTATGATTCCAGTAATATCTACACTTCTACACGAATGCACAGCTATTCATTCACCAACACATGAAAAATACCTCAGTGGGATAGTGAAATGGCTGGAGCAGTGCCATTTTGAGCCAGTTTCTTTCCTGGAATCCAAGTAAGGTTTCTGACTGGTGGTGGACTTGATTGACATTGATTATAGCTTCTTTTGTTACTTCCCCCACCTTCTTGAAAAGGTGGTGCTGCAGTATTTGTATGTATTCAAAAACCTGTTGATAATAAAGTCTTCCATAATGTTTATAAGAAAACGGTTTCTCCCTTTGGCTAGAAATGTCAGATTTTCTTATAGGCATGCATCTCTACTCTATCCCTGCAAATTTGTTGTTTGGTATACCGAGAGGTGACCATAAAGCAGGCTGTGCATCACAAACTGCTGTAAAATCCTTGAGTGTCATATTCCAAGTAAGCCGTATACATGTATATCTTTTCAAACATGCATACATTTGGGATGTCCTGGCAGATGTTTTGTTTGAATGTTATTGCTGTTCATATGACCCCTATCAAAACTGTAAAATGAGTGTGTATGTATACATTGTGATTGTAGCTGTGAACATGTTAGCATAATGACTTTCTTATTATGCTAAGGTGCAGCATCACAGGCCTGCTAACATAGCTGATGATTTTTGTTGAAGGTCAAAGGAGGATGCAGATGGAAATTTAATGTTAACAAGTGGACTAGGAGACATTAGGTCATGTTTGTAATTTGTTCTTGTAATAAATGGGATGAGGCGGAAAAGTGAATGTTCCTCAAAGTCATTTTTCCACTTGGATGTTCTGTAGTCCAGATTGAGAAAAATGCTGTTACTGGGGACAAAAAGAGAAATGGACTTAAAATAAAGTGGTACAATTATGAGTATACCGATTGTTGATGTATTAGTGGTACTGTGCTAAATACAGGACTCAATACTTGATCGACACACCTTTAATTGATTTAGTAAGAGGGTGTTCCTTTCCAGCGGGTGTTTCCCTTGCTGCACTGCTGTGGCCTTTAAATTCACTCCGCGTCTCAAGGTGGAGTGGCAGGGAGAGAGAGAAAGGTCTACCAGGGACATATTGATTATGGCCTCAGAGGATTAAAGGGGCTGAGGACAAACAGGTTGGTCATATGTGAGCCTGACTATCACAGACACTGCTGGCCACTGTCAGAGGAACATCTGAAATATGACTGCAGGATTTAATCAATACTCAACTTAAGGGTAAATGCTGGGGATAATTTAGCACCCAATTATTGTCACTCCAGAATGATGGCTAAATGGTTCATTATTTATGCCCACTTGAAAACATTCAGCTATTTAGGCTGTTTACATATGTTTAATATGCAACAGATTGAGCTCCAGCAGGATTCAACAGGCAATTTATAGATGCTCCAACCGTGTAGTTCAGGTACACTTTGGTAAAATTATAATAATATATGTGATGATGATGACTCTTTCTTAGCTATAAATGATAGGATGAAGTTTTGAGTATGGTTCTAGGGTAAGGACTGTATAGAATGATTGACACAGTGATGCCTCTTCATACCGCTGTAGAAAAGCAACAGCAAAATATTGCATTTAGAGCTTGTACGACATTTCTGTGACACATTTCAGCAAGTAGATCCTACTCTAGACCTGTCTATTATATGATGCACCCTCAAAATGGAATACATATATATATTTTTTTTAGGGTTATGAAAAGGGGTTTTGTGGACATGTCATGCTGAAGAGTGTATAACATGTATGATTGTGCAGACTGTGAGGTTGCATTCAAGCCCTTCTTCATTTTAGAGCCATAGTCTGTGCAGTAACAGTAGAGACATGGGCGCATTACATTCACCCGCAGGCCAACCACCTGATTTGTGTCATTCCTGCTCAACTAATGAAGTCTTGGCAGCGACTGGTCATTAAGGCTATATCATCGAATAATTCATTTTAACTTTGGCCATAATCCCATTGACTAGAATTAAAGGGGTGGGGTTTATGACCTATACTGCAGCCAGCCACCCAGGTGTGATCAAGATGTTTTGGCTTCATTGTCATCTACATCCATCTGGCTTTTACGTGTCCTATACCACTGAAGATGCTAAAGAAGTGATTTGTGTAACAGAAAAGCTTGCACTAATGGCTCCTTAAAGAACAGTGGGAAACACTTTACATCTAATGGGCTGTGATGTTGCGGAGTTAAGGTTTGATTTATGTCTTTGTACACTGTGGATTACTTAAAATGATGACTGCTCCACCCCAGTTCCTCTTGCATCTTAATTACTGATTATTGTTGATGGGATTTTTTTTAGCATATTGTGTTACTTTTTTTCTTTCTTTCTTTTTTTCTCTTTTTTTATTTTTGCCATCACCAGCAAGTGTGAAAAATCTGTCAGGCAGGCGGCATCATCACCCCATGCACAAGAAGCAGCCCATCCTTACTAGAGAAATGTCTGTGCTGTTCAGAATTTGGACATTCATCTCTGTTCAGGCGTTGCAGCTGAGGCCCGACACTGGAGGGTTTCTTTCCAGCCAAAATGCAATATAATTTTCAGCATCTCAAGCAGCAGGGGACCACTTAATGAAGAGCTTTCCAGCTTCTTCTATTGACAACTGTTTTGATTAACTGACTGTTAGACAGTTGTTGGCTGAGGTTGATGCTTTTATTGATTGATTATTACATTGACAGAGGATGTTTCAGGTACGGGTTAGGAGTTGGAGACATGTTCAGACAGGGTACCTGTGGTCGACTGACTTCATGTGTTATTCATGTAATCATCCTGATCTGTATATCTGACAACACAAGGTGGGCCCGTGATACAACTTCATGGCCTTTCTAAGTCGAGCCCAGGACATTTACCCATGTTGTACAGTTCAGTATAATCACAATAGTGTTAAATGTGTACGTCCTCGCACAGTGAAGGAAGTAGAGATTTACTTGTTTGCTTTGGCATATGAATAATTTTTCCTCTGTGTATTCCTTGACATTACGTTATCTTCCTACTTTGTCTGGTCCTGGTGGAGTCTGGAGACAGAGTTTGTGCATCAGGGACAAATTGCCCTAAATTTATTTGATGTGTGGTCTTGTTCGCCACATGGCACACGACGCTATCTACAGCTTGAATATGATGTATAGTAATAACACCAGGTTCACTGTTGATTTAGGACACCGCTGGCCTCGGACTTGGGCTTGAGTCCAAAGCGCTACCAATCTAAATGACTTAAGTCTGGCATCAGGAACCCATACTAATAGAGCTTCTAAGGTACGATTTATGCTTTTGCCTTTAGGAAGATAAATGCGCAACTTAAAAAGCACATGCATCCTGTAACTGGTATACATTATTAAAGGAGGAGGAGGAAGGTGATTATAGAAGAAAATTAACTTAATGCAGGTTTTTCTTTACCCTCTAAGTGTCCAGCTTTCATTTTGGACTCTTCCAAAAATAATTGTGCCTTCAGTGTTTTTTTCCCATAGTTGTTGGCACTTTAATATCTTATATCTAACAGTCAAATACATGCAGTACATGCAAATTTCCACCGTGGTCATTAGAGTCTCAATAATCAGACTGAAGATAAAAATGCGATTCAATTTCGTCTGGATGAAAAGACTTTCATTACGTGCCAGGTTTTGACAGCTTTTGGTACACTACCTGGGTAGCAGATGACCATTCTTGGTACGCATCAAAGGGTTTTAACTACTAAGGAAATGGGAAATGGACGGAATTTGCAGGTGGTTTTTTAACATGGTGTGAAGTGTAGTGTCAGCATAAGACTGTGAGTTCTTAACCTCTTTGTTATTATTGCCCTGTAGAAATTGATGATGTCCCTCTACTTCATGGCTGTTTTACTAATGTGGGATGAGAAATTATTTGGGGGGAATTGCTGTGTCAGTCTTGTAATGTCCATGCCTCTTAGAGCTAGATGAATTGAAAGTAGTCTGAGAAAAAGGTATTGCTATGGGCTAAAGCAGACGCATTCAACAAGTCTACACTACTCTGATCAAAGTTAAAGGGAACACTACTAGAGATTTTTATTCATGATGTCCTTTAATTTATCTTTTTGTGCTGAATATTGTTTAAAGCACAATGACGGCTGCTTGGTATTCTGTTTTCCTGGGAGCTTGCTGTATTGATATCAGATGCAGAGTAGATGAAAATGTCATATTTTTACAGCAACGCCTGAATTAGACATTTGATGCAATCTGTGAGCATCAGATATGTGAACACAATCGGTGCAGAGACCTTTGCATATGTAAGTTCCGTAAAGTGGCGCAGGAATAGCTTAATTGTAGAGAGTGTTTAATCAGCCTGTTTGACATTTAATAGATCACTCAATCATGAGATTAAGTCTATTTAGACTTTCAATGGATAGTCAAACAGTTAACAGCGCCAATATGTTATACAGATGGAGGCTGTAAGCTAAGCCAATGCAAAATTCTCAAGGATCATTGGAGTCAGAGGAACAGGCTACAATGCTGCGAAGGAGGTAATTAGATGCTTTTGTAGGAACACCTGCAAAGAAATGGAGAATTGGACCTGCTGTTTCACTGTTTCACTGAGGGAGCTCGTCATCTTCCTCAGTGCAACAGGAAGCTCTATCAGCTGATTAGTGGGGTCTAATCACACTTTGAAATGTCAAGTAATCTGCACGACAAAAACGTATTTGACAAGAAAAGAAATAAAGGAATGATTCTACTTTTATTGATTAACCTGCAGCAAGGATAGGGGAAAATAGGTAAGAAAAATCATATCCCAATGTGATGATTCCCAGTGTATGTTTCAGTATGTTTTCTGAAGTGGGTCAAACATTTTAGTTTCTGTCAGTAGGACTGTGCAAATTACACTTCTGTTGGCATTATTTTTCATCATTTGGATGGTGCTTTGTGTTCTTCCATATGGATGGAGACAGGAATTTGCATGGAGGCAACACAAACAAACATGGAGGAGATTGAATGTGACACAAAACAAATAAATTCAGATTATGAATTGTTTGTATATATGTTCCACAAATGAAGAGAATAATCAAGCGTGGGTATTTTAAACTTTTTCTTAACTAAATATACCATTGTATACTATATATACCATTACCGTTAAAGGAGATTATGTTTACTGTGTTTGAAGATGTGTGTATTTCCCACCTTTTGTTGTCGAATTATAATTAATACATACTTAAATGGAAGTGCAACACCAAAATGTATTGAATTTTTACTACATAGTGCAGTTTTTTTTTCAGTGCACATAGAACAAGTTGTGACACAGTGACTTCATGAGATAGATTGTTCACATCTACATGGAGCCTGTGTGAAAGATCCTGTTTATGTAACATGAAATTAGATTCTATGCTGTATATCAGAAGATTTGCAAACAAACGTAATTATTTTTTGATTTATTGCATTCATTTGATCTGTTCTATTCGATAAGAAGATTGTTAGTGTGGAATACAGCACATAAATAACATACTTGTTGAGTCTATATAGTGCTGAAGTTATTCTGTTCTCTCTCAGGTGACTGGATTGCAAAGGAAGGGGAGGTTTTTCACTTCCTCTTTCTCTGCCATCTTCTGTCCCTTTCTCCTCTGTGTCTTGGGGAAGAGAAAAAGGACTGTGCCAGTTAACATCAGCCAGCCAGGCAAGAGTGATAGAAAGCAAGAGGTAGAAAGGCAGACGATAGAGTGGAGGCGAGCGTGAAAAGATGGAGAGAGCAGGAGAGACAGAGGGAGAGGCAGAAGCAAAGAACAGGCCCTGGAGTGCTAGCCAGTCAAGGTCATACAGAGGAGAGGAGGCCCTGCTTGTATATGTCTATGTGTGTGTGCAGAAAGAGGAAACAGTGGGGATGGGAGGCCTACATAGTAGATGTAGAATAGAATGAGAGACTGGTGACAGCGGATTGGTTTAGTCTGGGACGGGGGATTTTATGGGGAGGGATAAAGAAAAGAAGCAGAGCTGGGGAAGACAGAAAGCCATAGATGAAAAGAGCTTGTAATATGGCTTCACTACACTGTCTTAATACTTGATATACTCTTCAGTCCTGTTTTCCTGACAGAAATGGGGCTTAATGAATGTGCAACTTTGAACATGCTTGACTGAAGCTCAGATGTAGTGGCAGTACATTTATGATGTTATACACAGATTCACAAAGTATATATATATATATATATATATATATATATATATGTGTGTGTGTGTGTGTGTGTGTGTGTGTGTGTGTGTGTGTGTGTGTGTGTGTGTGTATGTATGCATGTATGTATGTATATTTGAATATGTATGTATGTATGAAAATTTCTGTATATGTTGTTGTAAACTGTCCAGTGCCATCATACCATCATGTACATCTGTGTTCTCTCTGCACTGTGCACTTTATGTGTTATTCCTCCTCACCACTCAGTGACCTCTGCTGTCTTGTTGCAGCTCTTACTGTCAATAGGTGCTGATGCATTTGAAAATTAAATGCGGAAATTTCGCAGGTGTGTCCTACCACCTTCTCCCCCTGTTCTGAAAGCAAAGAGTCACCCAGAAAGAGACACTAATCTCAGCCAAAGACCTTGCTCTAGTTTTGATTAGTAATAGAGAAAGAGAGAGTATTGCATAATGGATAGCCTGGTGCTTGTCATCTTAGGATCAAGTGTTTTGAAAGCGGGATTGTGGTTTGCTGAGAACAGTCTTTATTCAGTTATCCCAGCTAGATGCAAGGAGTCACTTGGAAATGTGATCACTGCTGTCTCTTCAAACATATTAGGCCTGTTTGCATGTCACACCCTGGAGAGATTACATGTGTGGTTGTGCAGTTGCCATAGTGTCTGTATTTTAAGCACTAAGGTGCTGATGTGAAAGATCTGAGGAGGCTCCTGCACTCTCCGACATTATCTCTCTGGACCAAAGGTGTGTGGAGTGGTGATAAGGTATGATGACTTTTTGTTGGAAGGAGGTCAAGAGTTCACCTGGGGGACCCTGAGGTCACTCCCAGCTCTTACTATTACTCTGTTAGACACAGGCTTAATGCATTCTTGTTCGATCTGCAGTGTGTCTATTGATGTAATTTTAATTTGAAGAAAAATGGCCTTTTACCATTCTGTCATCCTAAAATGCAATCAGCATCACTAATCCTCATATTAAACCTCTAGTGGTCATACAATCATATTCAGTTTAAGACTCCCAGCAAATTCTTGGCAAATTATCCTGTTGACAGACATCATTACCAATTCAAAGCATAATTAATCTTTCCACACGATGATTTTACACAGATGAAGAGTAATAGCTTTCGTAATAATGGATTCTAAGCATTTTCCCAGCTGTAAACTGTAATTTTAAACAAGTCCTGTGGAGCTGACCTGCATTATGTGCCACTGGACTCTTACATTTATCTGACAGCTGATGCAGACTGACAGGAAATGAGTTGAGAAAGAAGGGAATGTAACGAAGGTCTCTGGTTAAAATATCACTGGGATTCAATTTAGAGCTGTGTGATTTGTCCAGAATATCCTCATATTGGCCATTTTGTGACAATACATATCACAATATAGCCCATTTTCTTATAATTTAAAAAAAAAAAGGAAAGGATGCTTCTTATTAAATTTTGAATCATGTACTCCACAAATAAAAGGTTTCAATATAAAATAAATATAGTCTTAGACTGCCATTATTGTGAAAAAAATATCAAAATAAAACCTGTAATATTTTCATACAACAGAACTGTTTGTATTGTAGCAGCAAACAAAAATTAGTCTGTTAAATTCCAATTTTTCAACAAAAAAAGCATCTATTTTTAGTCACAAGCTCTTTTTTTTTTGTCTTGGCTGTTTGGGTGTAATGTGCCCTGTGAAAGAACATACATTTGTTATCCAAATAGTGTAAATTATTACCAATTAAAAAGTGTGATTTCCAAAAAAAATGAATAAATGATAGAGCATAATATGAGCCATTAGATGCTCTTCTTTCTTTCTTTCTTTCTTTCTTTCTTTCTTTCTTTCTTTAGAATAGAATAGAATAGAATAGAATAGACAATACAAGCAAAAAAGCTTTTGTAGTCACAGTCTGTTATCATGGTGCAAAAATTCAAGAAAACAAATTGCTATAAAGTTAGATGTGTAAAGAATCATTTTCAGATCTAAACCTATGAGAAAAAAAAGGAATAAGAACAATACAATACAACCAATAAATACAATCCAATAATTCCACTTAAAATACCATATGAATGAGGCTGATGACCTGTTAAACAAAGTTGATATATTATTTAGCAGTTCAGTGGAAGGTGAGAGGAAAGGGTTAGTTTTGAAACATTGTTTTAGTAGACATCTGGTTTCTTCAACTCACACTCAGGAAGAAAAATAAGCCTTGAAACAATATATTGAATTGAGATTTTTAAAAAATGATAATTATTGACATAATTGAGTTTTTAATATATATAATATTGATATTTTTGCATGTTCTCCCCATGTCTGTGTGGGTTCTCTCTGGGTACTCTGGCTTCTTCCCAGCATCCAAAGACATGCACTGATAGGTTAATCAGTTCATCTTAATTGCCCATAAGTGTGAATGTGAGAGTGATTGGTTGTTTGTTTCTATATGTCAGCCCTGTGCTGAACTGGTGACATGTCCAGGGTGAACCCCACCTTCACCCATAAGTACCTGGGATAGGCTCCAATGACCACTGCGACCTTAGTGAGGATAAAGCAGGTTCAGAAAATGGATGAATGAATAATAATATTGATATTTGTTGTCAAGAAAAATAATGGTTCCATTATAGGAAGTTTCAGATCTGCCTGAATTCTGATTTCTTTCTTTTTTTTTAAATGCAACAATACAGTGAAATAACCAAAACTGAAAAAAAGTATGTCATGACTATTTCAAAGTGGTCGTGATATATAGTATATTTTCCGGAATATCATCCACTGACACAGTGCCAGCCTATTTAATAGATGGTATAGAAAGATGTGTAAAAAAAACAATAGAAAATGTAGGTGTTGTCTGCAAAAATTAATATTTGAACAGAAGGTGTATTTCGCTTCTTCCCCCAGTACAACGTGTTCCACAACTTGGTGTGTGTGCTGGAGCATTAGTTTGTGTGTAGCTGCACCGTCTCTTGGTATTTAGCAAAAAGCCTGTGATTTTGTGTGAGCCACCCTGTATCTGGCAAGGTAGTCAGACTGACAGATTGGGCTGTGTGAGTGCCATCTCCTCAGCTTGACTGCCTGTGTGTTTCTCCTTCTCCCTCTGTCTCATCTCCCTATTACCCTGCTTCAGTGGTGACCGGCAGGGCAAGGGATATTTTCCTTCATTCGCCTTATCTAACCTGCTCTATAGGTAGGGCCTCTCCTTGGATTAAGTCCAGTCACTGTTCCATAACTGTATGCTACAGTACCTGATGGATCAGCCGTCCACGTCTGTCTCCCCTGTACTTAAGCCAAGACGGTAGCTTGAGTCAGTGTGAGGTTAAAATGCCAGGGATGGCTTAAACTCTGTGTGTCCTTGCATTACTCTGTTCCATTAGAGCAGTTCTCACTTTGTCACTGCATCAGGATCAGAAACACACCAATATATAGAGAACATGAGAGGGCACAGTTGTTCTGTAGAAGTAAACACAGGGTGGATGGGTCAGGAACGGTTCACAAGACTTTTAATGCAGTTAAAAATGCAATAACTAAAAAAAATATCAATGCATTAGCACATTACGCATTATTTAATCAGAGTAAAGTACTGTTTTATCCTGCCTGCATATACTGTAATGCAGGTATAGTGGTCTATAACTGGACTTTCTATCTGTCATCATTGTCTGTCATCTGACACATAACTGGAAAACCTTTCAGTATATTTCCAGTAAACCTGCTAAAGTTATTTAGCTATGTTTCATGTGCTCTTTTATCTGTTGTCTGTCTTGTCTATTTATCATCATTTGTTTTCAGTTGCCATTATATTCTATTTCATCTACATGTTCACAGATTCAATGTGCCTCTTTATGAAGCTATTTGACTGTGGCAGATTTAGAAAAGTTGAGATGTGATGCCAAGAGGCGTTCACAGGGTGGCATGGAGGTCATTTTCTGGGAATCCTTATTGTCCTGTATTATATACTGTATGTAAATGGGTTCAAACAGACATGACTGAAACTATTATTCTTTACAACATATGCTGATTAAACGCACATCCCTCACATTAGCTTATCTAGTCTGTTTGTAGAAGCAGAATTTTAAGAACACGAAAGCAAAGGGTTGAACTCTGCTTTCAATATAAGCCCATAAAACTAAGCTAACATTGATATTAAGTTCTTTTCCGTAGCATATGTCATCTGACTTTATGGATCTTGTTGAAAGTGCTGGACAACATACTGGCGCTCTGGTTTTAATTTCCTGTATGTTACATCATTTATGGTGTCAAGCAAACCGCACACAGTTACCCATAAAGTTGGAATAATTTTGTTTTCAGACACATTCCTCTTTTTATTCTTATTTATACTCATCAGTGACCTTTGGCCATTGACCTTTGACCAGGTGTAATGATTATTTTTTCCTGGGTACATTTTATCTATCAAGAATAAATCACATTATCACAGTCATTTCATGTGAATAGATAAAAAAAAAATCAACTCTGGGTAACAGTGTAGTAATCAAAACCTTAATTATAAATCATCAAATGAATATGTTTTTATATAATTTGTACTGACAGTAGAATAAGGTCTACACCTACAGTATATAAAAGCAAAGTTATACAAACAAACACAATGAAACTCTTAACTAATAACGAAATAATAAACTCAGCTCTAAAGCTGACAATTAATGAAACCATATAGTGTATTTTAACCAGTGCTTTACAACATGTTAATTCTCTGTCAAAATGTTGTTAAATTTCCAGTTCTGAGAGGTGTTATTGTCAGATTTCATGACTGTCTTGCATTCTAGCATTTTACTGAAAACAATATATTCAGATGTAACCACGGTTTGAGTCTAATTGAATGTAGTATTTTTCCCTCAGCAACTTATAAAGAAGTACAATTAGATTTGTTTTGTCACTGGTCATAGATAAGATTCAACAGAACGATTGTGTGTATCTGCATCTGTGGAGACAGAACACATAAACTGTTTGCACACACATGCTGTATAGACAGTAATACAGATCTACCACTGTATCAGTACGCTCTAATTTTACTCCATTCATGATCCTAATCATTTTTTTTTTATTATATTTTGGCAAATTGAGAAAGATAACATTTCAGTGGAAGCATTTACACAGTCATTACAGTTCACATCTGCTTTAGGTGTATGCAGCCATTTGGGTAAATAATGCATTTTAAATTGGGCACTTCTCATGCCTGTTATGCCCCACCAGAGTTAGGTATGGAGAATGGGATGGAGAGAGCACAGGGGAGAGGAGGAGGAGCAGGAGGAGGAGCACCCAGGACAGGGAGAGTAATGAGCCTAGGCTCATGGGGGGACAGATGACATGGGAAAATGTGACAAGCACACAGAAATGCACAGTCCCACATCTCTAAACCCAAATATGGATTCACATGAGGAGATGATTGAAAACCTGGAGGGTGACGGATCCCACAGAATATGAGGGATAGGTTCATCAGATGAATATTTGTCTGACAAATTACCTGATAGGAGCACAAAACCTATCCAGAATTAACATAGATCAGATTAGTGATACCAACAGCTGGGAGTCCCGTGTTATTGTTCCATCTCCCTCCCACTCCATCCCCAGAAATGCTTTGGATTACTGTTTTCGTTGCTCCTCTTGATTCCCCACCAGTCATCTAAGTTTTGCAGTCGCACGCTTATCATCCTGTGTTTGTCTTGGCAGCAGCGTGAATTGGTGCAGCTGGAAGAGCACAATGAATTGGATGCAAGTAATTGTGCATGCATGGGAGTGAGCTGAGAGAGCTCAGCCTTGGACTCAGTAGAGCTGAGACACACCAGATTGGGCTGGCTCGTCCAAGCAGTACATTTCTGATTGGTCTGGGCTACAAAGCTGAAATGTGCCTTTTGTGCCACTGGTCCATGCTGAAATCTTTCTCTCTTTCTCTTTTTTCTTTTCACTCACACAAATGAACAGCAGTGCTTTTCTACATTACAGATCATGTTTCATGAACGCAACATTCATTGATTAATGCCAACCGCCTTGAGACCCTTCTTAGTGATTATGGCTCTCAGGATTGGGAGGGGCTGCTGATATTCTTAATGAGTCATAAAAAGCGAGGAATTATACACTTGAATAGTCCTGATGTTGGGTGATATTTCAATATTTGGTCACTCACTCTTGGAGTCTATTTGCCCACAGAGTTGGCATATTCTCAAATGCCCTCAGACGTGCATTTGCACATGTAAACAGAGAATTCTTGACTTTCCAGTCCCGTGGTGTGTTCATGCACTCAGGATATTTGGGTACAGGCGGGATCCAGCTGCACAGCCGCGAAAAACAAACACGCAGGTCAAACAGAGAGCTCCCACAATGCACTGTGATTCAGCTCAGCTCACTCAACCACCAAAATAACCATGTTGATTACATAATCAAAACAAGAAGCCTGAATGCCAAAAAACACTATATGATAATTGTCATGCTATCATCCAGTGTGCATCCTGCCTGTGGTGATACTCCTTCCTGGGTGGTAATATTTGTGAGCTGCTATATAAGGCTGATTATGCTAAATTATGTTGTCTTATATATGATTACCCACTAGATAACAACAGTGACGGTCAGCACCCTCTTAACAAGATGATGGAAGTCTTGTTAATTGAGCTATCATAGAGGGATAATGCATGCATAAGGCATCATAGTATCTTCCTCTCATACCATCTTTCCCTGGGGTATATCTGTTCCTCCCTTGTCTCTGAGTCCATTGCCCTCTAAAACACACTGCTTAATTACAGAGTAACAGGGGGAGGAGGTGAGGACAAAGTGGGAGAAAAGAGCAAAAGCCAGAAATAGGGAAGAGGCTTTAAGCAAGTAGCTAGAGGAAGTAAAATGAACAGCTGTGAGAGACTAATTCCAGATTGGGATAATGTTCATAATTAGGATTGTTTTAGAAGTAGCATTGCTTAAAATTACGGTTAATATTTGATGATCGCTGCACTCCCATGATCCCCTACTGAACAGGCTCTGACTCTGAGGCAAACGCACAATGACTGCACATCAGACATGGCTGAGGGTTGACAGGCATGTGGCTCCCAGCCTCTTCTCACAATTTTCTTCCTTCTTAAAGCGCCTGACAAACCTCATTAAAGACTGTTCACGCAGCCTCTATTGACATGAGACATACCGAGAAAAGGCCATGTATAAAACATGAATCCCCCCAAGGTTACTGTATATGACGGAGCCTGTACGGGGATCTATAGAGCTTCGAGCTGCATAAGCTTCTGCCTATAGTGTAAACCTAGTGGCATATGTGATAAATGTATGGCATTTACTGTCAGTTCCTGTTGTACGGGTGGAAGTGTCTGAGGTGTAAAAAATGACAGGCAGAGTTTTAATAACAGTGGAAATATTTTCATTCTGTGCTGACAGGTTTTGCATACACCACTGTTTCAGTCAAATCCCATCCAGAGCCACATTCACCCCCTCTCCTTTACTCCTCTGAAATATTAATATAATGTAATAGGCTATTTGTATTAAATATTTAATTCTGTCCCATATTTGCATCTCATAAACGCTTGGTCAGTATTACTTTAGATCACCTTTGAAACTTGTAGGACTGGGAAAGAATTTGAATAGCAGAGCAGCAGTAGCAGAGGATGGTTGTCTGAAGTGAAAAGCTTGGGGATGTTTAGGAAAAAAGCTTCCCATGTCCTTTTGACTGTTCCATTTTCTTCTTCCTCCACTTCCAAACACAGCACACTTCCATCTGTCTCTCTCTGTTTATTACCCAATGTTTGCAGCAGCACTTTGTGTAATGTACTCCAGACAGGTTTGACAGCCTGGACATAGACCATAAAATACCTCCTGTTAGAGTATCATCTACCAAGAGATCACAAGCACAGGTACTTCGACTCTGGTAGGTTTAGGAGAAGAAAGAACAGGGGGAAAAATGAGTAGAAGATGCAAAAGCTGGAGGGAGTGAGTGGCAGGTGAAACCACTGAGAGATGGAAATGAGAGCTGAAGGATGAGTTATTTTAAAATGATTACTTCTTGAGGATGCACCACATAGCAAAGCTGTGGATAATTCCCCATAAAAAGTCGTTTAGTCTACATTTCTGAGATTATTCTTTCATATAAGTTATACTGAGATTTTTATAGAACATTTACACCATTGAAAGGGTGTAAAGTTGAATATAAAAACCGTGCAGTTAATGTTCTGTTTTTTTCCGAGTTTCCTCTCTTCAGTTTCTATGGTGAAGTTTATTAGCCGGTATATGGGGCCACATGACCTTTGCGGGACTGACCTGTGACTGTTAATGTGCAGTGGCACTGAAGGAAAGCAACATAAGTGGTTGTGTATTGTGTTGTTGCTTCAGTGGTTTGAAGCATGTGAGCAAGGTTGATAACTGTGATTTTGTATTTAGAGTAAAGTATTTTTGTCCAGGTGACCACAACGGACTGCAAGCATCCTTAAAGGTCAACTTCTATCTATTTTTTTTATTCATACTGCTGTGTCACCACTATGGTTGAATGCATTGTGCGTCATTTCTGTGAAAAATGATGTCCTAT
>JAPSES010000249.1:4799966-4810106 GCA_029822895.1 Maxillicosta whitleyi
CCGAATGGTAGGCTAATGCTAATGCATCACCTAGCTTCTGTCCGCTGTTCTTCCTCTGGGATGAGCCCGTGGGCGTAAAATACACGGCTCTGGGTAAGACTTATGACATTGTGATGTACATAATTTTGGCCTGCTCTGAACCGCTCGTTTGTCTGTAGGTTAACCTTTCAATGACAAATATTTAATTTCATGGCTTGGGGTGCTTTGTTTGTTGTGACCCACCACATTATAAAAAGAGCTACTCAAAGTGGTTTTTAGTGGAAGGTGCTCTTTAAGATGTAAATTTCATCATCTGTCTGTTCATTGTGTTTTTTACTAACTGTCCAGCTACTTCCCAAAACTTCTCTCAGTGTAGACTCTTTTTGGCCAAAGAAACAAGGCAACAAATGTGACACGTTGTCAAATGCAGACACCCAGTTTAGTAGAAACATGCATTTCTTAACGATGCCTTTAGAATTCAATGCACTATTTTAGTGCTACTTTGAAATGCATGAAGCTGAAGCCACTTTGTCATTCAAAGAAAGGAATGCACTACGTTTTAGTGACAGAACAGTTATCTACGTTGCATTTGAGTCAAGTGGGAATTAATTTGTATCAGACATGTGACAAATAAATATCAGGAAAATACAAAGGACTTTGCATCCAAACTATGTTATTGGTTTGGATGCAAACTGTTGACAGTTTTTTTCAGTATAAAGTCTGAATAGATTTGTATTTTTAGAAACAGGTAGATTCTGTAGATTATCTATGGCTCTAATGTCTTACAATACTTACGCTCGTCTGTATGCAGCACCCTGGTAAAAAAAAAAAAAAACGACACTGTGGCTCTTCTATTATGAAGTTATGATATGGTAATATTCACATTACATGAGCTGCTCACCACTGATCGCTCAGTTGTTTGGTGATGCTACTCCACATGTTTTCCTTCAGTTTATTTCCTGCGAACAAAATGCATCTTGGATGATTGAGTCACAAGTATGCAGATCTTAATTCAGGTGTAATTGCATCCAAATAGCTTTGAGGATGTCGTGGGATGCAGTTGCTCATGGTGCATTCAGAGTTAGTCAGTGATGCATGTGACTACATACTCAATGCAGTGTGAAAGCAAGTGGCTCCTTGACTACATGCCAAGGGCCGTGGGGTCAGCTTCTACACCGCAGAAGCATATAGCATGACAACTTGTTTGTTTATGGCAGGCAACTAGCACAATGTTTTGAAGTAATTTCATGATGGGAGGTACCAAACAGTTCTGTGGTTGAGCACAAATGGAGTTTAATGTTGTGCAGCGGTTTTCAAAAGACAAAACCTAATGTGAGCCAGGAAGAAATGTAGTCACTTTAGACACTTTCTGATGCCAAGTGTGATTTGCAGTAGGAGCTCATAGCAGTGTAGACACATTCTGGATACAGTGGGTCTGAAAAGGGCATAAAACACATCTGACAGGAATATTGGCCACCAGCCACAACAATAAGGCCAAGTATGGTTGGGTAGAATCATTGCCAGCTGAAAAAGGTTATGATAATATGCTACATAAAACACTGTTTGTTCTAATCAACCCACTTGGCAATCATCACTGTCAGTAACGATGTGCAAAAAGATTCACAGTTGTTTTGAGGGAGGAAAATTAGTGATATGAGTAATCCGTGTCTAGTCCTTTTTGGCTTTGCAGAGGAAAGCAGGCTAATGAAAAGCCTTGAGCATCTGTAGGCCTGCATACCCATGCTCACTCACTGCCTTCCTCCAGCCAGACTGCACACCCACAGCCAGCCACACTTGTGGTCTCCTTTTCCCCCTCCCCAGCCTTCAGCCTGCCAGCACCCAACTAGCACAGCCTGGAGGTAGGGCATACTGGCAGTCCTCTCTGTTTGATTTTTTTTTACTTGGTCTGGACTAATCCTATTTTGGGTGTTGCTTTTTGAGCAAAGGTTTGCACAGACTCTCCAGCCCAGATGTGGAAATGGAGTGACACTTCAAACCCCTCCCCCCACACATTATTACATCATCTGTTTATGACCACTCAACCATCCAACCATACATTACCCAGGAACGCTGTCGAAGTGGCACTTGTCATTTCACCAGTCACTGGAGACAAGGGTACGAGGGTCTAGAAAGAAAGCACAATTACATGTTGCTGTGTGCCACTCTACCCCATGTTGTTTCTCCGTAGTTTTTTCCCCTTGTATTGGGTTCCATTTTCCACAACTGTTAAGCTACACAGAAATCCTCTAGAACAAGCTGGTGAATCACTCTGCATCCCTATCTTAACAAAGCACACATTATAACAACTACACAAATATGCACGGACACATACACGTACACATACTTTCCCTTAAAGCATATATTTCTTTGCATTATTTGTGTTGTGTATGGTGTTGTGCTTGCTATGTTATATGTTGTGGGCATTAGTTAAGTCTAAGAGATTTATGCCAGAGTCTTCCATTGGCATGTGAATGGCCGTTCATTTTAAAATAGATGCAGTGTGTTTAGTCACAAAATGTCCCTAAAGCGCTTAAGGGTTTCATACTGTAATATTTATATCTTTTTTCTGTCTTAATTTCATTATTTCGCTTTGTGCACAGTACCATGGATGTGGAGGTTTGGACAAATCTGTGATCCAAGCTATTCTCTCAACTGTGCCCAGTCCAAATGAGGCTAAATAGAGTTTAACCGCATGTATAAACAGATATATTTGTGGTATAATATGTTGAGGACAGCATTTCACCAACACAGCTAAATCTTCTAAATCGGTTACTGATCTTACAGGATAGTTGGAAACAGTTCCTGGATAGCTTTGTGTTCTCAAGAGCTCCTCAATTGGCTTAAAGGTCAGGTTGCATACAAATCACACAACCACCGTGTTTGTCCTTTTAGTCATTTAACAGAGCTGGTTGAGACGCAGGGCTGAGAAGCTGTCTCAACAGCGTCCGTTATTTTTCGTCTACCCCATCTGGCCCATTACACATGACGAGAGTTATGACTCTTTTGAGCAGAGTTAATAAATCAAGCAAGGATCAGGTTAGTTCTGCTGTTTTGTTTTCTATTACAATCATAATAAATAATGCCTGTAATGCCAGTGAGAGTGTTCATGGCACAGTAGTTTGGATGTGCATAGGTCAGGAATGTAAGCTCTCAAGAGGGCACCGGCCAAAATGAGAAAATGATGGAAAACAACACATTTAATCACATGTTTGTACTTTGGAGACTTTGATGCTCATTATTTTCCTGATAAAGAGGCGTGACAGCAGATTTCTAGTAATAATTTAAATCTCTTCCCTTTTAACTCACTTCCTCTATTATTTTCCCCCTAAACTACTCCTGCAATAGTTAGATAAATGACATGCTTATTATGATGCTAGGGTGATAATGTCAAGTAGGTGTGAGAGCTCTGTTTGTGTCACTCTGCTTAATGGCAGCAACCAAACCATTTATTCTGCACTGTTGCCAGCCAGATGGAAAACTTTACTGCATTGGTTGCCGGGACAAACACTGACATCCTGTGTGATATTTCAGGTACTTTAATCTCTACTGCTCTGAGATAATATTGACAGCAGCAATGACCAATTGTGTGTGTGCCGTGTGCATTTCAAAAACAGTTACTATTAGTATGTGTGTTCATAAGAAGTAAGACGTGCTATTAGAGTATGAAGCTAAACTAAAATGTCCTCAGGTGCTGTGTAATTGAGTTAATGCAGGAGGAAAATTACAGACTGCTCCCTGTAGAAGCATAGGCCACAAGGACCTGTAGTTGTGGAAAACTATATTTCCCATGAGCCCTTGACTGTTTCCTGCTGTGAATGAGCAGCTGCATGGTGTCGTCAATAAGTCTCAGTCTACTGGGTACTACCCAGCTGTAAATTGTTGACAGTTATACAAGCAAACACATGAATGAGCAGAGAAGTAAAAGACAGAGGTGGCCTGCAAAGATGACCCTGAGCTTATGAAGAGCAAATTGTGTTGATATAAAGCTGCCTGTCTGAAAAATGAAAACGTCACTAAAGTAAAGTAAAGTAAAGTATTCTGCACATTAAATTTTATCATTAATTATTAAATGTACTTTTGGAAGAGATCCACTTTTGATCCAGAAGTATGATATACACAAAAAGCGTACAGTAGATGTTATAGGATGCTTTTCATTACTTTAATTTGCCCTTGCTTTGACATTGGCTGATTCTAATGAGAGTTATTTTCTGTAGTGTCTGTCCAGCTGGAGTCTAAAAGCAGAAGGGTATTTAAATCTCCTCCTGACATAGAGCCAATGCAGTGGTGTCCCTGGGGCCTCCACTCAGTCCGCTGCACTCAACAGGACAGATCACTCCACCGTAGTGTAGCTTTGCCGTTAATGCACAGATGCTGACAAAAAAGGTCACCTGGGGAAAAAGGTGGCCAGAAGAGAGATGCGTTTCTTTTCCGTCCAATGAAGTACTAACCACTGAACAAATATAATGCACCCACTGCCTGCAGTCTATTCTTCTTCTGCAGAGCTATGATAGTATAAATTACAGATCGGCAGCCTGTTGTACAAAAACAACGCCAGTCGCATTATCTCCTCTTAAGTAACCTCTCACCGTCCCTCGCTTACCTGTCACATCTGTACTTCCTATGCTTGTCAGTTCTCCTGACACTGTTTGAGAACATTGTGGTCACGTGTGAGGGAGACGGACCAGTCATCACATCAGCTGATGTTACAGCCCTGCGCGAAACTGTTTTCTTAATCTTGTTCCTGCCCTGCTGGATTTTAGACCATTACCAGCCCCTTCCACAATGTGCATATCCACTTCCACCCACAGAATCAGTCTTACATTCAACAGGGAAAAGTTGTTTTACTGTGTAGCAAAAAAAAAAAAAAAAAAAAAATGGTACAAAGCTGTCAGTAACAAAATTACTTTCCAGTGTAAATGCCTTTATTACACACCTGTGAATTACAGTGTCTCTAGTGGATTATGTACCCCTTTTTGAAGTGAAAATTGCTTCATATTTTTTTAGATTTTGTTTTAGAAGTTGTATTGGTGGTTGTTTTTGCTGTTGCACTTCCTTGTATTTTTTTTTAAACAGTCAATATGTATGATTCATACATGTTTATGTTGAGGTCGATCAATAGCTTGGTGCTAGGACTGGGTGATATTGCCAAAAAGTAATCTTGATTTTCATTTTAGTGACTTGCATGATTCACGATTTTAACTGATATTTTTTCTGTTTACATGAACTTGAGACAAAACATGGAATGTTATAGCCTATGTAACTAGAGAAACCTATTCACTATGTATGTGTCATAGCAAGCAAAGTTATATTTTCTAGTCATGATGTGCAAGAAATGTCTGTAAAGGAATAAAATTGATTTTGCAATTCAGGTTGTTTTCAGAAAGTAAAAATAAAACTAATTTGATATAATGCCCAGTTTAGACAAAAGCTGCCAATTATTCAGCCAATATTATTTCTGCCTAAAAATGTTGACAATAAAATGCATTATGCATAACTTAAATTAATTATCTTTTCTTTATTTAAAAAAAGTAAACACCCAAATATATGAATCTTAATCACTCGAGTCACAGACATGAATCTTAGCAAACAAATCTATAGGTTTTTCTAAAACATTTTTTTTTAAAACTCAGTGTTTCTATTGTATTTTGATTGCTCCTTTGCATTTTGGTTTAGGCTATCAAAAATATTTTACCATTATGCACAAATGAAACTTTATCAGTTCTTTTACAGCACAGTTTCCAACTCCATCTGTCTAATATAGGAGACGTTGGAATGAGTCACCACTTAAGGAGCTGCAGCCTATGCAAATTTTTTTGATGCCATAGTGTGTTCCAGTGTCTCACCTTGACAAACTTACACAAATATTCCGGCTATGCCATACTTTCAGGATCATAAAGAATATATATAGCATAAATCCTGGGATCCACGGTTTATTTTTAGAACTCGTGCTCTCACCTACAGCAAGGTTAAAACCACCTGCTCCTGTGAGATTTGTGTCCCCAATCCTATTGTAACCAACACTATGAGTTATTCTGGGGAAAGAGAGTACCACTTCGACACAGACATCTATAGGCAGACGTACAGACTAAAGGAAAGACAGACAGGTGGCATCAGGTCATGTGAGGTTTGTCTTGTAGTGGTTTTTATATAGTCTAAAGGGAGATGACTTGGGCTGGGTTGTGGCCAAGTCAATACTCAAACCTCTCGCTGGAGGCTATGGTTTGCTGTGTTCTGGGTTTTTACTGCCTGGTCTGTCCAGACAGGTAATAAAACGCTTTTTACAAGCGGTCCTTAATTGAATGAAAAAGGCAAAGGTAGAGGCCTCCAGGTAGCCATGAATCTAAATTAATTCATTTATGACAAACTGGAGTCTGGATGACATTTTCACATGAACTCAATATGAGTGTGTGTGTGTGTGTGTGTGTGTGTGTGTGTGTGTGTGTGTGCGCGCGCGCGTGTTGGTTGCTAATAATCACGTAAACGTCTTAAACTAAGCTCATTGTGGAGTTGTATGGTGTTTGATGAGATTTTATAAAAACCACAGCGGAGATGCTGAGACTAGGCTGCTTCACTGTCATTTGGTTGTCATTTAGCTGTCATTCAATTAAAGTTGCACTTGTCCTGCCAATACTTTAATTACACCCTCAATAATTGTTTTCCCTTTTTTATGCAGTGAGAATATTTAAGCTAATATCTCATTTGAAGGGGCACAGAATGGGCCAAGATTCAAAAGAAGTAAGCACAGACACACACTCATAAATACACTCACATATAAACACACATACAATAAATGCATGCATCTCTGCCCTGTATCCTTAGGCAAATACAATTGACTTTGACTTGGATTAGATTTTATAATGCCACCCACATAATACATCTAGAGCTTCTGAGACCTCTTTGTCTTGGTTGATGTCACCAGCAGTGAGCTGATGATGTGGGCAGATGGGGACTGTAGGCCTGTATGCATATGCACAAGCTTCACAAATTGCTCCTCAATAGCATTACAGTTGAGTCCCTCTTCCCTCACTCCCACTCTGCTTTTTTCTGCACTTTCTTGGTTTCCTAACATCCCTAAAGCGCATGTGTTCCCACTCATGTCACTGCGCTTAAGCTGTGTCAAGTGGAAGAATATGTGTGTATTAGTGAATGTGTCGGCATTTTTGAGTTTTTTTTGTGCATGCGCTCTTTAAAACACAACTTTCAACACAGATGCTAAAGGGGATGCAGTGATAAAGTACAAGTTACTGAGGAGCAGAAAAGCCACTGAGAGTGAACACTGAGAGGGTGTATGTAGAGAAAAAGAGAGATGTGCCAAATAGAGTGATGTGCACAATATACAGTACATGACCATTACCATTCTGAGCATTGATGCCTACTGGAAAAACACCACAAGTAGAAAATATGACCTTTGCAGCATTCACTAATTGGAGTACTAATGGATATGATGATGTGGCGGTAAAGCAGGAGAAATGAGGGGAGATGTGCAGTAAAAAAAATCATTGAAATGTTGTTTTATTGCAACTGTACACCTGTTTGTAACAGATAAATTAGGCCATATATAGGCAATTTAATGCCACTGAACCTGGAATAATGTTAGTCAAGGTTGACTTAGTTTACGGCTTGCAAGCTCATTACAGAGATGGACAGTAGTCTACATCCAGAGTATCAACAGTCACCATGTGGACTTAAGTCAATAAAGTCAAGGACATCAGCAGGACTGGTGAGTAATAGGTTGTCTGTAACCGACTGAAGCAGCTATCACCTCTTAAAGCTGTGAGGCCACAAAGGAGATGATCAGTCAGCTTGATCGGGTTTCCGGCATATATAACAGTCATTTGTCTCGCACTGGTAGGTTTGTTGCAAAGTGGAAGAAGAAAGGTTAAAGGGGAAGGTTGTCCTGCTATGACGATTATGGGTCCTCTATAACAAGTGATGCACTGACCATAAATCTGACGTTTTTTTTTTTAAAGCCAAGCTTGTCATTTTCCATACATCGCAGTCAAAGTTCGAGGTTGCTTATAAACAGCAGTAGCCTCTGAAATGACATCCAAGCTGGCAGATGATGAGCTATCTTTTAAAGTACAGTGTTAAAACCATTCTCTGATGCAGTGGTGATTCTAGGATCAGAGGTTTAGGGTTGATGAGCACCCAGAGTGCTGACTGGCCAGGCAAGAGAAACTTCATTGTTCTGTACATTTTAATGCCATGTCAGACAATCATTCCAACATTTGTGAAAGAAAAGCATCAGTTTTTATGGGTGAGAGAAACTCTGTGACTAAACCATCAAATCTGATAAAAGTTATTTAAATGCTGAGCCACAGTGAAAGAGGAATGGATTGGATTCATAAAATAAATATATCCTAATCCTAATTTCTGGTGGAAGACAATCCTCCATTTTGATACAGTAGCTCCTCAACATATACATATACATATACATATACATATATGTACATATACATTTACACAAGAATGGGTTTAATTCCAGAGGAATATTACTGTCAGAGCCATAGATCTACTTCAAACACTGTCTGTACATGATAATACATTCACTCTACAGGTTCTATCAGTGGAACATTTATAAATCTGTTGGACAAATGTACATAATCCAATATATATATGTGTGTAGAATAACACTTTATCATATACCTGGAAAACATCAGCAAACCAGAGCATTTGTCATTTGTTTTCAGTCAGATTTAATCTGAGGCAGATGTATTATTAATTTGATTCAGTACAATATTTGGTTGCTGTGGAAAATTTTAAAGGTTACACAAGCTGATCTTACACTCTTACCTGAACCTGGCTCTTTTTCTTTAAAAACAGCAGCTTCAGTCCATTTCAAACAGAGGACAGAGGTGGACTGAACCACACGGAACGTTTCCTAGCAAATAAAAACATCAGGTATCTCCTACCTAACAACATAAACAGTGATATGTTTCAATGCAGCAAAACAGGGACTGGTTATAATAATAATGTGTTGATATTAAGTGATAGAAGTAAATAAATGTGTTCCATAACCATAGGTTTTAATCAGATACTTACACCACAACAGCACCAAACTCTGGAAGGCAGCACCAGCACCACTGCTCTGTACAGGTGGAGGCTCTGGGGGGGGAGGGATGGGCTGGATCCAACCATTTTAGAGACGAGTTGGGTGGATGGTGCTGTATTTTTTTGTTAAAATATTAGTTTCAACCATGTACTGTGTATGGTTTTGACATGTTGACATTGACATCTAGCATGTTAAGAATGGACATTAAGTAAAGAAGAAAAAGGAAAATTTCAGCAACCTTATAATATTTTAGGGGTGCTGGGAATCAGTTTAGGGGTGTTTCAGCACCCCCCCCCCCCAAAAAAAAAGGGCTAAAAACACCCATGCTCTGATCTATGACTGTAATTGATTATTGCTGTGGGTTTGACACAAGGGAGGGGTGCTTACATATTGGGAAACAAGTTGGGTGGTTTGGAGGCTGGGAAGGTAAATATCTGTGGTAAATGTGGAGAGTCAATTCTCATGGCTTTAATATGAAAGACATCATTTCAATCAAGACAGTTAATTTAGATGTTCCGAGGCAGAGCTGAAGGAGAGAATTATAGGAACTGTGATAGATTATGTGATAGATCATGCATACTGTGTTAAGTCCTTATCAGCAGGAGAACAAGGAACCAAAATGTTATCTTTATCACTCATTCAATCAGAATTAAAATGAGATCATATTCATTCACCTCCTACTGAGAATATGCTAGTCTGATGTGTTGATTTCAGTCTCTGAAAGCTTGCATTTCGCAATATTTGTAAAATGTGCGTAGTTTCCAAAAGCTTGTTATTACGGGTCATACTTAGCTTGTAAATAGATTAGATTAGATTAAACTTTATTGTCATTACTGAGTAGATACAGGTAATGAAATGCATTTAATCAGAAGTGCAAATAGCAGAAGTGTAGTATAATACAGTTAAATACAGTATATACAGATAAGCAATAAGTACAGATTGCAATTAAGTACAACTAGTGCAAATGAAATGGTTATAGTGAGTGGAGAATATACAGATGAGTGCAGTTCTATACATCTAGTGCAAGAAGATGTTTATAGTAATATACATGGTTATAGTTATCATTAAGGCAATATACAGAAGTAATTAACTTGCTATACAGATGTGTT
>JAPSES010000249.1:4827602-4850038 GCA_029822895.1 Maxillicosta whitleyi
CTCCTCATGTCTGGATTCTTCAAGAAAACCCTGAGCATAACCCAGGGCAGCTTTTTCTCACTCATCTCCTCCACCAGTCTCCAGTTATGTCATTTTGAACATGCTTAGCTGGGGGTTTGACTGACAAAGTGCTGGTGGATTGTTATTTTTATTGTAATTTTTTTTGTGTGTGTGTCCAAGTCGCAGCTTGCTGCAATTTGAGTACGTCTCATAATTGGTTCATCATATTGGCGGGACACGAGGCTCAGAGCCAGACACTGTCGAATACTGTAATCGTGTGAAACCCTTTGTTGTGTGGTTATATTAGACTTAAGTATTTTCAAGGGTATTTGAGTGGAGGTTGAGAGGGAAATTACCGGGTCTTTTTATTAGTTTGTTTTAACCGTCCTTTGGAGTATTTAACTGATTTTCTTTATTGTCTCTAGCCTGATGCCCTATTGAGCATTGGCATATCCATCACCATGGATCCCTGCAGCCCCTGCACCTATGAACAAAAAAGTGTTTGTTATCCACTCTTGTGAATGAGCTGAAGGAGAGGTGATGGATCTGAAGAAGTGTACATCTTTGTGTGTGGGAGTGTGTCTTTTGTGCACAGTCACACATAGAAATGAGGACTGCAGGAGTCGATGCCCATTGAGGAGTCCTTCCTTGTTTTCACATCCAATCCAGTTGGGATCTACTGTCACTCATTGTTTTTCTCAGTTCACTATTCACACCTGTCCTTCCCCGCCCCCCTCTCTTTGTCTCACCAGACATCCTACACTGTCCTTGTTTTCTCTCCTTCTGCTTGCCTATGTTGTATTTTTTAAATTTCAATTTGATTTCTATTTTCAGCTCTCATCCCTGTTTCTGTGTTGGACTCTTGTTCGTCCTCTATGTCTTCCCACCTTCCTGAAAATTTTACGAAACCACTGAATGATACATGAGTTTCCTTTGATCGTTTGTCTGACAGAAACTCAGATAGTTTACTCTCCCAGAAATTTCCATGCAAGAGTACAATATTATCATGTTGTTTGTGTGCTAATGTTCCTTTTCTGAGGGCACATAGTCTACTACTGAGCATGTTTTGAACATGATAGATCACTATGTGTATTTATCTAGTATGTCACACAGTGATAACAGCACAATACAAAGAAATGCCTAAAACAGACAATGAAAAATCAAGAATGATGTCTAAGCTAAGAACATATTGTCAGTGAACAGACGTCCACGTTTTAAAAGAGACTTTACCTGGAAGTCAGAATATAAATCAGCAACACACATCCCTTAAGCTGTTGTTTAGACATTTCTGTCAAGTCTGTGTTTATTCATTTCCTGATCTTTCTATCTCAGGTGAATGCTGATTATACAATAGATCAGCAGCTTTGGATCTTTGTGTGTGAAGGATATCACTTTTGCTGGGTATTATTATTGTGGGCTTTATCATTTTAGCTCAGCAGTGTTATTGTCAACTCTGGTTTGTAACAGGTCCAACATTGTCCAAAGCCACAAAATCCAACATGTGGTCTACAGTTTGAAATGATATCTCTATTGTTTAGGCTATGCAGAGTCTCTATTTGCCTGAAGCTCAACACTGTGGCATAATTTGCATTTCTATAAGCTCTAGCTATTTATAACACTTGCACAATAATATAGATCTGAGTCAGTTGAGAGTCTGTCAGAAATTCAGAAATATCCTCTGGCGGAGTCTCCTCATTTTCATCTTAGAGCTTTGCTTATCTTTGTATTAACAAGGCCAGATTTTAATAGTAGTTGTTTTGTAAGCAAGCCATATGCTGCTCAGCTCAGGTTTTTGCTTACATCAGACAAGTGATTAAACAGGTTTAAACAGGCACTTCTGAAATAACAAAACGGTCGTGCTCATGCCATAAGGTTTTGATCCAGCTGCTACTAATAAATGTCAGGTGTTACGTACTGACTGTTCATTGGGCTCATTAATCTAGTTCTTGACTGGCTCTAAATGGTGAACTGAGGCCAGTCCATATACCCGCGTAGATTAACTTCCAATCTTATCAGGCTTCAGTTAAAAATAGGGAGGGATTGGTTTTCTCCTATAGTTGGCTGTCTAAAGATGGTTGACAAATTAAAGGAAAAGTCAGTGGGAGTCTTCTCTTGCAGGATGACATTTCCCCCATCTATAGGGCATGAGGGGCCACTGAATGGTAATGAAAATTATGTGACTCATAGGCTGTGGCCGTCATAGTCACCAGATTTTAACCTCTGTGAATACTTATGGGAGATGTTGGACCACCATCATCAAAACGCTGCAAGAAATGTTCCTCCCTCCACTAGAGTGTACACACTGAAGCTGTTCTGGCGGCATGGACCAACATCTTACTGAGACTCACTGGGCCAAATCCACAAAGAGCCAGCTGACTGTACCTGCTAACTGTGTACCATTTATGTCTGCAATCTGCTTCATTTTAAGGACCAAAGCAGAAACTATTTTGCACAAATAATTGATTGTTTTTAATGATTTACTGGAGTAAACATGCACATATGTTTTGCACCTCAGTGCAATTCGCTGTTGTTTTATAGTTAAATTTCAAATGTTACAGATGTGTCTCTGTATTTCAGCACATGGGTTGGCACGAGGGGAAAACTGTGGAAACTGCAAAAACCCTCAAGTTGTGCTTTGTAATAAGCTACAAAATGCAAGCACACATCTCTCCACAATCACAAACTGCTGCTATGATGTTTTGCATCTATAATACATTCTACTGAAATGTCCATACACTCCAACTATTAATGTGAATCATACTGAAACAAGTTTGATTAATATCTTACTCCTGATTTTTATCTATTTATTTTTTATGTCAATGATTGGATCTTAGCAGGAACATTAGTGTGTGTCATGGCATTTCCGTACTCAGACATTTACACATGGTGCAGCAGCTGTAACCGCATTAACATCACATCAGTCAGGATCTGACAGTTATTAATGTTGTGTGTTCTGCAACTGCTACACCATGGGATGGTAGGATAATGAGGTTATATGTGTATGCATTAACACGCTGTGATCATCTATGCTTTTATTATGCAAGTCCGTCTAATATCTAACTTAAAATTTCATACTTGACATCATTAAACATTTATTCGATATCATTCATGCTTTATCTGGCAGCAGAGTCTGCACAGAATTCCACCCATTGTCTGTACTTTCTAAATTACATGCTAGATTTTTATTGCATTTCTCTTTTTTTCCCTTAAAAACAAACAAGCCAATATGAGTTTAGTTTCATGAACTTAGTTTTCTATGTTCTCAATTTGTGACAATAGGATAAACACAAAAATGCTGTTTTGGATGTTATTTGTTGTGTGCTATTAATCTCTTTTATATGCTGTATTTAATGATCAAAATAGTTGTTCATGACAATAGAGAAAGAAACAGAGAAGATTTTTTTTTATAAAATGCATTTGAAAATTTGCAAAACAACCTGAGCCAAAAACTTTGAATATCTAGATATGATATGATTTGTCAGTTTCAGGTCAGGAAGTAGAAGTCCGGCCATATCTGAAAAAACATGATATGAAGGCTTCTGACATGAGTGAAGAAGAAACATGGATGCTGCTTAGCCCCATACATAATCAGAGTCCAACCTGGGATCTCCAATTTGTAGATCCATGCTCAGCCCCCCACAAACAAGCCTGCGACAGGATCTTGCGCTATAGCCAAGCTGAGATCCAATTTTACAGGCCAAGCCGTGGTGGCAGCTCAGTGTGTTTTCCTCCTACTCGTTTTCTGCAATGGAGAATCCTACCCTATCCTCAATGTATCAGAGCATCACTTTCAGAGAAGAATGCATGTTTTTTTTTGGGCAAAGGGCAGCTTTAAACTGATCCTCCTCTGTCCCACTTGTAGCAAAGTGTCAATAGAGATTACCTGCATTGTGACACATGTGAAACACCTTTAACTGTAATGAGCTTTTCCAGTAGAATGCGCCCAGCAGACCTCACTTTTCCAAGCCTTTAAATTGCTATTATTTCCATGGTTACAGCAGGTCATGCTCTAGCTATTTAAAATCAGGCTGGTACAGGACTTTCCAGAGGCTTCTCTCCAGTACCCAGCGGATTACCTTAAAGAGGCAATTGCCATGTAAATTTCAGGGTGGTGCGAATGATAATCATAGGCAGAAATGGCTCTCCAAAGCAGATTTGATTTGACTTTGATGAGTGTAATCAGGAGACCATCAGGTAAAGACTGATGGCACAGTGTTCCTGAGATAATATGAGAGGCATTTACACTTGAAATTAGTATAGCAAAAACAGCTTCAAAGGACAAGTCTAAGCTAACCTTTTGTTGCTCTGCTTTCTCTGCTGTCGCCTCTCTGCTTGGCTAAAGGGGAAGAGGAATAAGCCAGGAGTGGAAACAGCAGACACTCCAGACTCGGCACGTGGGCGAGGGGAGAAGAAAGCCATCAAGTAAGTGCCTGGTAACCAGTTGGGGTAGAGTAATCTGGTGATAAAGACTGAGATTTGAGTCCTTTGGGAACTTACACCCTAAAAACAAGGCAGAAAATGTAGCCTGTTGTTTATCTTGAAGAGTACACATTCTAAAAGGGAATGTTCTGCCAGACAATAAATGAAAGGTTAGTGGTTTAATCAGGATATGATTAAATCTGTATTATCTTACCTGTAAATCTTTTGGCTGGAGAAGTGTCCTCCACCTATCTTATGGGTTGTGAGATAGGTCTGCCTAAGTGCTGGACTTTGGCCACTCCTCTAAACATAAAAAGTCCGGTCTTACATAAAGAAAGAGGGACTTGTGCTCTCTTTAGAAAGTGATTTTGTAGTGAAATTATCAGAGGGTAAATGTTTGGCAGGATTGTGATCTAACATTTCTTACACGGCTCAAACTAAGATTAAGGTATTTTCTGTTCTTGATGAAACAAGACTATAGGTCAACATCAGAAAATGTCAGCTTTGTAATGCTTAGCATAATACATTATTCCACAAAATGCCTCTGTTAACCTGCTCATTTTTTCTTCTATAGCCTGCTGTTGTCTCAGCTATTCTGGCAATGCCTGTGTTTACTTTTGTTTTGTGTACTGACAATATAAGCACTACAGATTTGTGAATGTATTCTGACATGGGTCCCGCAGTCTGTTAATTTTTGCATTTTCTTTCTCACTGGCCACAGCAGCATCGGTGTGCTCTGTTTATCATTTCAGCTTCCAACTCCTCTCTTTGTGCATTGCTTTTCTCTCCTGCTCTGTCCCTGTGCTACGGCACCAACCACTGCGTGTGACTTGTATGACATTAGTGATTCTGCTCACCTTTTCCTCCTCTTCTTTGACTGTGTGCGATTTATCTTTCTGCCTTGTGTCTTATGCACTCATGTGTTTTTCACTGCTCACGTCAAGGATGGAGGCCAGACTTCTTAATGTTTACTCAAATGTGTTTGATCAGTGGTGCTGTGCTAGATGATCAGAATGTAATCTCATGCTGTATGTATTCATCCAATTATGAATTTTCTTGCTGCCTCTCTATCTCTCTGTGCCTTTGCTACAACACATTGCTTTATAACAAGTTTTTGTGAATGCCTTTTTCCCCCAGGCTGGCCCTTTTTTGGTTTTATTTCTAAATCAAGCCTATGGTGTGTATTAGAAAAATAAAAGACATTAATCTGGGCCTGTTTTGGTTCCAACTCTCATTAATACAGCGTCTTCCTCAATCCAAGCCCTGGCATCATCATTGGTTGGTTGGTTGATGCTGAGGCTATCCGTAGTTGTGTTGCTCTGACCTGTCTCTCTCTTTGGCCACAGTGATCTAGACAGAGACTTTTGGAATAACAATGACAGCAGCACAGTGCAGCAGAGGTGGAGCTCCTATCCTCCCAAGGAGTTCGTACTAAACATTTCTCCCTATGCCCCATATGGAGATCCTCGCCTCACACTCAAGTGAGTCTTGGTCTAAGGCTGGTAAGAGACTTCCCACCGAGCAGGGCTGTAATGAGGCAGGGGCACCACCACTTCCCTTCCCCTTCCCTTCCCCTTCACTCTTTCTTTCCTTTTTGTCTTTCCCCTCATCATCCCTTTCCTTGCTGCACACTCACCAAATTGGACCTTTGGACATGGTTGTTATAATGGCTGACAGCTAATTAAATCCACCTAGTTTCATAATCTTGAGCATTATTTACTCCTCAGGACAAAATTTTCTCATGAGTTAGTTTAGATACTTAGCCAAAGGCTTTCTGAAAAATCAATTCCACAAATGCCATAGTGATGGCATATATATATATATATATATATATATATATATATACAGAGTGTGCATTTCTGCACTTTTTATTGTTGTATAATGCGATTTCCATCAACAATACTAATAATGACAACAACAATAACAACCCACCCAATGTTAGCACACCGGAGGGCACAAATGGTTACTAATGATTACTCATAATCTGCTGGGGAAATGTGAGTGTAGGAAATGTCACACACGCACATTACCGCATCCCCACGACAGTCATTGGACTATTAATGCAGCGGTAAAACAGCAGAGCCATGTATGCCCCCCAGGCTAATTTCTGCTGTTACTGTTCACGTCCTGTCACCTTTTAATGAATACACAAGCACATGTTCGACTCAGTTGCCCCCCCACTCCCTACAGCCCTGCTGGTCCCACTAACTTCTGACTTCTAACCTCTCACCTCTTTCCCATGGGCTGTAACCATGGAGACGGACAACCCTCGTAGCTCTCCTCTCCAAAAGATATACCTTAACCCTCATTCTCTGTTATCTGTTTTCCTCCCCGTCCTTTCAACTTGCTGTTCTTGTTTCATGGAGGGTTGACCGTTAAAACCAGGTTGCAGTGTGGTGCCAGTGTTCACCTGTGGTTTACATCCATCTGTGGCTTCTCTTTGACCCCCATCAGCCTAATAACTAATGTGCCCTGTACTAACACTGTAGCACTTGAACTGTGTCATCATTTTGAGAGATAAGGTGTTTTACTTGATGCATTATAAGTCATTTTTTTCACTCACTTGGTACTTGAATCCAATAAAGCACTAGCAAGGTCAAACCCATCTCCCTGTGGGCACTGAGGGGGCTCAAAGCTTAGACATTCTGCTACCAGGCATCTGTCTGATAAACTGTCTAATAACTGGTCATCTTTAATAGACCTAGCTGTTGAGGACTGTGAGTTAAATTGCCTGGAGAAAGGAGGCAGCAGCGTGCTTATGAACGCAGTGGATATATGGATTACTGTCTGAAAACTCTGCCTCAAGATGATGGCTGCTGATCTCAAGAAAAAGGCTTTAGACCTAAGTGCTTCTGTCTTGAGAAGTTCATTTTTCCACAAAACCCTCTCGATTGTAATTTATTGTCTATAAACCTTTATTTTTTTCAATAGGTCCTTTCTCACATCTTTCTGTCCAGCAGTAGTAAATAGATTTCACTCCAGTAAGCAAGTTGTATTATATGTTATATGTTAGAGTTTGTAAAGAAAAGCTTTAAAATAAAACATATTTTAACCCATAAGACATGGGGCTTGACACCCTGATCAGTACCATATCATTGAGGTCAACAGACAGCTGGGGAATCACTTTTTGTTTGAGATGCTCTTGAGATCAGCAGTGTTCAATTTCTCAAATGACACCGGGCCTCATTTATCAAACAGGTTACCTACCCTGTACAATCAATCTCCACGTTTAAGGATTTATTGGATTTGAGATTCAATACTGTAATTTTTCAGTGTTAACTCAATGTCAACAACAGTCTTGAGAAACTCCCTGGAAAAATGGTCATAGTGGTTGACAGGCTATTTTCCAAATTAAACTATGGTGGATTAAATATAGTGCATGTTACACTTTATTTTTTTTATTTAATGACCCAGATATGAAAAAGTAAGGTTATATTTCCTTATTATAAATCACCTTTGACTTGAAATTCTGCTAGAGTCAGATACCTCTTATAAATGCTGTGGAGAATTTATGACCCCTTTAATTTACGTGCTCCTACCTTTAATAAAGAGTAGGGACGTTCACCTTGTGTTCAGCTCGATAAATGAGGCCTGTGTATCCTGTGCTGACCGTTGCTCCAGCAGTGTCATCCATGCTGTTGTTGTGATTGATGACTTATCTGAATGTACCACCAGGTCAGTTGGTCAGAGTTAGATGTGAAAGGTGACCTTCAAGGGACATGGCGACAGAGTAGCATTCCCCAAATCTGCACTTACACACCAGACTACTGTGTCTCTTGTGCCTTGTGTTTTGATTCTCTGGATGCAAGAGCACTATGCATATTAATGAAATGTACTCATGTCACCAGAGGGCACTACTGTGCTTTATTTTTGATCATCACTGCTTTCAGACTACACATGA
Source organism: Maxillicosta whitleyi (assembly GCA_029822895.1). NCBI lineage: Eukaryota > Metazoa > Chordata > Actinopteri > Perciformes > Neosebastidae > Maxillicosta > Maxillicosta whitleyi. The sequence continues at coordinate 4,835,923 of JAPSES010000249.1, forward strand.
CATTTCAAACCCAAAAGCAGTTTTTAAGAGGAAATTCTGACCACAGCTAAGTTTCAGCACTAATTAATTTTTGTACTTTTATCTTTCATTAAAGCCAGCATGATTAGACTTCGTTTTTGATTTTTCGGTCCAGGTATTTTACTACCTCCTGTAATTATTTTTTTACTGTTATTGACTTCAAGTGGTTATCAAATGAGAATCTTGAAGTATTATGTCTAAAAATAGAAAGTAATCAATGTTCGGCAGGAAAAGATGCATTTGTATTTAACCCAATGTCACTTTGAATGACTTTCGAAACAAATCGATTATTTTCTCATGAGGCACTCCAGTTCCCATTGCTTTAAGTTGCTATTGAAATGCAAATCTAAAGTCCCAAATGCCTAAATGAATGAGACAATGAACACTAAATAACCAGCATCAACACAATGTTACTACTAGTGAATGCTGGCAGCTGTAAAATCTGCCCCCCCCAGGCCCTCAGGAGTGACTTCTTGCTGGTTTTCCACCCTCCACAGGCTCCTCTTCCTTCTTGCTTTCCTCTCCCCACTCCTCTTTTTTCCCCCCACACTGGACTCCAGATCTTTTCATCTACTTGCCTCTCAGTTGGCCTGGAAAACCAAACCTGCCCCTTTTCACACTCTACTGATCTGTCTCACCTCTTTAGCCATGTGGTTGCTCAATCTGTTTTCCTATGTGTGTGTTGTGTCTGTCCTTCTCACACTCTTTGGTCTTTTTCTCCTCTGCCTGTTGTTATTCTCCTTCTCTATACCCTCCATCTACCGTGGGATCTGTGCACACTGTCTCTATCTCTTAGTGGGGCAGTGTCAGGGGGTCAGAAGGGGGCAGCAACTGGGCATGGGGATGAAGGGGGGGGTCCTTATCGCAGTGACAGCGTGAAGAGCATGGTGACAGAGGGAGTGAAGGCTGGGAGGTGGCAGACTGTCCAGGGCCACATGCAGTCTGGAGGATTGAGACCCAACAAGTGAGTTCAGATCCTGGTATCAAAAAGCAAACATTTAAATCACAATTCGGCCTGTCACAACCATTACATCATTGCCTTATCACAGATACTGAAGCAAACAACAATGTCACATAGCAATAATTGTTTCCCTCCAACAGTATAGAGAAGTTGAGTGAAATTTGCAAAAATGCCTTATTGCAACTCCATGGTCATTACAGCTGTTTGTTCTCATTTAAAGACGTCTTTATTTTACTATGACTTAAGGGCACCTGAGTGAAGAATTAGTATTTATATGATCCACTGTTTAATGCTAACAAACAACTTGTTCTTTTGTATTGCATGGTCATTTTTGTCTTTTACGTTTAATAATACACATTATATTATTAATCTTGTAATACACATAGTATTATTAAACTTACCCATACGATATAGTACTGGCTGAAAATTAATAGAAAAAAAGACCATGCACTGTAAATGACACAAAACACTGACTGAATCGTAATAAATAACAAAAATTATTGCATTTTCACTTGCCATGCTTGCAACTCTGAATAATTGTCATTAGTTTGGTGGCAACTGCAAGTTTAGTTAATTTATTACACATTATATCACCACTGCAATATTGAACAATGTCATCGCTCACTCCAGAGTTTCCTCATATTGTGTCGGCAGGCCATCACTGTTTTTAGTGTCAAAACGTGTGTACGTTTTTAATTCTGCCGCAGCTATGATTAGATGAATGAATCACTTCTGAATAGAAACACAGAGGAAGGTCAGGCACAGCTTGGCGAAAACTTGAGCTAAAGTGTCAAGGTGAGCGTGTGGGTACATACTGAGGTGTGACGAAATGTGAACTCTTGCTGTGAGTTTATAACAATAGTTTCCCGAGCTGTATCACACTGACTCAAACCTTGAGCTGACACAGCCAGCCCAGCTGCGCACTATAGCAGACTGTTGGAATCTGCAGGAAAGTATGATTTATTTATGGGAGCAACTGGACTACCTGCGATTGTACTTTCAAAAATGTAACACCAAAATAGTCTCATTTTCTCACACTGACAGAAAGAATGCGTCATACCCTGCCAACCTTCTTCTGGATTATAATTTAGGCGAAAACTCTATGTTGGGCACTAACTACATGTATCGCACAGCCATGACGTATGACATGATTTAGGGTCTATATTCAGCCTGTTGTAAACGAGGTAGTTAATTTTCAACTCCGTGATTTTTTGCACCTTCCTTTAGCACCTCATGCCTGTGATTTCTTCCTCCACAACACATTTACGTTCATCACTATCTCACTGCTCATTCCCTCCTTCTTTTCTCTCCTCTCCTCTCCTCTCCTCTTCTCATCTCATCTTTCTTTTTGCCCCCTGTCTATAATTGGAATCTATTTTCAGGCTGCTATAAGTGTCTGTGTCTCTTGTGTTTGTGTCTCGCACCCCATTTTCTGTCTCTCCTCCATCATCACCCTCTGCTCTTATCATTTCCATCTCACTCTCTCCATCTTTGTGTTGCTGTATAAAGCCACACCTCTTATTCTCCTTTTCTTATGTATTTGCCCACAATCTGGCTCATTTCTGCAAACCTCCCATTACCTTTTTGATCCTTTTCTGTGACAGTTAAACATGAAAGATACTACACTAAAAGCATTATGTAAAATTGTGTTAGGTGAAGTGATGCAAAGCGGAGTAAGCTGCACTTAAACTGATGTGAATAGCTCTCTCATGACCCAGTTCTGGAAGTCTGGGTTACACAGCGTTCTGTGAGAGAGAAGGATATATTTAGTGAGAGGCAAAAATAAGAAAAAAAAAAATCGTCACATGAAATACTGTACACCCCCAAACAGTTTATGATGAATGCAAAAGTGATGACATTATAGTGGCATTGTGGAATGTGTCAAATGGTACATTTTTAAGAAATGTGCTAGTTACACATCATTTATGAAGGGGAGGAGTGGAAAATGAGAGAGTGACAGAGGGAGGGAGTCATGCTGTAGGACTTGGTTGGCTGTTGGGATGTCTCTAGAGGGACAGCATGTATTTAAAAGACGAAAAAGACTTAGAGAGAAACGAGGAGAGGCTGTCAGACATGGAAAAAATTAACTGACGAAATGAGGATTTCTCATCAGACCAAAAAACCTCCACCAGGAAGGCCTGGAAGCTCCAAAACCATGACCCCCACGCCTCGGCTCGGTCATGTGGCACATAGCCGCTCCACGCCTGTGCGGACAGTGCACATCCGACCTCTGCCCACACGAAACACACCCTCACGCAAACCACAAATTCAGACCGCACAGACACGCAAACTGCCTCCACATTTGGCGCAGACGCACAGGGCGAGCTCGCTGTGGGCACACTGCTGGTCCACGCAGCCTTATGAGCACTACACTGCACACAGCGACCACTCAGGCTGCACCTTCTACTGCTATTTTTGCTATTGCTGTTACTGCTGCTGCCTCACGTTGATCTCTTTTTCTCTCCTCCTCCTCCTGTCTCCACCTCCCAACACTCCCCCCTCTACCTCTACGCCGTCAAATACCACCCTTTCCGCTTCCTCTTCCACCTCGCGATCATCTACTTCCTGTGTGGATGAACATCACTGTATCAACCTGACTTCTGCTGCGGTGTCTCCCTCCTGCCCTGTGCCACCTTGTCTCATCTCTGATGATACTTCCCCTCTCTTCTATCCTGAAATCTCCACCTCTCAACAACTCACCTCTTCTTGCCATGGCTCCTCTCCTATATCTACTGTGTCTCCTCCTTCCTCTTCTGCAAACACTGACTCCTTCCTCTCTCACCATCACCCTATTCTCTGCCGGCCGTGGCCTTCCTCTCGTTCTCTTACCTCCCTACTCCTCTGCCCTCCCAGCTTTGGGGATCCAGTCTTATCCTATGCATCCACTTTGGAGCACATCCCCTCTCGGCCACGGACGCTGCTTCGCCAGCAGAGTCTTCAGCAGCCTCTCATCCATCCTTCAGGTCCGGGTCTGGGCCATCCCCCCACCACATCTCAGAGTTTGGGACAGTTACACACTGCACCTGGCCAGCCTGTGGCAGGTGGGGGTGCTGGGAGAGGAGAGGGAGGTGGCAGCAGTGGTGAGGGTGGGGGTACACGAGGCAGCCCCCGGGGTGTACGGGGCAACCCAGCGGGAGCAGGTGCCTCTCGGTATAGGGGAGGAGGAACAGGAGGGTGCACACGTGGCAATCCTGGCAGCTGGGATTACATGATGGACCAGATGCGGAACCGTGGCCTGGACGTCAAGTCCTTCCTGTGAGTCTCCAACACTCCTTCGTACCATTTTTCATCATAGTCTTTTGTAGTGCTTGCTTAGATCTTTGTGAAGTGTGTATCTGTATAGTGTAGTATTTGTCTTTTATCTCTTGTCTTAATGTGTACTGATGTTTATTTAATAACCTCTATTTAACCAGGTAGGTCAATTGAGAACCACGTCTCATCTACATTGATGACCTGTCATAGAATCAAGCTGTTTATAATATGTAATTTTTAAGATAATAACTAATAACTAATGAACAAATCTGCCTTACCTTTGCCTGTGTGAAATACCTCTTCCTTGGCTGTTTTTTCTTTTACATCTGATATCCAGGGAAGGATATTAGTTTGATCAATAAGTAAACACACAGTGTGGATGGTTTTTGTGTACGAGTGTTTCTAAAGCATGTTCTGGGTTTTTTGCACAATGTTTAATTATTACTAGTTTAGTTATTAGGTTAGACTAAAGCTAGATGATGGGTGGATTATAATAGCTTAAAAATCAAATAAAAAATGTTAATGAGGATGTGGTTATAAGTGTACATAACCTGTTTTATAGTAGACAGTATGGGAGATGGATCAACATTTTAGGCATTGATATTAAATAAGATCAACTACTTTATTAGCTGTCTGATGTGTTGATGTTTCTATAAAATCTCAATTAATGCTGAATTAATGAACACACAGTTAACATTACCATATATGATGCATAGTGCTTGTTCCATGATGAGTTTCCAAACCTCATTGTTTGGTCTCAAAGTGAAGGACATCATGCACATTAAATATGGCAAGAAAGTTAGGACATATTGTGGACTGTTTCTATCCCATTTTGTGATAAATTGTTCAATGTTTACACTGAATGCTCTGCTAAACAGTAACATCTGTTTGGATGGCATTCAGCCTGTCTGCTGCAATTGTCTTTACGAGACAAAGCTAGTTGTGCTAGCTTTATTCATGAGATGGTGTCATGAAATGCCACAAGATATTTTATATTCACACCGTCCCACTCAATTACATGTTGTTATTTCTGCCATCCTTATAAATGATTGTTAAATATAAAACTTAGGAGACACAAAAGTAGGCATAATCCATATTTCATGAGTATTTGACTCTAAAATGGCACCTTCTTTTTCTGGCATCACTGTAACTTTCATGCTAATGATGAGGCTGTGTGCTGCTTGTGGTGCTAGGTTGCTGACATGTGTGTCAGAATGTGTTCATCACACAGTCCATGTGTCAATGTGCATCAGTATAAGAGCGGGGGTTAAGCAGCTGTGTGTAGATTTGTGTTAACCCTGAAGCATTGATCTTGTGTCACCAGTGCCATTACTTCCACAACATATTGTTACTTCAGGCCAGAAGACGATGGAGGTAGATGAGGGAAAGGACAGTGCCAAGGTACAACATGTGTTTAATGTCCCTTCACACGGAATTGCTTTAAAGGACCCGGGAACCATCACTTTTACTTTTTTTATGTTCGTTAAAGCTTATCAGAGCATTTGACTACGACACGGCTAATGATTAAATGCCGCCGGCTAACAGTGATGGCGATGTAACATGTACAACCACCAAGGTCATGGAGAATCCTGCTCATAATTGTCAGCTATAGCACTCATCACTATAAATGTGATATTGAGGTCAGCATTGTTGTATTTTGCTCTTTGCAACAGCAACACCTCATATGATTGATGACGGAGTGGTAACATAATAGACCTGACCCACTCTTCAAGCCAGTTAATTTCAATTTTGGCCAGATTCCCTGTCAGGGTGAATCATTGCTCACTGAATGTGTTGATGTCACTGACACAAGATACGTAACCTTTTGAGCCATTTGATCAAATGGATCACTTGGAAGATTGGACTATATGCTTTTTGGCTGAAAATCAATACTTTATCCCCGTGTCATTAATGTCTGATCCCATTTTTGCTACAGGTTCTTTAACGTCCAGCTCATTGATTGAAGTGTTTTACCAGTATTCTTGTGTGTAAATGCCCGTACTGAAGGGTGATGGGAGGAGAGTGAGCCAATAAAAGCTATACTTAACAGTATCACTATGAGTTCCATACCATCATATTCTATAACAGGAATGCTATTTAACACAGCTTTATGGCGCGGCAAGAAAAGCTTTCATGAGCTTGTAAGGAAGATGAAATTGTGCAGTTTAGGGTGCTATCTTTTCACAGCTTGGCACCATATTTTCTTAGCAGAAGTAGGTGGCACAGTCAGACGCTTAAGCTATAGGAAAATAGGTGTGGGTGACAGGAAGGAGGGCGTGATGAGGAGCTGAGCATTAAGAGTAGAGGATAGGGATGGAGAGGGGGAAAGGGGGAGGATTTGGAGAGCAGAATAGAGGAGATGAAATGAAGAGAGTGCAACAGAGAGTGAGGGAGCAGTGACCCAGAAAGCAGCGACACACACTGAGCACCTCAAGATACTGTGTCACTCAAATAGAAACAATTAGTCCAGATCTCCTTAATGAGGCTTAATTAAATCTTAACTCTGGAGAAAGACGGCAGGGTTGTTGGATGGGAAAGGTGAGTCTGGAGGGAAAGCAGAAGGCAGGTTGAATAAGTAGATAAATTGCTGTGTGTGTGTGCATACAGATCTGTACATACCTTCTACACGTGTGGATGTGGAAGCCGGTGAATATCACATCCATTAACAATCACTGACTAATCACCTTAATTATTTGTTGTCTGTACAATTGTGAACACAGCCTGCACCTGTTGTCAGCACCTCTTCATTAAAACATTACATTATTATTAATTTGGCCTTCACTTAAAGCTTTCTCTTGAATATCCTTCCCTGGACAAACTGTTTACTGCTGGGATGTATTCTTTATGACTCTCCTTATGACTGTTTTCTCTGTAACTGCCTCATATGTTTGCTCTCTGATCGTCCCGCCGCCTCAAGCTCATGTCCTTGCTCTCACTTTAAATGACCTCTCTTTTCTTCTCTTCCCCCCTGCACCACACCTTCTTTATGTTCGATTCCCCTATCTCTTGCATCTTTTCTCGCCTCTCTTTCGAATCTCTGTTTCTGTCATATTTTGTTTGTTGGGGGAGCCAGTGAAGGGAAGCTGGTGGTCCTGGCTTTGGCCATTGGTGTGGCCGAGCAAGATGACTTTGCCAATATCCCTGACCTGCAGGAAACAGCGCAGGCAGCACCACCAGCCAATCAGGAACCCCCTCCTGAGAAGAGGTACCAGATAAAGTGTGAGAGCGCTTGTTGTGCGTGCGCGAGAGAATCGGGTCGCAAATGAAAGTATGTGAGGGATATGAATTCGAAGAAAAACAAGATGATTTCAGAATCCGGGCAGAGGAGAGTAGTTTTGTTTTGGAGTGTTTTCCTTGAGTCACAGCTCTTAAGAGCACTGAGCTGCAGACATGGTACCTGAAATAGCAGCATAGCTCTGTTTCTGAAATAAAAAACGAGACTTGACTGTGGCACCAGATGTTGTAAAAAAAAAAAAAAAAATGCCTGTAAATGAGTAAAGAGATAAAGCAATTTGGATGTTAGCTGTAAAGCGGTAATGAGCTCATAAATCACGTTGGTGATATGCTCGCCTGCATCCACTCTACTCCTTTTATTCTGCTTTTAGGGGTAAAACTTTGGCCAATCAAATGAAACAGTATTTTCTCATGCCAGTGGTCTTTTCTTTTAACCGTGATAATCATCTCCCCTATCACGTCATTCTTCTCCAGCATTTTCATCTCTATTTGTTAGTCTTTTCACTCCTGCCTTACAGAGACCTCCCATTGGTAATTGTTGTATTTTCTTTGTCTTTCCATGCTTTTATTATCCCACTTTTTTCTGCTCCTGTGTTCTTTTTTTTTCTCCTGCTCATTAGCTTCCTTCAATCACCCTCTGCTGCTCTGAGAGTCCCGTCTCTGTAGCTCCACTGAGGGCCCAGAGAGCCTCCTCATTATTCCACAACATGTTAGTCACTTACATAAACATGCTGCTAAAAATAAACCTTTTCCTTGCCAGCCACCTTACACGCTATAAGCCAAAATATTTCTAGTGATATATAAGGATGCACCACTCTCACTCGTATCTCCCCATCTCCCAAAATAATTGGTTTTGCTTTCCATTTTGAAACCGGAGGGATTTTTTTCTCTCCCATCGTACAGTTTAAGACTAACAAATGAGCACAGTGGCTTTGTCGTGTAAAACAAACAGCCTCCCTGAGCTTGAGTTGTTCATTTCAGCCACGGACGACGGATTGGATTTATTTCCACAAACATGTAAGACCACAGAGCCAGAGTTACACCCTCCATTTGGTCCAGCCCTAGGCAGATACGACACACTTGATTTCCTCTGCAGTCCAATTAGGCCGTTTTAACCTCACTTTGATTCTGTGACAAATTGGAGACAATTTAGAGATACATAATGTGACACACACCTTAAAACAAAATGGCAGGGGAGGGTGAACAAATTGTGATTTACTTGTCACAGCAATTATTTCTCATTCACAAGTGTTTCATCAATTTGACACATGATTTAAAACTAGAGCTCTATTACAATACAGATGGTAACTGTTTTCCTATCGAGCCTGCACAGCTGCAGTTTGAGGCTGCACATGTGGGCAATTGAAAACATTTTAGCCTTTTTCGTTGTAAAGTAAACAAAGAGTCTCCCAAGTAGAACAGTGATGATTAATCAGTTAATCAATGAGGTGACTGAAGCAAAATCTCACAACTGTCTTGGTAAAGTCTATCCTATCATTATCATCAATTCATTGGCAAACTTCCAAACCAAGAAGTCCAAAGTTTTAGAGGCTGGATTTCTTGAACATGGTGATTTGAATGTGTTTCTTTGATATATTCAATAGAGAGGAGGATACCTTTGGATTTTATATAATTTGAACACATATCCTTAGCATGCTTAACACATAAAGATCCAAACATCCACTACCAACCAAAAGTATCTACGGATCTAAAAACTTTAATACCTGTTGATCCACTAATCGTATCAATCCATGTAAATAATTAATGTAAAATACAGTTTGTCATCTTGTTATAGTCTTCAGATATGACCCATTTGGATTTTCAGAGACTTCGTAGTGAATGTAGAAACACTGTCATCTTCTACAATATTAATTTACCAGTAAAGCCCATGAAGTCTGATAAATGACAGTGGATGCAGACACTTGTTTTTACATTTGATTAACATGTTTTGTTGAAAAAGTCACTTTTTCTTAATTAAAAAAAAAAAATTCATATAATATTAGAATTTACTCTGAGCTCTTCCAAACATAAATGTGATCAGTGAATTAAGGATAGAAAATTTGTCCTGAAACGTGCAAAATACAGTGGATAATATAATAAATGGTGTTAAATCACTTAAGAATGGTTAAATAGAGAGAAAATATAATTTGAGAACTGAAACAAAAGTAGTGCTTGGTGGTAATTTTAGGATGCTAGTTAAATTGTTGTTGCTATAGAATAAATGGTTGATCAGTTATTTGTCAAAATAAATAGTATATTAAAAATGTGACAATATTTTTGATAAACAGACTGTTTAATGCTTGGCTGATCATACGGCTTTAATATGGGAAAATAAGTATTTCTGCCTTTTTTTTAATTGACAAAATTAACCTCCACACCTACACATCAACAGCTAGTATAAGATATTCGTCTGCTGGTTTGTCTGCCTCATTTTAGTCTCTTGCCTCGAAGCATTCTGTGGCCTTTTCCAAAAATCAACATGGCGCCGTACAGAGTTACAAACAAGCATGAAAGCACAAATCTGGCATTAGTGCACATCAAAAATAGTCATTTTGTCATGATCATTGTTCAGGATTAGTGTGCTGCTTGCAGAGAAACAGAAAATCAATTTGACCTGTAAATTGCTGCACACGATACATATGGCTTTTCCAGCTTTGGTGTTCTCTTGGAAACCTCCTTAAAGGTTTCTAAAATCTACTAATAAATGGTGGAAGAAGCAGGAACCAAAAGCTGCTCAGTCCAGCACATGGGCAAGAGCTGATTAACAGTGATTGAGTGCATTGTGGTATTTTCAAGATTACCCCGAGTTCCATTTAATTTCTTTCAGTCAAAACAGCATGACTGGCAGCTTACAGTGTCTGAAAATGGAAACAATAGAGAAGGAAGTCGAGGAAAAAAAAGGCTTTGAATGTCTCCTAGCTTGTGAGCTTGTGTCTGTCCTTCTCCTGTAACATAAACTAATTCCACTTGAGCCACTTCTGATTGTGTTTATTTCACGATAAATTACAAAGGTATAAAGAATGATTTAGCCACACTTTAATTAGATACTAAATATAGAAACGTCATCCACAGTGTATTAGCAATGCAAGGTGTAAGCCTGCTTGGAGTATATCATTCCCTGTGGTGTTAGTGCTGACTTCACAGATGTCTGACCATGATTTAATCAATCACACTCGCGGTATATTCCTCATTTTGAACGGGACTCTGGAGCTTAGCTTTCAGGTCAGAGACAAAGCCGTATTTTCACCTATCTCCTGCTCTTCACACCCCCGTGTTATGACCTCATCACAGTATGTATATTTACACCAAACACGTCCCTCATGTATTCATCACTCATCTTCATTCCTGCATCCTTCATTTGAAAACTCATGAATTTATACACTTGATTGGTCATATGAGCAACATGTCATCGGTGAGTTATTACAGGTAAACATTAAGCCTCTAATTTGGACGGTTTATGTGACATTAACATCAAAATGAAATATTAGCACTCATGATGAAAAGCAAAGTGCCCTTCATTAGTGAAATAACATTACACCTGGGCGTACACTTCAGTGATGTAAATAATCGAGGGAATGTGGGAATGTGTTTAGAAAGTAATAACAGTCTCATTTAACTTATAGTGACTTTAAATGCATCACTGTAGACTGACCATATAGTTGAAGGCAGGCCACACAAACACATTGTCATCCCCACTGGCCATGAGAAGGTGTTTAGTGCGTTATATTCATTACGTTCCTTCACTGACCTTGTGTGTGCGATCACTGGATAAAAGCGTGGTCATTTGTTTATGAAGTGAAGCAGGAGCAGGCTGACAGTTTGCACCAGACTTGTCGGTACTGATAGAGTGATAGAGACTTTTCAAATCAAGGTTACACACTTTATGCATCCTATTCAGGGGGAGACGGGGAGGGAATGTGGTACGACAGAACAGCAGAGAAACTGGCTCAGATTACAAAATTGTGGGTTGGTTTGGTTCTGGGGCCACACATGCTGAGATGTTTATATCCCGAGTATCCATAGGTTGGATGTTAGACAGCTTAATTAAGATGTTTGAATGGCTTCTTAATGCCTCATTGGTTTTCACTGAAACAATTCAGTTGCGATTCAGTGAACCTATACTGTAGGTTCTCCTCGAGTGTTGCTATAAACGGAAGCCACGATCCCAAGAGCATTGAATCTAGATCTGAGCCTGAGCAGCAGGCAGATAACCCAATGAGGGTGGAGGTTTAGAGGAGGCGGGATATATAGTATCCCTGTACCGCATTAACATTCAATCCACTTACTTGCCTGTGGTCTTTCAATTATTCATCCTTGCATGTTACATCATTTTTGTTTGAGCCAGTGGAGTTGTTTCTTGTTTTAGAATACATCTTACCGATATTAATAGACATGAATGTATACTTCTCTGCCTCAAAGATGCGATGCACTCAGTGAGACTCTGTCAGTGAGTGTCTGTTAATTGCCAAGTGGGCTATATAATATTGCTTCATAATTTATGAGCTTATTACATTGCTTAACCTGACATGAGAGGCAAAGACAAACACAGCAGATGGCGGTTATGACCTTTTACGGAAATCAATATAAATGTATTTTTATTTAACGTCATAACTGTGTGTTTGCACTTTAACTGCATTAGTCTGAGGAGGAGGTTCACAACATGTGGTTTGAGGACAGTGTCTATATCTATGAATATGTGATCACTATTAGATAATGCTATTTTTATCATGTAATTTATTTAGCGTATAACGTGTAATATTTTAACATATATACATTTCAGGTTGTATGTTATACTTGTAAAAAAAATGTTCATCTCCATTTCACACTGTTTATTTCTGTGTGTGACTAATAAAAGTTGAAGAATTTGTTAACTTGAGGTCACATGTACAGACAACTATAAAAAGAGTGGTCAAGTAGGTCATGTAAATAATAGAATATGCTGCTTTTATAAGGTTTTATGATGCTGCCGAGGATATTAGCGGCATGTGTGTTTGTTCATAAACATGTAAATTGATTATGTTATGCTCTGCTAGTCTGACATAGTTCTCCTCTTGTGACAGGGGCTTTACAGGCCCGACTAATCAGCAGTCTTCAGGGGATCTGCTTAAGACCGTCCCTGAGGCTGTGGTTCCCTGTGGCCACCGACATCACAGTGGGAATGTGGAGATGCATTCAGTTACATGTAAACACAGAGGGGAAGTAGATAGCACAAAGGCAGAAAAAAGGAATTGCAGTAAGAGCAGAAGGGAGTGCTTTATATCCATCCATCCATATGTCAGGGGAGAATGAAAGCAAAAACTCAAAGTGCAAATCCATCCATCCTTCTAGAAGAGTAGTTATTGTACTGTGCACATCATGCATTACGTGAGGCTGATGACAGCACTTTAGCCAGCAGGTACATGCTGGTACACATGCTCATCTCATACATCCCAATAGATGGATGCTGGCTGGGGAGGCGAGCTATTAGGAGCATTAACCTGGGATTCCTGTGTCAGAACAGAACAGGTGGCACAGCTGCAGCAGCCTCCACCTCAGAGGCAATCTTTGAATTTAATCAGGATTCAAAACATTTGGTAGATGTGTGTTTGCAATTTTAATGGACTTTTAGCATGTTTTGATTATTTCAAATTGGTTAACTTCCCTGGAATGATATTGTTATTATTTTAATTGAGCTCTGAGACATGAATACTAAATTGCAGAGAGGTTTGGGGGAGGGAGGGGGGGTCATAAAGGGAGGTGGAGCTTTGAACTGTGTAGACAATAAAATCTGCTTTGGATGTGGAAATACAGAGATCATGTAGTTTCTTTTCTCACACATGTTTTAGAATTTGACTAGATGCAGTTGATGAAAGCCGTGGTGAAAAGTACCTGCACATAGGATGTCACCTTCGTTATATAATCAGCTTTTTTGTAATTATTTGAGCCAACTGCAATTATTTTGGATAAGGGTGATAATTATCTCCACTCAACTGTTTAAAAGCAACTGGATGAAATAAGAGTTGTAATATTTTTTCAATATTTCCACTTTATTCTCCACCATTGGGTGAGATAGTTTGATTGGCACTCTTAATGAGAATGAGTGTCTTTCTGTTGCACCCCCTTCAACATGAGGCTCGTGTTATTATGCTGATAATTGACATTAGTTATAGTTTCTTTATATATTTCAGTAATAGACTTTATATGTTTATTCTGCCCTATGTGACATTATTTACAAAGATCTGTGAGGTTTTATATATTGTTGCCCATACAGTTGGAAAATGATATTTTTACCTATTCTCATGAAATTTATTCTTCGATTAAGTGTGAATGGGAGTCAGTATGTAACTGTTGTACCTGGTCAAAGGTGATTACTGTTGTGTATAAGTAGGAATAAAAAGAGGAATGTGTGAAAGCAAAATTATTCCAACTTTATGGGCAACAGTATATGGTTTGCTTGGCCTCATAAATGATGTAACAAAAGGATAATTACCCAGTTCATCCAGTATGTTGTCCAGCACTAGCAACAAAAAGTGGGATGGCATATCCCACTGGAACTTGATACTGATATTAGCTTAGTTTTATAGACCTAACATATTAAAATTAGAGGAGTTCACCCCTTAGCTTTTGTGTTCTAAAAATCTACTTCTAAAAACAGATGATTGCACTAGGTGT
>JAPSES010000249.1:4850942-4879918 GCA_029822895.1 Maxillicosta whitleyi
ACGCACCCTAAACCTCCACCCCCCCATATGTATGGTCTATGTTTCTAGAGCCGTTGCCATGCCAACAGCCCACTTTCTGTGCTTTAGATGTGGGAGAATCTGAACTCTAGTCCACTCTGCCTCCCACTGGATACTGTAGACAACTGCAGGCTTTAAAGCACCAATTCCCATCTCAACCCTCAAGGGCCAGACAGAAAAAGCACTGGCACAAAAATCTAGCAGTTGTAGTGTTACCATCTGCCACAATTAATATTGCTTTTTTAGAAATCAAATAAACTGAAACAAAAATTTGTTTCGAATTCAGCATGTACTGTATGATCTGGAGGAAATACTTTATTTTGTGCGATAAACCTGCAGCTCCAGCCGCGGTGTAAACAGCCTGGAGGCAGTGCAGAAGCAGAGGACCACCTCAGGTGCTGTAGAGCAGGGCTGGTAGAAAGGCCATTCCCCTGGCTGCACTAGCTCTTTACCTGAGAATGCACTGAATCCCCGAACGAAGCATGAAGGAGAATGAATAATTGAAGGCGTTAACTCACCCATCAATAGTTGGGAGGTGGAGGAGGAGGGAGGTGCCTTGCTTCAAAACAATAAGTCTCTCTCCTTGCTTTAAACATCTTTTTATCTGATCCTCAGATCTCGGTTTAATGTTTTCCCCAGCCTTTTCCTCTCCTCTCAAACTCACTGCCTGCAGTTTACAGTCTGTGCAAAAACAAACAGGCCCCTGAAAATGCAATTACCTCCCTTGGAAACTAATATAACTAACACCAATTGATGAATATTCCCTTCCCATTCTTGAAATGGTTAACATCCCTCCTTCCCCCCCGTCTCGCTCTGGTTCCTTTGCTGGTTCAAGTGGTTGTCTGTTTGCTTGTCTTGTTTGCTTGCTTTTTCTGTCTGTCTATTTGTCAGTATATTTTATCCCAGTTCTGTCCTTGTCTTCTGCAAAAATGTACACATTATTGCATTCAACACCAATTCTCATCCAAATTTGCAGTTTAGTGTGCCCAGCAGGTACAAAGCGTAAAATGTACAGTACATTCTCCCAGTGAAAGCTCTGAGGAGAATGCTGGCCAGACAGACAGACTTTCTATGGGCTCCTTGTTTCCTGCCTCTCCAAGGCATTGCCTTCACTCTCTGAGTGACACCTACTTGCATATGTCATATATGCACATGTAGCCAATGCCAGTATATGCTTTGGCCCTTGTGTCCCTGATCCACACTTTTAGAGTGTTGCTAAATGGTTGGAAAATCAGATTACACTTAAATCTTTAAACTTTCTGGAGTTGAAAGATCATTTCTATCAATGCCCTCTTTTGTAACACTCTAAATGTGCACTTCCTATGTTCCTACTATTTGTCTCTTTTTGTGTTTTAAATGATACTCTATTTTTGTATGGTATGTTTCATCTATTATTTATTTGGAGCTCTCCATATAAAGAACAATTGCTCTTGCTCTCTTTCTCTTGGTGATCAACTGTATTTATTGTCTTTTTCTTTTCTTCTCTGTGCTCTTTTTCTCCCTTTAGCATGTTTGCCCCTTTGTCTCTGGTTAGAGATATTGTTTGTGCATAGCTCTTTATTTTTGTCTCTTATTCTTTATTCTTTGATACTTATCAGACTGACCAAACTAAGCCTCTCTTGTGTTTCCAGGCTTTCCTTCCTTCATTCCCTATCTTTTCTTGCAGCTCTGTTTTTCTCTCTAATGTGCTGGTGTTTGTAACAATCTCACTCTCTGTTTGGTTTGGTTTTCGTAACCTCACTGTTCATGCTATTAATACTTGCTATCTCTTATAATACAGCTAAATAATTTATAGCCTGCTTATCTATTTCTTACTTTCCTTTTGAACCTTCTATCTTATCTAGAGTCTTTATAATTTTTGTTCACTGTTTGTCTGCAACTTCAGCGTCCTCTCTACGTCATTTCTTTTCATTTTCTCTGTTGCTCTTTTTCTTCGCTGTTTACTGTTTATTTATTGCCTAACATTATTTCAGTGTTCATTTTCTCCATGTGCCTTGAACAGTCATCTATGGAGTGTGTCCAATGTGTTACTGCATCATTTATTGTTGTTACATTGGCTTGGACTTTAGCTCTTTCTCTCTTGTTTCTTTTTCTCATGCTTTCTTCAATCTCATAGTATTTATTCTATTTTTAATTTCCTTCTACTTTTGCTATTTCCTTTTCTTTACATTTTGTGATATTTCTTGTTTTTAAGATGTATGAACATAGAGGTTTTTCTCCCAGACTGTTTTTCCCAGTGTTCTTAATGATCCTCATGTGAAGGCACTAAACTTAACACCTATTAACATTTGTACCTACACACCAGCTCTGCCATGGGAGATCTCTGTTTTTATTTTATTTATTTAATTTATTGGGTTTTTGGATTGTTGATGCAGAATCCTAATAACTGAGAGATTTAAACACATAAACAGTTTATGAAACTGTTCAGCACCTGTAACATCAGCTGTTGTCTAATTGTCTGTTCCTCTTTGTGTTGCTATATATGTCTGTCTTCTGTTTATAGTAATGTCATGTTGCTATACATGTCATTATACATGTGTGTCTTGTCTACGTCTTTCAAAAAGACTTAAGGGTTGATCATGAATTATGTTGGGTTTGGAATGAATTATAATTTAGTGCTTCTCTTTTGTGTTCTCTCTGAAAATGTGTTTGTTTTCTCGGTGGAGGTAACTTTCTTGTTAGAAATATGGATGTTTTCCACACTGGACATATGTATAGTCATCCCAGACTCCAAGTTTCATCAAACATAACTCACCACATCAAATGCCTTCAGATGTAGCGGCTGTTAATCTTTCAAATCTTTGGCAGAATGTATTTGGCTTCGTTCATGGTAGTTAGAGAAAGCACAATCCACTTTGAAGTGACATCTATCCAGAGCAAACCTGGACTCAATTATCAGATAGGCAGCTTTTAGAGCCAACCAGGCGGATGTTGGACTCCCCATGTGCTCATACATTTTCTCTTTCTGGAGACGAGTTAGCTTCTCAGCTCATGTCTGCGCTGGTTTTCCTCTGGGTCAAACTGTACTTTTGCTTACAGGGGCAACAAGCCAGCTAACAGCCCCAAAGGTCAGCCCCCTGATGCTGACGGCCACTCCTCTGTTACTGACCTGGCCAATTCCCTCACTGGAGACATGGTGATGGTAAGACAATGTCCCACAACATATCGATCATTGTCAGTGCTACTGCCGAGTCAGAATGTACACCACATAAACAGAAATATATGACATGAACATTTCAGTCCACATGCATTTGTTATCTTTGGGCTGTTTATAATATTGTGGATGGCTTTGGGCATGAATTGGCAGAACTTTTATCCAATAGATGCCAGTGTCTTTAACAGGCAACTGGAATTACAGATACTGCAGGAAAATAATGATTATAAAATGTTCATTTACAGATTCATTCATTAATTATTCATTATTCAATATCCAATATAGTCAAAGAGAGCTGATTATCCACTGCAGATTTATTTCAGGAGGTGATATCAGCTGATTAAACAACTACTTTGAGATGACATTAGTACTACAGGAGTCACATACATGGACATTATTTTGTTATATATTTTAGACAAAAATCTGCTGAAGGTTTGTTGCAAGATGAGAAATCAACCATGGGATTAGCACAAGAATTATAAACACCTTTTCTGTACTACTGCAGTAAAATTTTTCCCATTATGTTTTTGCCTTTATTAGTACAGTACAGAAAATGCAGAGACAAGATAGATGGAGAGAGAATGAGGTGAAATACAAACCCAGGTTGCTGCAATAAAGCCTTGGGCTATGTGGGATGCACTCATCCAGATAAGCCACTGGGGTGCCCTAGTGTTTTGTATAAATGAACAAAAAGTAGAACATGTTGAAATAGAAGAAAATAATAACATTTAATATCACAGCAAACTGTTATTTGGGTAATTGTTAAAAACAGCCTGAAAGGACTGCTGAAGTGTTGTCACATGATATAGTACTCTGTATTATATTTAAAGCATCCTTTGATCAGTTACAAGGAAAGCGAATGTGTGTTAGACAGATGATTGTATTTCATGTAAACTCTGGTGTAATCTGCACTGGATGGATATTTTATAAATGTTTTTGTTGCCTTTGTAAACCTCAGTTCTTACATCATGTCATCTATTTTGACACCTTAGGTTTAAGCTATTATGATTCAGTCCACAGGGTCCATCCTCAGTGTTTCATAAGTTTGTTTAAAATCATTAGTTAAATAATTGTTGGATGTGAATGAATAAACTTTACTTCTATAAACTGAGCCTCACCCTCATATTGACAAAGAAGCTCTTGTGACTTAGTACAGATCACTGGCTTCTAAACCAAAAAGAAATGAGAAAATCACGATAAATCCAACAACATGGGAATAAGTTCAAGTGTCCACGTACTTTTGGCTGTATAGTGTAAGGTGTAATTGCTAGTCTTCACATACGTCTACCATTGCTGAGTCATCCTCTATGCAAATGCCAGAGTAATTTGAGGCTGTGCATGGTTATATGAGACCCATAATAGAAAAAAAACACACTGGCAAGTTCCTACAGTGGCAATCAAGCGAAACAAGCCATCCAAGGTGACTCACACTGTTTGATAAATTAGATTTGGAATATTTCACACTTGTTCTGCCTGTCAGTTTTAAAGCTCATATTGGCAAATGCTTGAGTGAGCGAGTCTTTGCCATAAATGTAGCCCGGGTCAAAAAAAAAAAAAAAAAATCAACAATTTCAGGTAATCCATAGAGAAGGCATTTGCATTTTCAAGTGTCAGAGGAATCTTGTGCACAAAGTGGTCTTATGAACTGCTTGTTGTCTTATCTCCTTCAAATTCCTCAAATGCTTCAAATCTGTGCCATTGTTGCAGAAGGAGGGGAAAACGAATGGCAGAGACAGAAGGTAAAGCCACAGGGAGAAAAGAAAGAAATATAAAGACAGCCGAATGCCAACCTTGAGCTGTGCTGTGTTGTCCATGCCATCTCTATCTCTTTTACTCTCTCTCTCTTTCTCTTTCTCTTTCTCTCTCTCTCTCTGACCACTGCTTTCTATCTGATAGTGGCCTTTTAGTGCACAGCAGTGATAAAGCAGTCAGAGTGGTTGTGAGGGAGACTGGGTGGTCTAAAGCTCCCTTATCTTTAATCTGAGCACCTCCTGGCTCTTAAGAACATTAGTAAGGAAATTAAAGTCTCTCAGTCTTCTTAATGTCATACCAATCGCAGCGGCTTGTGAACGGCGTGACAAAAATGCTCAAAGCTCAAAATTCTCCTCCTATAACAGCTTTACTCAGTCAAGGTCTCTGTGCACGTGTTTAAAGCAGAGGATGTGTGTGCCCTTGGATTGAACTTTTTTGTGCGAGTGCATGTGTTTGTGTTACCTATATTTACTTAATTTGTATTTTTTTTTTTCAATCCTGCAGCTGTCTCCGGGATCAGAGGATGATGATGGTGAAGGGCCCATCAGTGAGAAGCTGGGTCGGATCCAGTTCAGTATAGGCTACAGTTTCCAAAACACGACCCTCACCGTTAAAGTGCTCAGGGGTCAAGACCTCCCGGCCAAGGACTTCTCTGGAACTTCAGACCCCTTTGTCAAAATCTACCTGCTGCCTGACAAAAAGCACAAACTGGAGACCAAGGTCAAGAGGAAGAACCTCAATCCCCACTGGAATGAAACCTTCCTGTTTGAAGGTCTGTGTTTTCTCATCAGCTGATAACTCCTGTATTTTGTCAAGCTGTCCAATCCTTTTAAACAGTCCTCAACACCTTGACATTTTGGTTAATATATTTGTTCTGTTCTTGCCTCAAGGGTAGACAAGATCAATAAGCTCTGCTGGTCAAGTAATAATGGACTACATAATGGCATGCATAGCCTCAAGTTCCCATTTATTCATTCAGAATATAGTACAGACTAAATAAATGAGATATAACTTTATAATTAGTGTAATTCACAGGTGCTGGTCAGCAGATTACGGCATATTTTAAGCTCGCCAGGCTTGCTGTTTTTGATTCTGTCTCTGATATGTGTGCACAGTTTAGCTAACTGGCTGCAGGCATTAGCAGCATACTTAATAAACAAGCAGGGACAGATATTTTCTCATCAAATGTTATTGCAAAAGACCAAGAAGCATATTTCCTCAAATGTCAAATTACTCTTTTAATCAATGATGGTAACAGCAAAGTTATTTCTGCTGAAATGTTGTAGGGACTTGTATGTATGATCTTATATATCTTATATGTATAAAAATTCACAAAGAGCATGTGAGCTTTGAGAAAAATTTTGCATTGATGAAACCTGCAGGTCACACAGCTACAGAAATTACACACAGGCTTTGTTAGAAAATGATATTATAGTAGTAGTTCTGTGGCTGTTCAGTGCCAGCTACACAGAGAGCAGCCAAGTGTCCCTGCCCTGTATGATCGAAATGTGTTCCATTATGATCATTGTGCTCAGATGACAGCACAGTGGTGAAAAAGTCTAAATAAATTTCTCAAAGCTCCAACTCTTGCCAGAATTAGAACAATAGACTTTGCTGTGGAAAACTGAATGACATAGGTCTTTGTGACTAGAACATAATGATCCCTCTCATCTGAGGGAGAGTTGGCTGGTCCTGCAGCTTTGAAATGCACTTTGACCTTTGCCAAATTCATCCCTTTTAGCATGGTACAGATTACACCGCTGCCATCTCTGCGCTGTCAAGAATTTGTTTCTCACTTGTACAGTGTTTCAGTGTCCTGTAGCTGTCTGTAACTCACCCCAGCGTTATCTGTCCGTCTCCGTTTTAGGCTTCCCTTATGAGAAGGTCAGAGAGCGCACACTTTACCTTCAAGTGTTGGACTACGACCGCTTCAGTAGGAATGACCCCATTGGAGAGGTGTCAATCCCCCTTAATAAGGTGGAACTGGGCCAGATAAAGACCTTCTGGAAGGAGCTCAAACCCTGCAGTGATGGCAGCGTAAGAGCAGTATCAACTCCTTCTTCGAGCCAAATGATGTCAAACCAGCTGTTTTTATTCTACTGGGGTTTTGCTGATGCTTTAGCAGCCTTAAAAACCTTAAAATAGCCTTTTGCATCTAATACAACTGACATTTGGACATCACCTGTGTTCACCATCTGCACAATCAGGCATTGAGACCATTATACATTTATAACAGTCTGAAAAAGTTCTTGATGTCTTCATTAAATTAAATTTGATTTGTATTTATTTCGTTTAATGCACGTCACCCATGCATCAATTAGTGTTGTCAAAACCATGGAAACTGAGGACAGACTGTATCAAGGCTAAGGCAAGACCAGACTGGATACTCTGAAGGCAGTTTACAGAAACCAGACTTTTCAAACATTGCAGATTGAAATGGTGTAAGGGGCAATAAGTAGGTAAAATGAAACATTCATAGAAAGATGTGCCAAGAACTGGCAAAATGATTTACACCTGAAAGGAAAGTATCAAACCACAGTAATAATGTTAGCAATTAGAGCAGAAAATGCACTGAGAGTTTACTCACATCCCTACAGCTGTGTTCTGGGTCAGGGGTCCTACATGCTTTTCAGCAGTTATGAGTCTTCACTGTGCTGGTATGAGTTGTTGCTCCACAGGTGGGCTTCCAGGACACTAACACAACATATCTAAAGCAAATGGCACTATGCTACCTATTTCACAGGCAGTTGAGAAGCCTAAAATGTACCCTGAGAAATAAAATCCAACATGCAGAAACTCACTGTCTTCTTAAAACAAGCTTGATGCATGATTTTAACATGTGAATCACAAAGTTGTCTAGTGAGCTGCAGGCTCACCTAACTTGTGAGTGATGTGAAGTTTGATAAAATCTGATGATTTACACTCCATTGTGTTTCTACGTTCCTCAGGGGAGACGAGGAGACCTGCTGGTGTCTCTCTGCTATAATCCCACTGCCAACACCATCACTGTGAACATCATCAAAGCACGCAATCTCAAAGCCATGGATATTGGGGGCACCTCAGGTAGAGATTCCTCCTTGTTTGTTTAGTCTTTTCTTTATCTAACCCTTGCTCACCAGCCTGAAGCTCTTCTTATGACGTTGGAAGCCTCGTGGCTCTGCGTACAGCTCGGACTCGGTGTTCAAACATTCACTGCCCTGTTCGTGCAGAGGACGGCTGCTGTCTGGCCCCCAAGCTGCTTGCTGCACAGATAGCTGAAGCAGCAAGGTGACATTACGTCAAGCCGCCCTCTCTGACCTCTCTCTTTTTTCTTCCTCCTCTTTCTGTATATCTATGAGGATCTACAGCCGCCCAGCCAAATGTGCTCAGTCTGGTTCAAGTTGTTAAAGTATCAGGTCTCATTGTGAGGCACTTTCTAAGTCACATTTTGTATACCTACCACTTCTTGCACTTGGAAGAGCTGTGTCTGTTAGTATTACAGAATATCATAATGCTCCAGAACTGGTTGTACAAATCCCAGGCCCTATTTCCATAAATACTTCCTCATTTGTATATTTCTTAGCTCAGGGGATAAGTTGACCTTGAGCTCAAACTAGCTATCTGCTTCCCTGCTGCCTTCCGTGACTTTCACAATTAAAAGGGTAATTGCAAACATGACCCTGAGAATCACCTTTCGTGGGGGTCTGCATCCTTGTTCTCCTGTAAACTCCTGCTCTCTATGCCCGCATTGTAGATCCCTATGTGAAGGTGTGGCTGATGCACAAGGACAAACGTGTAGAGAAGAAAAAGACGGTTGTGATGAAGCGCTGTCTGAACCCTATCTTCAATGAGTCCTTCCCCTTTGACGTGCCCGCCCATGTGCTGAGAGAGACCACCATCATCATCACTGTCATGGACAAGGACAGACTCAGCCGTAACGATGTTATTGGCAAGGTAACAGTTGATATTGCAGCAGGTTGCCTTATTTCAGTTGTTGAAATCCATCTAATAAAATAAAATAAATAAATCATGCCATGACGTCCATGTGATTATTTTTGTTGGGCTCTGGTTGAGCTGCTCATAAAATAGGACATGGATGTCAAGATGTGGGCCTGTAACCCAGTTTGTTACTGTTTGGTAAAAGTGTAAAATAAGATGTCAGATGCAATTGCTTAAGTTTCATCTTGCCAATTTAACTAGATGTGCAGTGATTAACTGATTAACTAGAAACTATTGATACTTAATGATAGGCCTGGAGGGTAAGAAGAAAATCTACAATGTGCAGCTCAGTTAAAATCAGTTTTATTTTTAGAGCAATAAGTCATAATACTAAATTATCTCAAGGCACTTGACAAAGTAAGGTCAAGACCACACCATATTATACAGAGAAAAACCCAATAATTTCCCCAAGAGCAGCCACCTTCTAACAGTGGGAAGCAGTGGGAACAGACAGAATCAGGCTGAGGGTGGGCAGTCGCTGACAGTCAGAAACAGACTAGACTGTGGACAATGCGGTCAGACAGCAGGCAGGTTGGAGGCCATTAAGTGCACTTCAGGAACATGCACCTTGAGAGCCAGAGATACCTGCAGAAAAACATCACACAGAGAGAGAGGACAGGGAGGAAAAACTACACAAATTACAGCATCATTAACATTGCTGTGTCAAACGAACCTCACAATAGTCACTAAATCTGACACCAATTACTCTGAGGGTAGTTGCTGAGTATGTGAGTATGAGGAATAATTTTTGTTTTTCATTGTGACTCAGACAGTCTTTTGCGTTGTATTCATAATGCATTCAAATGTAATAACAATCTATGTTATATTTTTTTGTAACCTGAACTCCTTCAAATTTTGGATTTTAATACATAAGCCAATCTAAACATATGATTTAAGTTAAAAAAGACAATTTCTATCATTTTCCTATACTTCTTTAACAAAATCCTATTTTTAAAAACCTGCAGATTGATCAGCACTGACACTTGAAGCATCTTTGGATTTAATAACCATAGGCATAACAATTTCTCATGCCATATAAGTCCATAAAAAAAAACAAAAAACAGTGTCTACAGTTCAGCAGATTCTTCTTAATTGGTAATAATATGAAATATGTTCTCATAAGACATAGGATGTATTCCACATAACAGGAACAGGAAGTATGACTGGAAATGTTCTGTAAATAGCAGTAGAAACACTTTTTAAGACAGGTCTGCAGAATGAAAGGAGATTGAAGAATCTGGTTCTATTGTACAAACCTTACACACTGCAAATGTTATTGTTGTCACGACTGGTATCAGAGGCGTGAACCCAAATGCAGAGTAAGGGAGGGAGCCGTGGACTTGAAAGCAAAACAGTTTATTGAAAAAATGAACAGAAGAACAAACTGGTACAGCAGAAGGTCCAGAATTTAAATGTGCAAAATCCAAGTTAAACGGGTGCAGGTATAGGTAAAAATCAAAAATCCAATTTAAACAGGTGATGGGACAGGTAGGGCAAGCAGGGGCAAAATCCAAAATAAACATGCAATGAAAGAACGGGCTAAGACTTGAACTATGAGACAGACTATTACTGACATGGAACAGATGACAGTAAAGGAGAACGCTCACAAACAGACAAGAACTCACATAGCAGACGAGACGAACCAACAATGAGACAAAGACAAGACAGAGTTTATAAACAAGAGGGTGAGGAGAGACAACAAGAAACAGGTGAAATACATAAGGGATAATTGGGGACAGACACAGGTGGGGATAACGGGGAACAGGAAGTAAAGATGAATACA
Source organism: Maxillicosta whitleyi (assembly GCA_029822895.1). Taxonomy (NCBI): domain Eukaryota; kingdom Metazoa; phylum Chordata; class Actinopteri; order Perciformes; family Neosebastidae; genus Maxillicosta; species Maxillicosta whitleyi. Next base: position 4,861,628 of record JAPSES010000249.1, read on the forward strand.
TCACACAGGAGGGAAAACTGCAAAATAAAAACAGGAAGACGCAAGACGAAGACTAATGACTGCGGACAGACGTGACAATTGTATTAGAAGGAGGTTGGTGTGAGTGTAATTCTCCACAATTGTCTCAATCGAGTAAGAACTAAATCTAAAGCAGCTGATGCAAATTAAATTAGATTTTTTTTAAAACATTAGCCACTATTATAAGACGTTTACAGAGAAATATTTGTAGTTGAACTGTCTTCATCTTTTTAGTCCTCTTCTCATGGCTTATAATTTCTCTCCCGTCTCAGATCTACCTATCGTGGAAGAGTGGACCGGCGGAGGTGAAGCACTGGAAAGACATGCTCGCTCGGCCGCGCACTAACGTCGCCCAGTGGCATGCTCTCAAGGCCTGATCGCACCACCCAGCTTCCTCCATGGCCCCTTCCTGTCTCCTTTTCCCCCTCCTCCTCCCCCCACCTCTCGCTCCCGTCCTTATGCACAAGACTGACTTGCTGCCAGGCTGCGAAACACGGGTACAATTAGCCATCTGCTCTCTTAAACCTTTAAATTCTTCTCTTTCTTCCTTTCTTTCAAAAACCTTGACTCCTCTCTTCTGCTCCCCCTCATACAGCCGTGTCTTAAGTTCTTTGTCTCACCTCTTTGCCGATGGTCCCCCTGTTTCTGACTGTCTGTATGTCTGTCTGTCCTTATGCACTTTGCCTGTGGAGGTCTGATTTTTAGTGTCTTTGTTGACCCCTTTGGTTCAGAACTGCAATGCAGCCCTTGACAATTTTAAGGTGCCAGTCCCGTGGGATCACAGAGAAACTAAGTAAGGCGTAACTTATCTCATGTAATCCTATTATATGGCTTTTCCAGGTACACAATACTATACATATGTACTGTATGTACATATACATATGAATATATTAGGTATATAGATTGGCAGAATCCCCCTTATACATACAACTAATATATAGTATGTTATTCATGTCCTGTCTGCTGTTTCCCATCTTTACTGAGTTTCTATTTTTTGGCTTGTCCTTGTCATTTGTCTCAAGTGTACTATATCCTCTGACCCATTTCAGTCCATTTCAGTGGTTTAATGTTCAGCTGAAGTTGTCTAAAGCAATCAATACTCGGTTTGTGATGAAACGAGCTGAACTCAGATGAAGTTGTTGATACTGCTGTCTTTCTCCCTCCTCTTTTCTCCACTCTATACTCTTCTTTCTCTCTTTTTTCCTTATTGTTCCCTCCTTCTCTTCCTCTGGCACAATATTAGTGAATCCCTCCTTTCTGGAACCCTTCTTGTCGTCTGTGTGCTGTGGGTGCTGTGCTGTAGCTCCAACAAAAATAGAGATTATTAAAAAAAAAAAAAAAAAATGAACTGAACTTTCCGAAGCTGGGAAAGTGTGAACACAGAAACTGTATGGAATGGATTTCTCCTGATTTTTCCAGACAAAAAGCCCTGACGCGGAGAGAGAAAAAAGAAGATAAAAAAAAATAATATCCCCCATGATACGATGATGTCATTTTTCACAGCATCACCAACTGAGGAAACCAAATGAAAATCTTCTTCCAACAATTTTGAGATGAAAAAAGAAGCAAGTCTGTGCTGTTGGTGCACTTGCATTTGGTAGCTCGTGCACACCTCTGTGTATTTATTGATGCTTTGAATTCTCGGTGCTGCCCTGCGCTGTTGTTTTGCCCTGTTGTGCTGATGGGGGTCGATCTCTGAGACCTCCCCACCAGCTCTGACTGTATGGTGTTGCAGCGTTATGTGAGATTGCTGTTGCTGTGCGCGTGTATGTGTGTGTGTGTGATCACAGGAGCAACACAATTCAGACTCGGCAGAAATCTTCTCTTTTCTCTTTCTCATCTTGCGCTCTTCTTGCTCTTCTTACTGCCATTGTTTCCCCATCCTCCTTTACTGCCCTGCCTTCTGTACGAGGGCACAGGGAAGTTCTCTCTGCACTTTTTGAAAATGTAATAACAATAATAATGGTGATGACAGTTTTGATGATGATTATAGTACTGAAGAAAATTAAGGGAGGAGTATCTGAAAGGGTGAGCAGCTGTAGGGGAGAAGCTATGTCTGCTCTGTGATGAGGAGAGGACATACAGGATGGATGTAGGGCTCTCATCCTCCTTTTGTTCCTCTTTTTTTCTCCTTTTCTACCTGCGTATCGATATGTGTGTGTCTGTGTGTGTGTGTGTGTGTGTGTTTCTATGTAGGCAGCCAGACTCCTGATAGCAAGCTGCTTGTGTCTAAAATGTCAGGATGTAGAGATCACACTCGTCTACTTGTCACATGCAGGTCAGCCGTTACAACAGTGTTATGTACAATGGGCCTCATGTAAGAACATTTTCAGATTTTTATGCAATGTTATTCTGTCCTTCTTTCCAGTACAAGTGTTCAGAGTCTGAGTCACTCTACTTAATTGTGTAAACTTGTCACAGCTGGGTTAAAGCAGTGCATATCAAAGTACAGACTTTTCGCTGACAGGCAGCAGACAGATGCAGTGGAATGACTTTATTAACGAACAGGCTTTTAGGCAGTGGAAACAAATGGAACAAATGGAAGGAAGAACTACTCCCGTGAGTTTTTACACGCCTTCTCTTTGAAAGGAATCAAAAACATATCTAAAACAGTTGTTCCACGTGGTTGAGAAACCACAACATCAAAATAAATGTTTGTTTCACTGGGAACAAGGACTCTGCAATATAAAAAATATACATCAAGCGGCAGTGGAAAATCCCATTCATATTATGCATTATGGTTTATAATGTTGTGTCACTTATCACAACCTTAACATCAATGTTTTTCATCTTTTGGATGTCAGTTTGTGTTATTCCACACAGATACAGCCAAGAGATTTGCAAAGAGGCCAGTGCATACAAAACATAACAAGTACTTCTGAACAGGAATTGCTTACATGTAAGTTACAAATAAAAGACAGAAGTGAAATGTGCAGAATGCTTATTATCAACCATTTTATTAATTGAGTCAGCAAAGTTAAGTTGTCATGATATAATATTACATATGCTGTGGATAGGATTTTGGTCACGTATCCTATTGGAAACTGATTATAGATAAGAGACGTGGCTGCAACAGTTGTAAGGCAGATCTCACAGGTAAAAAAAATAAATAAAAGTTGCAAAACCTGATAAAACATCTCCTAAAATCACATGTCGAATAAATTAAACTCCACCTGTCCATGAGGAGAAGTGAGGAGAGATTTGATCCTCATCATAAAGGATGTAAGACGGCTTATTCTGCTCCATTTCTACACTTGCTTTCACTGACAATTAGCTTAAGTTGCAGTAGAATGAAAGGAGGTATTTAACACAGCTAAGCTTCAAATTCTGCTGGTTGAAATCAGATGACAGACAGTAATGAGAAGACTATTACAACATTAATATCAGTCCACAGCTGCCAATGCTCTGCCATGGAGCACTGTAAATTATTGGATGAACTAACAAAAACATAGTGAATGCAGCAAATTAATTATTCATAGTTTAAGGAGGCATTTCAGCACAAATCCAATCATGTAAATGTTTCTTGCACGAGGCCCAGTGTTTTAATGAACAGCAAGCATGATCAGAAATCTTATTGAGTTTTCTGCTTCTGTAGATGATGGCAAACAATAGGTGGATATGTGAAAACAGTAAGACCTTTAACTTTACACTGACAAAAGGTAAGATATCAAAGCTTCCTCTGAGTGTTTGTGGCTGTTCACAGAAGCTATGAATGGCTGTGTATCACAGACAGTGGGTGTGATGTTAGATGATGGCCTGACCTGGCGACTGTGAGATACTGTAAAAGCAGATTAGACATTATCTCTTTCCTGAGTGCTTGAGAGCACCACACAGTGTAGTGGTAGCTGCCCTGCCTGTCAGGAACATTCAGCTCAGCTCAATATTTCTGTAACGTAAATAAAACAGTCATAGAGCAGCATCGTGAATACTGTCAGCCATTAGGAGCTGCTCACACAGACATCTACTCATGCTTAGTAATCTGCAATTGTCCATCTGTGTTTTTTACATTAACAATAGTATGGGAGGCGTAGTCTTGTCCGATTTTACTGCAGAAACTTCCGTTTATTTAAATATGAGATGACATGTTTCAACATAATTGCTTGTTTTTTTGGAGGAGGCGTTGCTTCAGTTAACACAGTGTTTGTAGTTCCTATTTATGCTGGCCCTCATTAAAATCTGTGCCTAAACTGCTGTGTCCTGCAGCAGAGTTTATTTTTCTTCATGCAATAATGCGATTGTTTCTCACGCTTTTGTGTGTCTTTTGATTTTTAACACAAGACGAGTGAGGAATTGTGTTATTGCAGCCTAATTTGCACCAGGCTAGTCCTCTATGGGCCAGTCTGGACAGTACACTGTGTGCTTTTTGGGCAGTGTGTTTCGTGTGAGACTCGGTGCTGGCTGCTTTGATGCACTGATCCAGTCCAGCACCCTTCAGAACAATTGGCCAGCCGTGGAACAGGGCCCACTGTTTTGACAGCCACTGCCTGTAGTGTCACAGCACATTACACTCCCATTAGGTGGTCAGAAAGGAGCAAGATCCTTCTCAGACCAGGGAAACAGTCTTTTCAGAACACTTACTAAATGTTATTCAAAACACGGAGTGCTCTCATTAGTAACCGTGAGTATGATGGACAGGAATAAAGGTTCATCTGTCAAAATGAGGAAACTAATCAGATCGCACCGCTGCCGAAGCTGTGATTTCCAGACGTGGTTTAAATGCGCAGGTGTGCAGGTGATGAGTCAACACAATACCTCTGCCATTTCCTTTCACTGAGATTACATGTTGCTCAAAGAGATAAATTACTATGCTACAGGGGTTTACAAAGCTTAGTCATCAGTGACCCTGTAAAGTGGATGATATAGCTTTATTTTTAGTAACATGCAGCACTGTGTGATGCTGCCCAGTCCTCGAAAGTAGACCGGAGGCTCCAAGGCTGCAGGGTTAGACTTTTAAAACCACTCAGTGCTTTGATTGCAGTTACACTTAGTTTTCTTTTAAGTGCAATTTAAATAAACCATACATATTTTTTTTTTTACAAAAAGTGTCATGAAAGAATAAATCAGTAATGATTTTCTGATCAAGGACCTGACATTCATATGCAACACTTAAGTTAATTTTTCAGTATTTAGCGTAAACAATAAAGACTAATCACAGATAGAAACGAGGAGAAAAGTTTAAATACTGCCTCTACTTTTGTAGGATTTAGTTTGAAGGTCATATTTACCTTTGCAAACATGATGAATCAAGATATGTAATCCATCAGAAGAGTATCCAGAAACTTTCACACTCCATAAATTGACCACGAGCCCCAAACATTATGTTCTTTCATTGCCAGCAGTCAAACAGCGGTACCGTTACAATGGATGGTAAGCTCTGAGCCAAACCATATAAAAGAGAAAGCAATTTCCAAATCCGACTTTTATTACGCTGCCACCTGTCTCACACCTCTAAAGTTATTGCATTTTGTTGGCACAAACACTGTCAGCTATGACCTTCACAAGTGCAGTATAATGGTGCTGTAGATGCTCCCATTTGAGATTTTTTCAGACTAACTCCATTTAGTCAACTTGCTCTGCTCGAGTACAGATCTCTTTCATCAATGTTTTGTTTCCTGATGGAGCCAACTGGTAGGTGCAGGTGTGGATATTTACTGTCTGAGTTCAATTCAAGATGTCAGACACAGCCAACACTGCCTTTAACTCTGCCACAGGATAAAGACTCGAAAAAACAAAACAAACAAACAAACAAAAACATAAAAATGTACCCAATTTATTTGATATTCCTTTAATTGCTGTTCAGTCTGGAAGCTATGAGAACACTTCTTAGTTTAATTATAATTCATTGGCTTTTATGCAATTTGGGTTTGAGCCAAGTTATTTTAGTGAAATATGTACCAAATAATTTGTTCCAATATTCATTCTAAATTTCTTATGCATTTAATTCCCAGATGATACATCCTATACTATTTGTTGAAGCACCTGCTTTTCCACTGACGCCAGGGTTTAGCATTCATGCCTTAGAGTAAAATATGTTGACGTTAAATTTTCATGATATCTAATGTACTATATTCATGTCTCTCAGGTAACATAAATAATTCATTTTCACACTACAATTTCTCTAACTACCTGCAAAACTAATGACATTCCCATCAGCCAGAGCTGTATTTTGCATTTAGTGCTAATTAGCAAATGTTAATATGCTAACACGCTATACACAGACATAAAATATTATTATGGATTAAAAATATAGGATAAAAATGAAGACATTGAAGTACAAGATAATGTATGAAATGTTTATATTAAATGAGGTCTGAGACAAATTGTAGTTCCAAGCATGTTAGCATTCTAATATTAGCATTTAGCTCGTAGCAACACTGCCTGAATATGAACTCCCAAAGCAGCCCAGCATGGTTGTCTATTTAGCCTTGATATCAACCTGTCTAGCCTACATATATACTCAAGGAGAAGATCCCCTAATCTATCATCGTCACTGCCGCCTCCTCTTTTGTGTTTACTTTGTAAATAACTGAAAGCTTTATTGGTTGAAGAGGTCACATCTATTAGCCAAGGGATTAGCAAGATATTCTTCTGAGTCCAATTATATTGTTTTTGTCCTTGTCATACTCTCAGCCCTTCCTTGTTCCTCCACACTGATGGATATGGCTTTCTTAGGAAGAGCTTCAATGACTCACTCTGTTGGAAAGGTGCCTGCTTTGCTGTAATTTGTGCAATATTAAATTAAGGGTTCACTGTGCTTTATGTCATGAAAAACTTGAGGTGTGTGTGTGTGGATTAAGGTCAGGCTGCAATAATCTCATCCTGGAGGGACTGCAGTGCATGTTTTATTCTGCTGAATCACATTATGATGCCTGAGTCAACCCAGGAGTCTTCTGGGTCACCTTTGTCATTTGTCCAGTCAGTCCCTGTGTGAGTGTCGCCCTGTGCAGATCAGACCTTGCCTCCCCTAACTCACCCTTTCAATTGTTTTAAGCATCTGGTGAAAACCAGTGTGACTTCTCCCAATCAGGGTTTAGGTAAGCATTATCTGAATGGTAACAAAATGAACATGGAAAAACAATAATGAGTAATATTATCTTTTTATTTTGTTCACATTTGACTGTTGGTCAGTGTGTATGTATGTGTGTGCTTGTGTTCTTGTGTTTGGTTTATTTCTTTACAAAAATGTGATAAGAAAATCCTTCTGTTTTTGAGAACTTTATGTAAATATTGTTGTTGAAAATTAACATTTGTTGTACGCCGAGTTTTCATTTGTCACTTGAAATGATGAAGAAAACAATGATATTCATGATAAAAGTGGTGATGTTGATGATGCTGAAGCTGATTATACCTGCCCTTCTTGAATAAGGGCTTTTGATGTCCGCTGTATTTTTGTTGAAGGTGCTGTGAGGTCGGGGCAAGAGAAACAAAGGGAAGGAGTGATACCCAACACACCCCAGGCCCACTGTAGCAACACTGCCACATATCTTTCACCCCACACCTTCAGGAAACAGACTGAGTGATAATATTTATGTGGCACAAATTGTGAAGGCATTATTGTAGCCTGCGTTGTTTATGCCATAAATCATTTTTATATTTTTATTGCAAAAGTAACAGAATGTGTGAGAGGAGTGCTCACCTCCTTATGGACCCGATCTTTCCCAGTCGCTTGGCATTGCCTCTCACCCTGCCTGCTCAAAGGCTTGGGGATTTACTGTAATGCCATTGTGTTAGATGGGATTGGCCCTGTACTGACACTGATGATGGCTTCCTCATTGAATTTGGAGTCATTATTGCTCAGCTGGAGGCTATACATGTGGAAGGGCATGTATGGGAAGAACTGGATCTCAGCAGAAGGACTACACTGTCCATTTGACTCTGTGAAGATAATTTTCATGCTTTTGATAAAGCCTCTTACTTGGGGTTAGACTCATGATTAAGCACAACTGACTGCTATGAACTCGACTCATAATATACTTCTCTTGCTCAGTCAGATATTTGTAAGAACTTGCAAACTGCAGAACACCCGGCATGAAAAACCCAGATTAGTGCAGGAGCCAAACTATAAACCACCATATGTCAGACTAAGTGAGAATAAGGGTTTTTAATAAAAAAAAAAATGGGTGGAGAATATGGAATATCAATCTTTCCAAATGTCCAAAAAGTGCCCTGTGCCTTCTAAATATTTTCAGCCCAAATCTGCCAAAAATCCACAGGGCTGTAGTCCAGTTATTTTCATATACTTCCCCATTTTTCATATGCCGTAGCCTAATCTATCTGGCTGGGGCTGTGTACAGTGCAGGGACAGAGCTTATCAGGTTCATTTTACTTTTAGGACTGTCTCCAGCAGACTGGGACATGATATGGTGCAGCAGATATTCCCAGCAGCCGTCTGCAGGAAGGACAGTGGATACAGTCCTGTCTTCATATGTAATACCATCCTTTTTTGGGGAGTCAGAAAATAACCATGCATGCATACACACAAGCTGTCATTTATTGATGCACTGAAAATAAATTTCGACTCCTTTCTCTGAGCCTGGATCCGTCAGTATATGTGTATTTTTCTTTCCTTGCTGGTTGTAAATAGACTTTGTGATTCAGTTAGAGCATCCTCTAACTCCTGCCATAACGTGGACATTTCTGATCAGGTAGGTAACAAGCAATACGACTAACTGATCTAACGCCATATTCACCGAAATATGACTTATCTAAGCTGATGTGATACCTTGCTTTTGGGATGTAGAGGGTAACACTCCTTTTTCTTCCTCCTTTTTCAACTTGCCATGACCCACCTCTTCAACAAAGAGTGCTCTAACTTAAAACACACAATTGTGATGTGTACAATCTAATTTATTGTATTTATTTATGTATTTTTGCCAACTTTGTATAGTGTATAAATATCTATAAATATATGAAAAAGACAGTACTGTATAGATTTTAGCTGCCTGGTAAGGTTAATAGTATATACTTGGTAGACTAAAAGAAAAAGCGTAGAGCTGTTCAAAAGCCAGTTATTGAGAAAATGCTTTCTGTAAAATCTGATGCCACTGGCTGTTTTTTTTTTTTTTTTTTTTTTTTACATTCTAGGTTTCGTTTCTGGTTTATTTTTTTAATTGGCCAGTGGGATCCAAAGTGTGTGTCGTTCTTCTTTTTGTATGTTTGTTTGTTAATTGGTTCGTTTGTTGTTTTTTCTTGACCAAGACACAGCGAGGTTCTGGCAGCCAGGAGAGTGCATTGGAACGCAGACTGGGACCCTGTGCAGTAGTGTGTGTTAGGTGTGTGTCCGTCACTGGTAGTGATAGTGCTCTCTGTGCAGTGCCTCCCTTCTCCCTTCCCTCCTCCCTTCCTTCCTCCTCCTCTTTCTGATGTAGTTTGTCATGTGACGACGCAGTGCGTGTTAAGGTGCAGGACGACTGTGTTAGCTGAAGCTGGCAGATGCCCGTGCTCGCTTGCTCTTTCTCTCCTCATGCCTGCTCTGCTTCTTCATTACAAGGCTTCATTTTAATCCTCCATCAAGTATAGATTTCCACTTCCTCTGCCCGATTGTTCATTTACTCTCCCATTCAGCTGGTAATGCCTCACCACCAGAGTTTAATTTCCCTGTAATCCATGCTTTCTCATCTATCTGTGATTCTTTGTCCATTAGCAGCCACCACATTACTTTAGATCACCTTGTTTTCCCTGTGGAGCTCTGTGGACCAGAGAAGGATTTAGCACAAAGGACAGGGCAGCCATGCACCTCATCCATGGTCATGCCTTCATGTTTGACCTCTGAGATGTTGTGAGCTGTGTTCACGCTTCATAAACACAGAGTAGACGGGCAGCTGTCATCGCGGCGCACAGAAACACAAAGCAGCCATATTCAGAAGATGAGCACAGACCTGTGACTTCCTCTATGTTGTGGTGGCTTCACTGTCACCCTGTTTGTAGCAAGAACAAGAGAATAGCCTTAAAGATTGGACCAACTACAAAATAAAGTAGTGGGATTTGTGAATTTGTACTGGACTATTATTACCTTCCCTTTCCCACACCAAATTTATTACTCGGTATTCAGATGTGTTGCTTGGTTGCTCTGTACATATCTGTGTAGTACTTCTGTTGATGTCCCTGTGTTAGGATAGTAACGGGTTCTTACTGGGCTGCCTCCACAGATGTCCTCATCCTCCTGTCCTGTCTCATTTCCTCAAAAAAAAACAAAAAAAAAAAAACAACTTCAAACATTCCACCTTAACCAAGTAAGAAACATGTCAAATTTGATTCTACATAAACTGGGAGTTATACTGCAGACGGGCTGAACTACAGACATTACTGCTGGAGCCATGATAATAACGAAGACATCTTGTCTGTGTTCACGTCCCTCTGAGACATTAAGACCCTCACACAAGTCTCCCTGCTCCTCTGAACCTGCCCTCACGCTGACCTCACCTAGCTCTGAAAGGTCATTGGGTCACCGACTGGTTTGAGGAGCCTTTGACCTCTGGGGGGAGGGCAACGGGGGTGGGGTGGATGTTGAGGTGGTAGAGCCCTGGGAGGCAGCAGAGAGGCCTGTCCCTGTGGTCACATCCCAGTTCAGGAGGGTAAGGAGCGAGAACGTCTCCGAGGTCATGCCCAGTAGCACTTTGGTTTTGCGTTCCATGTTTTTTTAGCCTCTCCTGTTTTTTGGCCGAGCAGACTGTGATCTTATTGGTTGATTTTCTCGTTCTCCTCCACCCATCAGTGTTACAGAGTGTGTTGGGTGGGCGGAGCCATGGAGCTGAGCTCTAATTTTGTTCCATATTAAAGAATCATTTTTACTATAGTTGTGTGGAGAGATTTATTTATTATTCTCATTTCGTTGTATTATTGAGGTCACTTATGTAAAGGGAGCAACTGAAAGAGGTGGTAGAATAGAACTAGAATTGAATAGAGTACTTTATTGTCATTACATGTCATCAATACAATGAAATTTCTCATCTCACACCTATACAAAACTGTTCCATACACATCAACACACACATACATTTGCATATTCATTACTAATCAGTTACTGATTATCATACATGTTAACATTTTGGCTCTTTTAGTCATTATAACATATTTATTGATGCTTTGTGTTGTATGAACATTTCTACAACTGTCATTCCTAATTACATTCCTAATTCCTAATATTGATAGTATGTGAAAATCTCATTAGATGGTGGTAATTATGGAAGTATATTATCATAATTCATGAACAACAACTTTCCTCATTAAGCAATATTTAGGAGGTTATTAAGGGAAAGTTTTTAGTTAATGGTCTATATGCAACAAACTGTCATTTAATTTTATTAACATTTATTTTGACCAAACAAAGGGCAAAAGCAGTTAACCTTTATTTTCAGTGAGAGTTCCAGTGTTTTACAAGGTAGTTTGATAGGAATGAGGTCAGGTGACTAGGATGGCCATTGTATGACAGAAAACACTCTAGCTGACAGTAATAATAATAATAATAATAATAATAATAAGGGGAGCCAGGCACAACAAACCCCACTCATCACTCATATTGTTGCTTATTTTGGCATTGATCCAGCTGATGTCAGCATATCAGTTGTCTCCATATATTCGCCAGGTCTGAAGTAAATTGAAACAAAATTGATGTTTTTATAAACATGAAATTTAGCTTATTATAAGTAAAGGGGAGAAGAAAAAAAGATTTTAAAAATGCATAAAACATTTTAACTTTGACCTATTTTTCCCAAAATATAATGACATCTATTCTGGGTCACTGGCAATGTATAAACCAAATTTCTTATGAATTCAACCAATAGTTTTGCTGCTAGAGTGTTAAACAAAAACACAAACAAACCAAATCAATACCCCTTGCCTCCCCTTTAAAATAATAATACATATTATTTAAAAACATCTTTCATGGAACCCAAGTACACTGTACCGCAGGGGTCACCAACCCTGGTCCTCGAGATCTACTATCCTCCATGTTGTAGATTTTTCCTTATTCCAACACACCTGTCCTTATCAGGCTTCTGCAGAGCTTGATGATACACTTATCCTTTGAATCAGATGTGTTGAAAGAGGGATAGATCTAAAACACGCAGGATAGTAGATCTCAAGGACCAGAATTGGTGACCCCTGCTGTACAGCACAGGATAAAAGACAATGAATAGAATACAAAGAAAAAAAAGTACAAGTAATACAGTATTATGGTGGGCACAGGTGAGTGAACAGGTGAGTCTTGAGTCTGGACTTGAAGATGGAAAGAGTGTCACTATTTCAGATGAATGGTTGCAACGTGCTCCAGAGTTGGGGAGCAGAGCAACTGAGGACTCTGTTGCCCAGTCCCTAAATAGCTTGTTTCAGGTATATTTTGGTACCTTAAAATAAAGTGGAGAGAGTAAAGTGACTATGGAGCCACTCTGGATCCCTCTTTAAAGCATCATCTCATTGCCTCAGCCCTCTTTAATGGGATTTCATGTTCTTCTTCTCTATCATAATAGAGTAGCTTGACATTGAAAAAGGGGATTTTAATTTGCTCATTATGTTCTAGTGTGATGTTCACAGGGAAAATAGCTAATTGATAAATAGGGTAAATAATCAAGACATAATGAAAATAAAGTTTTGATGAAGTCTTTTCTTTCTGGTCACATGACATCCTCAGCTTCAACACTGTGCACATACTTGACATTATCTTATCTTATCTGTGGCTGTTGAATTACACTCACATGCACACGCGCTATAATTAAACTACAGTATAAATAATTATAATCCATAATGACACCATCCTAATTTTCCATGTGCTGTGCTTTGCTGATAGACAGTTATTTGCAAAGGTTGTTTTGCCTTTGAGAGCAATTAAAAATGTATGGTGGAAAGCATCTGCTCTGTGAGACACATTAGTCAGAATGAAGGTAAATTAATCACACAGCTACATGCATCAATATGAAAGAATCATTTGTTCTATTTTCAAGCATGAAGACACTTTCTCATGTAGTTTAATTAGTTTCTGCACAGATACAGTTTGGTCAACTTCTGACATTTTATGGTTAGAATAACTCAAGAGCTGTGCTTCAGTTTCAATCCATCAACAGTATAATTCTTAACACTCATAGGTAATATTTACAACAACAACATGAGTCAAATAGATTGTTTTTGTTTAATCTGCCTCTCACTAGCTACAGAATAGCCTGTCGAGCACGTGTCAGGAGATGTACGCCTTTAGACTTTAATGTCTTTATTTTATGCCTGAATCCCCCTCTCCTCATCACAGTCTGCCTCCTTAGCATTACACGCACCAGAGCTGACTGAAACTCAAAATGGGAAAAGATGACAATGCAATTTAGTCCAAACCATCCGTACCAGATTTGCCTATTAAGTACAGAAGTCAAAAAGGAAGGAGAGAGATAAGGCTCAGAACAGTGAGGCGGTGAAGCAGAGAGAGCACCTCTGAGACCTGACACACAAAGAAGGGTCTTAGCGCCTGAGCTGTCTCTTTATGTCTCTAAATATTAATTCCATGGTATTCTATGGCAGACATAGAAACAGGTTATTGAACTGACAGAGAAACTGCCAAAGAGAGTATCAGCTGCAGAGTTAGGCAGGAAGCATGCACGCAGACAAGCATCGAGCTAGCCAAGCTCCTGCAGACAAGGGCCGAGGTTTCATCCCTCCCTGAACTATAACAGACGGCTGCAGGCAAGCAGAGTGCATCAACTCGACGGGAGCCCCTTGCTTGCATCACCTATATCTATTTTTAGAACCACTGCACCCACCTTTTTTTGTCTTTTTTAGCTTCCTGCACAGTTAAAGTGTGATTTCAAGTGCAAACTGTTGAAGAGAGTGCAGTGCTTCTTTATTTTCACTCATATTTTAAAAGGGTGCTGCATCATAACTGAGCCCGGTTATGCTGTATATGAATTATGCAGATGCAGAAAGAAACCCAGAGATTAAGAAATGCACATATAGAGTCATTTCAGACAAACTACAGCAGGGGTTCTCACTGATCAGCTCTTCCTTTGTGGCTGAAGTTGTTGAAATGAGTGAAATCATCTGGTGTAATCTTTGACTGGAATGAAAATATGTGATTGGTCTGGTCCTGCTATATGTGAATTTATAATTAGAAATGTCAATAATGTGCACATTGTGTTTAAGAGAAAAGAAGCAGGAAATGAGAATGTCAGTTTCAATGATGCAGGCGTTTCACTGTAGTTATTTTTCCGAGAAGATAATGAACAGTCCCAGGCTTGGCACGACAGCATGTCAAGCAAGAAAGGCTGTGGAACTGCAATACAGGCAACAGCTTGGTAAAGATAGGCACCGCCGACTGCCAGCATTGGACAGATGGAGGAAAGAAGGGGAGCAAAAAGTGATGTGACAGAGGTGAAGATGCAGTGTGAGTCCAAGGAAATGAGATGAAAAGAGAAGGGGTAGGAAGTGAGAATTAAAGGAAAGGTGTGGAAATGATGTGACTATTATGAATTGTCAGTTTAAGTAATGTACTGATCCAAAGGGTGAACAGGAAGATGGAAAAACTCCAGTTACATTATTCCACTGAGGAGAGGAGAGTCATTTTATCCAGTAATTCAGACCACCTAATAATGAAACAGTGAGGAGAAATCATACTGTTTCTTCAGTGTTCATACTGTTGAAGCTTTTAGATAAAATCAATCACTTTTAACCCAGTAATTTTATCTAAAACTGCTCTTTTTAGGAGGTTAATTAATATGAAAGTGTTTAATGTCTGCGAGCAGAGAGGTGACAGTGACGTCCACCTGTTTTTCTGGTGTCCTAAATACACCATGAATATGCTCATGAATATGCTCATCTAAATATATGTGTACAGATTTATAGATAGTATGTAGGCATTTTACTCCACCAAAATTCACAGGACGATGACTACCATCCTTGGGTGGACATTTTTTTTTTTTATCAAGATGTCACACAAATTTCAAGCCATCCATCATTTTTACATAACCCTACATCTTTTCTGGGCTTGTCTGGAGTCAGAGTCACTGTAGCATCACAGTGCCATCCAGTGGCTACAAAAAGAAACTGTTCAGCCAAAAAAAAAAAAAAAAAAGTTGGTACAATATATATAAGACCCATGCATTTACATATGGGTGCTTCTGTGACACTGGCACCTAAAACAAGACACGAGGGCTAAAAATTCAAACCATATGTATATTAATGTTGTGGAGCAAATTTGGAAGCACTATTTAAAAAATATATATATTTGCTGAAATAAAAGAGAAACCGTTTTTTTCAGATAAAACCCATTTTTATGTTATTTTACATTATATTTAATACAAAAATCTGTATGTAACATGGTCAAAAGGACACAAAAGGTATATGCTAAAAAAAATTAGTATGACTTTATTGTCTCACAGGTACATTTTGGGAATCAAACTAAATATGCTGTTTCACAAAAAATGTTGCAAAATCATTTGTGATTTATATGTGTTTACATGGGTAGGTTCTGCATGCAATGCCAGTGGACACAATGGGTTACATACAAAACTGGAATGAGACTGCCAATTCATGAGAAAACCCACCTGTCTGGATTAGAAAAAAAATACAAATTTTATTTAAAAATAAATTAATTTTGAAATAGCTCAGAGCAAGAATATATATACATATTTTTTTCATTTATCTGAGACCATCATGAGGTATATCCTGGGGGGAAATATGTTTAAATCCCTCTTTTATTATTGGGTCTAAAAAAGCTGGCAACGTGCCACATACCAAAATGTACCCAGTTTCGAAGTTTAGAAGCATAAATATAAGAGACAGACATTCAATAATTCTACAGGTAAATTCCACAGTATCATAGTCTAATGTTAATGTAATGTTAATGTTTAACAAAGTACATAGCTGTTATACATTACATGTGCCGCTATTAAAGAATATATGGTGAAATAATTATCCACAATAATAATGATTATATGAGAACTTACAATGAGTATCTTTGCACTTGAAATATGTTTTCATGAGCAATAAACTTAACGTATCATTTTCCCAGACTTTGCTGATGCCTCTGCACTTACAACAGTATTTTCACAGTCAGAAAATCAGTTAAATGTTGCTTAAAATACAGACAAAAGTTAAAAATAGCACAGACCTGATGTACAGTAGTATCATTAATGAAATACTGTCTTAAAGTGGTGTTCACTGGAACTGAAATATCTCAGAGCAAGTGGAAGCATAGTTTTGCCGAATGCATATCAGTTAAATGTATAATAAAATGTAGCTGGAAAAGGAAACATGAACATAATACAGTGGTGATAATTGAATGTTTTGTAGTGCTGTTTAAAAGACAAAGCACATGCCTGAGATGCAGTTAAAACATTAACTGGTGTTCCCTGTAAGGCTATTTTTCATTAGTCATTGTTCAACTGTAATACTCTGCCCTGGTACTGAATCTCCTAGCAACAGACACCTGTTTACCACTGAAAACACTGCAAGACGGAGAGAAAGGTGAACAAACAATCTGAAGTTACAGGTACGTTTAGAGAGTAAGTGAAGCGTCTGTGGGAGCTTTCTAGATTAATTTATATCAACTATAAATAAAAATAGCTATAAATGTAATGCAGTGCTACTTATCTTATTTTCCTTTTTTTTTTCCCCAAACACTGTAATCACTTTTTCAAAAAGCAATACTGTCGCAGCTCAAACAAAGGAGTTACACCGTGTTTGTTGCTTTTATTTGTGGTTACAGCACAGTCCGCATGCCCTACGGATTTTGCTATCCATCACTGTTGTCACTGAAGGTTTCCATTACAGCAGTCACAGATGGCTGAACAGGGGAGGATAGTCATGCCAATTGTTGGAGCAACAGGCAACAGGGGACGACTAACCAGCAACACACTCAAACTCCACAACCCTTGTAAGAAGGTTTTCCTATGGTATGGGTACAAGATAAGAGGGGAAAGTTTGTTTAATATATAATGACATGTTCATCAATACAGTACTTTGAATAAGATTCAGATTCTGTTGAGGTTAACAACATAAAAATTGTGTTTAACACAGGCACGATGAGATTAACTCCTCCACTCCATACCTCCAAGTCAGGCTTTACATCAAACCAGCGACCTGTTTTAAGTTACCGACCCAGTTTGGACCTCATTGACAACCCCCACTTTGGGTAAGTGGCATTTCAGAAGTGATGGAAGAAAAACTCTGACTCTAGACTGTTTCTTAAAGCGCAAGTACAGTGAACATAATGCACCACAGGTAAAGGTTATATGAACTATTAAATAAAAGAAAATGTAAGTGTATCAGCAGTAAAAATTTGAAATATGTGTCTCATGACATTATTTAGTAACACAGTATGATACACTTTCCCCATTTCTATAAATGCTGAAGTGCACTTGCTATTGAGGTAGGTAATATGGTGACATTTGATGACATTTTTCAGCAGTGAAAGGCACTATTAAACTTCTGAACTGCTGGCATTCTTGTGAGGCAGTGCGATTCATGCTAAAATGTATGAACTAAACATTGATCTTATGATGAAACAATAACTTCAAGTGATTACATAACACACCATGTTATAAAGTTTTCTTTATAAAAGGCACAGCTCATGTATTTTGCAAGAGCCACCAAATTATGTAATAATCAATGACAAAACTCAGGGAACTTTATTATATGTTGTGGAGACTATTACAAAATCTGAATATTATTGCATAATAAAATGACTAAAACATACAGAAAAGAAAATATTCCATGTTTTCTTTTCTGTTTTTGACAGTACAATGACATAGATACTGATGTAAGAACTTAAGTATTTTAGGTTATTATTGAGAAAACCATGAAAATGCATAGATATCAGCTCTGAAACTAAACTATTATGAGCCATTTTTGTTGTTATTATTATATTTGTCCAAACAAATGTAACTTTAGGCAGTAATAATGAACAAGAAATTGAAGAAAACAAGTACTGTAAAACACCAGTGAGCAGTAAATAGTCTATTTACAAAGTACACATTTTTAAAAAAAATTATTATTATTAACATGACTGTTGTGTTTAAGTTTATGTTACTTCTATGTCACTCCTTCATATGCTGTGGGGGAGTCAAATCTTTATTCAGAAAACCAGACTTGTTTTCAGTTTGGTGAAATTGCATTTTCCACTTAATCCACAAGGGGAACTTATAGTAAGAGGGGAAGTGGAGTAGAGAGTTTATTTAGCTTAAGAAGGAGAATTTTTACAACACTTAATCTGTCAGTTTATCTCAATCAGGGAGTATATATCTGAAAAGTACTGTAGTAGTAGAAGTATAAAGCTACTTACGTTCTACCCCTGCAGAG
>JAPSES010000249.1:4885702-4898519 GCA_029822895.1 Maxillicosta whitleyi
ATTATTGAACATTTTTGTTAATACTTTTATTTTGAAAATCTGAGTGTGTGTGTGTGTGTGTGTGTGTGTGTGTGTGTAGGTGAGTACTTCATGCAAAATCTAATTTTAGCACAGCAATCATCAATTTGAGTCTGTTCTGAAACTGTTTCCAACATGCAGACTTGAAACACTCTGCCACATGACTACAAGCATAAATATTTCAGCATTGGGATAAATATTTCACTCTTTCAATGAGATGTGAGAAAAAGATACGTGAAGGGAAAGAGGATTGGATTACCCACAAGCCCCACATGAATAATGACTGCAGAGATGAGAGGAGAACATGGGCCGGGTGTGTTCCATGTTAGAGGTAGAAAAGGTGTAAGTCACAGACAAAAAGAAGTTTACAGGTTGTAAGATCCAGGAATCTCTGACCTCCATGGAGCTTCTTTTTTTTTTTTTTAATGAAAACCTAGTACTTGGTGTTAGTACATTTCATCTTCAGAGTTCCCCTATGGACTTTCCTTTTATGGTGAGGCACCCCAGCTATTCATCCCTCAAATAATCTTGCTTGTCTCTCTCTATTTCTTGGCACTGACACTCACAGCACTGCTTACACAACGGTGACAAGGAGCGGGAGTTGTGTTTAGCATGTCATAAATATTTTGTAAATCTAAATCCAATACACACATTTACATGGTCTGTAAAAATAGCAATAAGCTGAGCTAAGGTTCACTGGCGTATAACAGACGCTCACCATGGTGTGTGAGACAATGGAAATACTACAGAAGGTCAGTCACTATAGGTAGCTGCTGGTTCCCAATTAAGTCATATCGCTCAAAGAATGATTGACACTGACTTCATCAGCTGAGTTAGTATTTAATAATGGAAGACGCAGTCTCCTGTGCACAAACAGAAAACAACCCTCATGTTAAATCAGCCATACACACTGCACACACACAGACACACACTCCACCTGAGTCTTGCTTATTTGCTAATTTGCAGGTTATTGAGATGTCACAGATGCTGTCAGTCCATAATATCATAATGCCCGGCTCATCCATTTTCACAGTTCAAAACAAATTATAAATAAGCAGCACAGATTTTTTTGACTAGCTAATTTATCTGTAGATTATCTCTCATCTGCCTCCACCTGCTCGCAGATCATGTGGACGTATGAGGCTGATTTTCATGCCCCCTTCATGCTGTCTCCCCATCCTCATACTCATAATCCAACTGAGCCCTCTCATACTCCAGCTCCTCTCCCTCATACTCAAACACCTCTCCCTCACATATCATCTCTTCTGTTTCATATTCAACACCCTCCTCATCATATTCAAGCTCAGCACCATCATACTCCATTAGAGGAGCCTCCGTATCCACCTCCACAACCACCTCCTCTTCTTCTTTTGGAAGCTGGTCTTCCTCCTTCGGTTCTGCATCCTCTGCTGCAGCTTCATTTGCTGCTTTATTTGAGTTGCTGTTCTTTAAGATACCATGAATCACTGGCTCCTCTCCTGCCATAGCCAACTCCTCAGCCTCCTGCTCTGCTGCCTTTCGCCGTCTCTCATTCCTGGCCTCACGTTGCTCCAAGAACTCTGCAGCGCCTTCCCCAACCACCAACACTTCATCACCCACTTTAGGAGGTGCATCCACTGGGTTATGGTCATAAGAGAACAGGCGCAAGGCTTTGAGGCGCTTCAGGCTGGGAAACTCTGATATCTTGTTACGGTCCAGGTCTAGTATCTCCAAACCCTGCATACGTAACAGGACTTTGGGGAAGGTCTCAAAGCGGTTCCCATAGAGCCATAATCCCCTCAAAGCCTCCATACGCCACAGGTCTGGAGGCAGTGTCTTCAGCCGGTTGTCTCCTATCTGAAGAGACTTCAGGTAGGGCAGGTCGTAGAGCTCTCGTGGAAATCTTTGGAAGTAGTTGCTCTCCACCCACAAGCATCGCAGGTTCTGCAGGTTCCTTAGCTCAGGGGGGAGGTTCATCAACCGATTGCTGCCCAGGTACAAGCGAGTGAGGTTACTGAGCTGACAAACAGCTGGAGGAACATCCTCCATCTTGTTGAAGTCGAGGGCAAGGATCCGCAGACCTTGTAGCTGGGAGAGGCTGTCAGGCAGAGTGCGCAGGCTGTTTCCACAAACGTACAGCTTCTCCAAATGCATCAGACCATAAACGCGGGAGGGTAACCGCTTAAATTTACGATAGCTCAAGTCCAAGACAGGATCTCCACTCTCCAACAATTCCTCCACCCCCAACGGAAGCTCATCCTCAACCTCTTCCTCTTCTTTCTTCTTCTCTGCAAATTCTGCTTCCTCATCATCTTTCTCCTCCTCCTTCTCCTTCTCCTTCTCCTTCTCCTCCTCTTCTTCTCCCTCTCCTTTGCTGGAGGAGCTGCCCATGCTATGCCCTTCACCCCCTGACTTCTGTGTGAGTCAGGACAGAGTCATTTGATGGTGTAGTCTTTGTGACAAGTTAACCCTCAGCCAGGGAGCTGCTGTTGTTTGGAGCTGTTGTTTTGTGGTTTAAACCACTGGGAGCCCCATCGGCTGCAAAGACCATGGTCCAAGCCACTTAATACTCCTGCAGCCATGCCACGACAGTTTATCAGGTGTCTCTTTGTCCTTTCATTGATTAATTTATCAGAAAACTCAACGAGGATACATCTATCAAACTGTGGAGTAATAATAATGATAATAGTAGTAATAGTAATAATAATAGTAGTAATAATAGTAGTAATAGTAGTAATAATAGTGTTGCTGATAGTCGAGGTCAGCACAGTACAGCTGAATTTTGGGCTGAAATTGAATCCTTGCTGTCCTTACCCTGTCCTCTCCTCTTTGACCCCCTCCAGGCTTTGAGGTCACCTGTTCACATTTTCCAATATCTTTGTCAGAGCAGGAAAAAAACTGACAGTTTAGGACACTGAACTGTCGTTCTTCCAGCCGTTTGCCGGTGGATAAGCCCGCAATATGTGCGCCGCTCAGTGACCTGGCCAGCAGCCAAGAAAAACAGTTAATGGAAGCCTCTCCACTAGTTAATGCAGCTGCTCCCCATTACAGGCCAAGGTTCCAGAGTTATAATCCGAGCTGGTGAAATAATTGAACATTTTGGAAAATTGTTGCGCTGACACTGCTCCTGATGTTGGCTGGTTGTCTCCATTAGTGTGAAGGTTTACATTCAACTGCTGCTTTCCTCCCTCCCTCCCTCCCTCTGTAACTGGAACAGGGGCATTGACATCACATGGTCAAGTGAGTGAGTCTGTGTGAGTGTATGTGTGTGAGTGTGTGTGTCTGTGTGTGTGTGTATGTGTGCACACTCAAAATAGTCTGTTAAATAACTTTTCCTAAACATAAAGTAAGAAGAATTGTTTTATACTTTAAAACTCTATACACATAAAAGGTTTTCAGAGGTCATAGCCACTATATAGACATTAAATAAATATGTTAAATCGATACAAGATCAGTAACATCACAAGGTCTCCTGGACCTCCAAAGATGGTAATTCCAGTGTCGACATTAGACATTAGCTTTAACAGCTTTTATAGACCAATGAAAAGCTGGGACTTCTGCTTTGACACAGAACAGACACCAAAAAAACACAACTAACCTACAATACCATACTATTCCTTGTAGTCTAACACCTCTGCACAATATGAAAATGTATGAATTTTACTTACGTATCTTCATTTTACAATAGTTTATACTTGAATACCAGTGTATTTCTTTCTTTTCATTTTAGTGGAAAGCAGGTGCAGATCAACGTGTCTGTCACTGCAGACAAGAAATATAAACAAGACAAGCCAAGACATAAACCAAGATATAAACCACAAAAATAACGATAAATAACAATAGATTCATGTATAAACACATGTACACACGTATACATGTGTGTATGCTTGTACACCCTATATTTACATTTCAGATGCTCCGTTATTCCAACCACCATCAGACTGTACAACAGCAGCTTGGCTTGAATTACATCCTGCTCAAAGCAATGTTTTTGCATCTGTCAATGTCACCGGCACATTTATAAAAGTCGCCTACTGCACACTTGCTACTTTATCATTATATTGCTATTTTTGTCTTTTTTGTCTATATTTTTTTTTTAAATTTTTCCTATTGTATTTGATGCATGTTTTCATGCACTGTTGTACACTTGAATTTCCCCCTTTCCTCCCCTCAATAGAGTATGCCTTATCTTATCTTATCTTATCTTATCTTATACACATACGGAATTTCAGTTTAGTTTATTGTAAATATGCAACAAAACAATCATACTTAGTCCTTATAAATGAAACAGATAAGAAAATAAAACAAACAAAAAACATATACATATACATATACATGAAAACAAAGCATGACTTCATTTGCAGATTCAAAAAGGAGTGAAAGGAAATATAACTTATTTATTCCCACCCTGGAGTGTCATGAACATGTGAAACAGATAATCTGAGAATCAGTAGTGCATCATTACAATTGGTAGACACAAGTCATAACAAAAAAAATAAAAGATAAAAGAAAAATAACACAGAACACCTGCATATTTTATAGCCTCTTAACCTTAACCAACCCCATCTCACAGATCTTTCTCTAAACTTCATGACATGCTGTATATTTCAAGTAAATACATAAAAATACAAAATAATAATATAGTTAAATCATAGTTACACTGAGTGCCTCCATCCTGGCTTTGAGCACACACTGGCCTGCTCCATTCATCTTGGCAACAGAGAGCTCCAGAGATAACATCTCTATTAAAGAGTAAATCCATTGATGCACAGAGAGAGTGCAGTGGGTGGCTTCTATTCTAGCATTTTTCTAATATATGATTTTATCTATTAAATATAGATATATTTAAACAGACAGATACAAGGTGAGCCATTATTTTTCTATGTGGTGTTTTCATGTTCCATTCATGTTCGGTGAAGGTTTCTCCTGGTCCTCTTATTTTCCCATCAGCTAAATATATACTAGGTTAAGTCGCCTGTCTGTCTAGAGATTTACTGGTCCCAATGTGATGCTCTCCAGGCTGTAGAATGGGTTACATCCAGAGAATGAGATTCCAACGTGCAAAGTAAAGGTGAACTTTATAACAGCCGAAGCCCAGAGGTGATGCTTGCACAGTGTGCATCAGTAATTCACACCCATAAAACAACCGGATAATCTTGTCCTGTTTTTCTTAGGAAAATTGGAGATTAAACACAGCACCCAAACGGTCATGGGATTGTCGTGCATATACTAGAATGTCTTTCTGACTCATGTTGACAAAACCAAGCATTCACAGTAACGGAGGGTGTGGTATAATGAGGTGGAGCTGGAGTCTAGATCTGACGCCTATTCCAAATAAGAAGGTGACATTAATGCTGTGCTTTTCGTGGAATTTAATGATTCACACCCTTTGTTGCCCCAAGCTTTTTCACAATTTGAACACATGAACATAAAAGGATTACTGGTTATGTAACACAAATGCACAGGTTGTATTAGCATGACATGTTGTCATCATGATAAAGATGGAAGAATACATGAGGAATGCTTCATCAATTTAAGTCCAATTACCAATGTTAGTAAATATATGACTATGGTCAAAGTAATTTATGATGTGAAGATGAACTAATAATACACTCCTATTGTAATATATATAATTTATTCTTACTCTGTATCTTCAGCTAAAATTAGTCACTTCTAGTACTGGGCTATTATCCTGCCCAATTACTATACACTCTCTTGTCTGGCTGTTCTCTTTCTGTATTCACTCCTGATTTTTTAATTGCTTGCCTTCTGCAACCTCTAACTTATAACCTCTGCTGGAAATTGTATGAGTGCTCAGGCTGTAATTCTAGCACTGATTATATGTTGATATAAATGATCTGTTAGTAATATACTTTTAGATATGATCCTTTAAGTTTAGCTGATAATGCTTCTGGAGGTACATTAGTGAATCTGCAGGACTTTTACACCTGATGGAGTATTTTAGTTTGGATTTGAACTAAACCATCTTAATCATTTGTCCAACACTATAGCAGAAAATATACTCAAATATTAAAGGTTGGACTTAGGGTAGACTTGTTATTTTTGTCTCAGGTGCAAGTTAAAATGAAACTGCAGTAGTGTGTGCTTGTATAGTAAAAGTCAAATATTCATATTGGAGGTTGGTTGGAGATTCTACTGGTCTGTCTTCGTTAAATATTTACTTTAATAAGCTAGTTGTCTGATTGACATTGTTTTGTTGGTTCTGATACTGAAGAAAAGATTGGAAAACCTGCTAGGGTCAGACGATGTGTGACGCTTCGTTCAGCCTGATGTGCTGTGGCAGAAGAAGCAGACAAACAGGGAGACGGGTGCATGCTGCTTGAGGATAATCCTGTCTGATATGCTGAGGGCCAAAAGAGCTGATTTGCAAATTTCTGCATCTCATTGAAACGACCCTGAAATGACACAATGGACTGTACGTAACAGACAGACAAGAGACCTCAGGGGGTGAATGGACATGACTGCTGAAGTGAATGTTTTGAATGTAGATGAAGCACTCTGTGACCCTACCAGCATGGGAAACATACGGAAAACAACAAACATGCACAAACTGACACCAATAAATGTTGATATTAGCTGTTAGTGCCTCACTGCTCACCAAAAGCACCTTAATGAATAATTCAAGATCATTTTTGGATAATATCATACAATTGATTTCTACACGATGACAACGTAACACAAAACAGGGATGGTATCTTCTGTTACTTCCTTGGGGTTAAATGAGGACAAGGATGGCACACTGAAGGAACATGTGTCCGCCATCTGCTGGAGGACAAGGGTACTACAGCAGCTTTTTTTATTTTATTTTATTTTTTTTAATTTTGTACTGATACCTAAATATATATTAGGGTGATTTTGCAGTCTCTGTATTTTCAGCTGTGGTAAGATATGACATCACCTGAGTCAGTTATTGCTGTGGCATTTTTATTTTTTGTCTTTTTGGTACACATTTTAAGGAGACTGTTTTGAGAAATATGTTTTCATATTTTCAGACAGACAGACAGACAGACAGACAGACAGACAGATAGATAGATAGATAGATAGATAGATAGATAGATAGATAGATAGATAGATAGATAGATAGATAGATAGATAGATAATTCTTTGCATTATTCAACAACACAGCTGTAATACTGTAAACTGTATATATTTGAGCTACCCCTTTATGTTTATAGATGTTTAGATATAGGCTACTTTATGTTTATATCTAAATTTACATTTACATATGTTTATTTTGTGTGCTGTGAGTGGAATTTCTACTTGACTGATGGCTGCAGGTACAAAATTACATTTCAGTGTGCAATGCAACTGTAATATCAAAATATATAGAGATCGATAGATAACATTATATCCTCCAAACCAGCAACAGGTACATTACCCGAAGCTGTATTGAAATGACAGAGGAAACCCTGCAATGGGATGGTCTAACACCGACGCGCTCCCGTTGACTCTTTGAGCGCACAGACGACGCAACATTCAGATAGGCTGCTTATTGAGCCAATTGCAAATTTGCCAGTGGTCCAGGATATACTGTACGCCGATTGGCCCAGAAACCCTCGAATGATCGGCTCGGAATTTGTAAAGACTGAGTCAGTGAACACATTAGGGAAAAAGATGTTTGCTATAAAACATGGATTTGGACGGAACGGGAGATAAAGTGTGTCGATGTGTGAATGAGATCGGAGCTCGGCGATATTAACCAAAATCTGGAGATTGTAAGTCATAAATGTTTTTGCATCTTCCTCCAGCGGGCCTGCAGCCTGACTCCTGTTATCTGCTGTAATTGTTGACTTAATACTCCGATTAAAAAAATGCTGGCACTGGATTGCTACAGCTTGATGTGCGTATATTTGTCCGTTACTTCGTGCGTTTATTTGATCATCTGTGGCTACGTGCTTAGAAATGGCACCGCTACATACATCAAAAATCACTAAATTATCTGAAATCATGTATTCTCTACAGGCCTTATATTGGATTTATGAGTAACATATATATGGGTACAGAAGAATGATTGAGGCTCTATAAAGGGCGGCTCTGTTTAGATCAATAGCGAGTTGTCGGATTTCACAATGAATTATTTGTGGAGATGTTGCCCTGCTCTTTGTTTTACTTCTCTAGTGTTACAATCACCTGGGTGGTTAAAGTATAGAGAGCAACAGGTTAAAAAAGACCTATTTCCCTGCAGGTTTGGTCCTCTGTCTGCTACTCTGGTGCTAAACTGACTCTTTTACACCCAGGTGTCAAACTTTGTGGCTGGCTGGCCCTTAAGTGCGCAGGTGGATCCAGGCCAGAGACGGTGAGGATGGGCGGTGGAGGCCAGCTGACAGAGCCTGGAGAACCAGGCACTGGAGGATCTGGTCGAGTTTTCACATGGGAGGAGGTGCAGAGACACAGTCACAGGAACGATCAGTGGCTGGTGATCGATCGAAAGGTTTACAACGTCACTCAGTGGGCCAAGAGGCATCCAGGAGGCTTTCGGATCATCAGCCACTATGCTGGAGAGGATGCAACAGTAAGTATGGGTTTTATAATCTGTAACTGATTTAGCATTATTCATGATTTGATTGCAAGTAGGATCTCCAAATGTCTTTGTTTCTAGGAAGCGTTCAAAGCTTTTCACCATGATGGCAAGTTTGTGCAGAAGTTTCTGAGGCCTCTGCAGATCGGAGAACTGGCTGCCACAGAGCCCAGCCAGGACCACAACAAAAATGTAAGATGCATCTGAGATTTTTAGAGGGTAGTCTTATTTTGGTCCAACAGCTTTGGTTTCACTGGGTCAAAGTGACACTTGTACCCAAACACCTGAGGACACAGTGCATTTAACTGATTTATTCATGAGTCTTACAGTGTTCAGGTCCATCCCAGTCTGCAGTCACTCATGTTTCTTTAGCTCTTAGTTAACTCAGTCTCCTCTAATGATGTTTTCCTCTTCTTAATTCTCACACTTGCAGTCCTTAAAACTGTCTGTCACACCTGCGGATCACTGTTTCCTTGTTTCCCATTTTCTGCTCTCAGCCAGCAATCGTACAAGATTTCCACACTTTGCGGGCACAAGCGGAGGATGACGGTCTGTTTCGAGTTCGGCCCATGTTCTTCTGCTTCCATCTTGGTCACATCCTGCTGCTGGAGGCCCTCGGATGGCTGACCGTCTGGGTCTGGGGGACCAGCTGGATGTTGACGCTGCTGTGTTCAATCATTCTGGCCACAGCTCAGGTGACTGAAGCCTCAATTACTGTTGTTTCAAGACTCCTCTGTTGCTCATACAGTTAGAGCAATTTTGTTTTCAGACAATTTTTTGTATTTATTCTATCAATACACATCATTAAAAAAAGTGTTTTGAAACTTTCTGAAATCAAATATAAGGATAAAGTGCAAACCCTGTAGAGCACATCAGCAGCAGTTTAGTTTTTAAACTTTTTAGGGAAGTGAATGAGGGGATTAGTGGCCTTCTTCTAAAGCTGTGCAGAACCGTTGGCTGGAATTTTTTCCTCCATCTTCAGGAAGTCTCTTCTCACCTCTGGAAGGACTCCACAATTGTACTGGTGCCTAAGACTGTGCAGCCCAAATCTCCTAATGATTTTCAACCTGTAGCATTTACTTCCCTGGCTGTGAAAGTCTTAGAAAAAATGATCAAAAATGAGAGAATGGGTTTGATAGAGGACAACCTGGATCCACTCCAGTTTGTTTATAGGGCTAAGAGGGGTGTTGAAAATGCTGTAGATTAGATTAGATTCAACTTTATTGTCAGTACTCAGTATAATACAGATAACAAAATGCAGTTAGCGTCTGATCAGAAGTGCAAATAGCAGAAGTGCGATATAATACAATTAAATACAATATGTATAGATAGACAATATGCATAGAGTGTGCAATTAAGTACAGCTAGTGCAAATGAAATGGAGAATATACAGATGAGTGCAGTTCTATACATCTAGTGCAAGGAGAGGTTTATAGTAATATACATGGTTATAGTTATCATTAAGGCAATATACAGATGTGTTGTGAATATACAAGAATACAGTTAAATAGGCTGTAGGCACCCTGTTGAACATTGTACAGAACGACCTGGACAGTGTGAGGAATTTTACATGTTTGCTTTTTATTGACTCTTCCTCTGCTTTTAATTCCATATAACTTCACATTTTAGCAGAACGGCTCACAAGCACCTTCCGCAGTGATTATGGTCTGGTATGCTGGCTGATCACAGAAAGTGAGAGTAAACACTCTTTTATCAGATCAGTTCTTTTATCCTCCACTGACTCCCCCCAAGGATGTGTTCTCTCACCACTTTTATTTGTTATATACACAAAAAAATGTCAGATTTGTCAGAGGGACAGATTCATCATTGAGTTTTCTGATGATTCTGTAATTGTGTCACTGCTGAGCATAACCATGTGGTCAGTGCTTTTAGGGATGGATGTAATTGTTCTTTCTTAGACATCGATGTCTCTAAAACAAGAGAAATGATAATAAATGATTTTAGAGGAAAGCCTTCTCCTCTCCCCCTGCACTTATCTTATTATCCATGACCAGCATGTGGAAGACGTGGAAAATTCCAAATACTTGGGGACAATTCTTGACACCAAGCTAACATTTGATGCTCACATTGATGCTGTTTTTGCAAAGGCCCACCAGCGGATACACTTTTATTAGAAGCTCCAAAGTTTTAATGTTGACTCTGTTTTAATGAAAATGTTTTACTCTTGTGTTATGGAGTCTAATGTTTTCTGTTATCTGACCATTATCTGGTTTGGAATACTTAAAAAAACCTCACCTGAAACACATTGTACAGGTATGCAGTAAGAGTGCACACATAAACCTCCAGGAGCTTTCCTGGCTGTAAAATAAATCTCCCTTTGGGGACAATAAGCACACCTCGACCTTGCGTAATGACCTTTCAGTAGGTATGATGATTTTATAATGAATCCCAGGTACACTTTATCTATCAAGGTTAAATCACATTGTCACAAAAATTACATGGGAAGGTATAAACTGTTTTATTAACTATATGGGCAGCAGTGTATAATGTTATTGGTTTTCTTAAATAAAGCTCAATATGTTTTTTTTTTTTCCCCCAGATTCAGTCTTCATGGCTGCAACATGATTTTGGCCACAAGTCTGTCTTCAAGACGACTCATGGGAATCACATCATGCAGATGTTTATCATGGGCCACTTAAAGGTAATATGTTTAAAAGATAGTACACTTAAATATTAGATTTAATATTAGAATTTATTGCAGAAACTAATAACTATTTTTTAGGGAGCGTCTACCAACTGGTGGAATCATCGTCATTTCCAGCATCATGCTAAACCCAATGTCTTCAGTAAAGACCCTGATGTCAACATGCTGCATGTCTTTGTGGTTGGTGCCATCCAACCAGTGGAGGTTAGCAACAAAAAGCTAATATTTCAGGTTAATTAACTGGTCTGTAAACCTGTAACCCAGTCCTGCTCATCTAAACTCTGCTCTGTTACAGTATGGCATAAAAAAGGTCAAATACATGCCCTATCATCACCAGCACCAATACTTCTTTTTTGGTATGTTTTTCATGGAGTTATTCAGAAATAGTAAAGCCATTAATGTATTACACTAGTGATCCTTTTGTTTTTGTTGTAGTTGGAGCACCATTGGTCCTTCCAGTTTACTTCCAACTTCAGATGATGCACTCTATGATTTACCGCCATCACTGGGTGGTAAGATTATGTTATGTTATGTTATCTTTAATCAGTCAGTAAAAATGTGGCATAAGTATAGAAATTGGTTTCAGGTAAGTCTCTAATAGCTTCAAATGTAATGATTATATTTCTCTTCACAGGAGCTAGTTTTGGCCATGACTTTCTATCTTCGGTACTTCTGCTGTTATTTACCCCTGTATGGTCTGTATGGGACATTGGCACTCATCACTTTTGTCAGGTAACTTTTTTTTTTTTTTTTTTTTTAAGAGAATTAACTGAAAAACATTTTTTGCAACTAATTTAGTAAAATTATTATGCTTGATTTTGGATTTTAAGTGATTATACATTTAGAATATAAGTTGGTGCATTAAATAAATATATAAAGCTGTATGACAGTTGTACAACAGTTAAATGACCACAAACATGCTGTTATTCTTATACTCTATTATTCATCAACAAATTATTTAGTAATTCTGTAAAACTGATGCTGTACTTTTGCAGGTTTCTGGAGAGTCACTGGTTTGTGTGGGTGACTCAGATGAATCATTTGCCGATGAACATAGATCATGAGGCGCACAGGGACTGGTTGACCATGCAGGTGCCTGTTTCACCTTAGTTTCATCAAACCAACTGTTGTGAAACTAAGTCACCTGTAGATGCTGCTGTTGTATTAACCTCATCTGTACTTGTATGTTTTAGTTACACGCCACCTGTAATATTGAACAGTCCTCATTCAACGACTGGTTTAGTGGACACCTCAACTTCCAAATTGAACACCAGTAAGTCACATTTATTCTAGGAAACTGTGTCTGAAACACTGCATATTAGAGCTGAATTCAGCTAAATCTATGGCTGTCACAGTGATTACATTTTGTCTGACCATTAAGAATTATTTGACTTACTTTTCCTGTTAATTTTAAGAAGTTGACTGTGTAAATGATTTGTTTTCCATTTAAATTGACTGCATACTAGATAGAGAGGAATATTTTTTTAAACTGTCTTTTTTTAAATAGAAAGCCAAATATCCATTGCATACAATGATTATAGCCTTATTCCTTAAAGAAAAGAAAATAGAATGGACAAAGAAAGAGACAACGATTATATAGATAGCTGTATATATAT
>JAPSES010000249.1:4898619-4912070 GCA_029822895.1 Maxillicosta whitleyi
ACCCATGGAAGGATCAGAACTATTTGTGCAGTTAAATCCACTGAATGTCTCCTGGAATCAGAACCAAAGGTGGTGACATCAAATATTGCATGTGTTACTTTTTTTTGGCTGGCCAGTATATTAAAATGCTGTATTTTTCCTTCAAGGATTTGTGAGGCATAATAGTAAAGTAACGGAAAAAAGGAAAGCTCTGCTGGTACTATTACGGTGCAGCTGCTCACCTGGTTGTAGATGCCTTCAGGCTCGTCTACGACATCTAGGATGTTAAATGGTACATAGCCAGTCTGCCCACTGCGATTCCTTAGTTTCCACCATTGTTTGTCATCCTCAATCACCTGTGAGACACATTTCACACCTCAATACCCAGAAGTGAATCCTGTAATTAAGCCCCAGTTGCAGAGTCATCACCACAAACTATTGACCTAGATACAGCACCTACATTTAACCTCACAGTAGGTTCAGAACAGTCTGCATCATCCCTTAGAGGAGAGAGACATATGTTGTTTTTACCTCAAGGACTTCATCTTGCAGCACTGACAACTCGTTGGCATTTCTTGCTACAAAGTGGTAGAGAATTTTGGCATATTTGCGGGTGTGGGGCATTCCATTGTATGATCTGTTAAGGCAAAAATTATGCTCTTATTACAGATTTTTTATGCTGTTTATACACTGTTGTCCATGAAGTTGAAATAATTTTGTTTTCAAACACATTACACATTGCTCTTTTTATTCTTATTTTAATCACTTTTGACCAGATACAATTATACATACTGAGTCCCAGTTACACTTTATCTGTCAAGAATAAATCACATTATCGTAATCATTTTATGATAAGAGGCAAAAATGTTTTATCCCAACTTTATTGGCAACAGTGTAGCAAACTGTGGTCTGTGGAAAACAGATTGAATACTTACCCATTTGAAGGGCTTGAAGAGTGATTTCCACAATACTGTGAAAACAGAAAAAGTATTACATTTTGTATATCTAGTAAATGTAATGGTGAATACATTTGCAGACAGAGCCTTACACTCTCCCTCTGTTTCCCTGTCTCGGGTCCCTCAGTTTCCCATGGGGCAGTCCTAAACAGATCTGCTGATGGCTCCCAGCCATTACGAAACTTGGGGAAGTAAGGAGGAGCACACTGATCCTTAGGCCACTCTGCTCTGCAGGAGAAGGAACAACGAAAAGGTCAAAAGGAAGACCTCTAAGACAGCGGTTTTCTAAAGGTCTCTCCATCTTCACAAAACAATGTCCTATAAATTCTAGAAAAGTTTTTTTTTTATAAAGAATCATTACTATTGTGGAAATATTGCAATAGGAGATGGAAAACAGTTGAACAGTTTAAGTCTTCATTGTTGTTCTTTACTGCTTATAGAAACAGAGAAGAAGAATGTTGTTAGCTCAATTGTTTGTGCTGTTCCTGCTAATAAATGAGCAGAAAGCAGACTAACATGGCAGTTTTACTGTTGTGATGCTGATTTCAACCAAAGTTCATCAGCCTCTGAAATGGTTATGGAAAATGAGGAAAGAAATATGAAACCTACAGTGTTGTTTCGTTTTTAGGAGCATAAAGGAACCAAGAAAATACCACCAAGAAAATATATTATGTCAATTACTCCTGCCTGTTAGCTTTGGCTCAAAGAAACTCATTTACATAAATCAGGTAAAATTATGATGAACAAAACAAACTGCTCTAGCTGATGCTCATTAAATTTTTAAGAGATGTAGTTGGCATGGATAAATACTTTGAAAAGTCATCATCCGTACTATGCCAGTCTTATTACTATCCCTTTCTGAAATTGTTTAACATAAGACCAATTAGTTCAAGTTTTAATGATTTCCTCTGTGGTTGTTTTGAGTTTTCTTTTTTTTTTTTTCCTTTTTTTTTTTTTTTTTTAACCAATTAAATTGTTTTGCAGGTGTGTTTTTCTAATGCAAACCAAGGTTTGGATGATAAGGATAAAAAACTAACTCCTCAATATACATTTTTGGAAAACCTGTAGCGCTGATTACTGGATTATTTATTTATTTATTTTTTAGGTTTTACTTAATTTGCAGTTGCATACTCTTGGAGTTTCATACTGTCTTCCACATACAGCTATTGTAGATAATTTCACCATCTTGATAAATAAATTATCAACAATAATTGCAGTCGCATTGCTTATGCCATACATGTCATGACATTTATTTCTGTCCAGACTGTAATTTAGACCAACATCTTGAATTAAAATGGGAGACTTACAACACTGCATAAAGTTTTCTCCAGAACATCCCTAAGATTTTCCATTCCAGTCTGAACTCTGTGTTAGCCAATCCACTTGTGATACAGTCTCGGAACCACTCTTTAACAATGTAAGCCTGATGAATCCTGGCATTGTCCAATCTTTCTGTTCTCTAGTAAAAATGGTTGTTTAAGAAACGAGAAGCTCGTCACTGCATCTGTTAGTTAAAAACAACAACAACAACAACAACTTGTTGCCATTGCAACATAATGGTTAAATGCAGATGTGGACTTGTTTTTGGACTTGTTATGTTTTTAAAGGCACCCACAGAAAATGTGGTATTTGGAAAATTGGACATAAACCAAAAAGATGTGACTTATGGGGGTCCCTGGCCCCTACAAGCTTTAAAGTCCACTCTCTAAGTCCATTATTTGTACAGACAGAGGCCTGTGAAATGCTCTTGTACCTGGGTTTTGTCCATCCGTCACCCAACAGCTCAAAGATGGTCATCTCTTTGGGTGTCAGATGTCCTCGCAGGAAGTCCACAGTATCTTTGGACAGGTGAGGGGAGATTATCGAACGTGCCAGTTCAGGAGTGCCACAGCTCTGTAGGACCTGTGAACATACAGTTACAGAAAAACATTATTAGACCATTAAAAGTCATCAAAAACAATCGTTATGTGATCGATAACTCCTGTGTGTATCAAGTGACTAAAACAGACAGAAAAGAAAACATGGAATGCCTAAAAGCACTGTTTTTGTCAGTACAATGACATAGGTTTTGATGTAAGAGCTTAAGTGATTTTGGTTTTTATCAAGAAAACGTCAAAAACATCAGCTGTTAAATCAAACTCTAATGAGCTATTTTTGTTGTCATTATATTTGTTAAAGCAAATGTACCTTTAGTTGTACTGGCATTAAAATGGACAAGAAATGAAAGAAAACAAGGGTGGTCTAATAATTTTTTCTGCAACTGTATTTAGGTGTTGTAGAAGAAAATAACAAAATAACAACCCATAATGTAATAACGACCCATAGAGGCGTTATTACATTGTGGGTCGTTATTTTGTTACTGGCTTCTACAGATGTTTAGACTCTATTAACCTCACAGTGACTCACATTAGAGACAAATACGGAAGATATCAGTTACAAAACAACTAAATAAATAACTGATGCAGTATGTGCATATGTGAAGAAAAAAACAACTGAACATCTATAATTGAAAAAAAAAAATCGTAATAAGATCTAGATCAGTGTTTCCCAACCAGTATACCGTGGTACATTAGTGTGCTGTGAGAAGTCATCAGGTGTGCCATGGAAAATTATCCAATTTCACCTGATTGGTTCTGTAAGCCCACAGTGTGATACTGATCCATAAACTGCACACACCAATGATCCAGTCTGTAACAGTCTGCTGCTTCTGTTTGATAATAAAAATAAAAGTGAACTGGTTCTGATATGGTGCATACTGTTAATAACCCCCCCCCCCAAGCAGTGATGCATGGATTAGTGAGTTACCCATGAACCGTGGGTATCGGGTTGGGGCGGGACGGATATGCATCCCATAATATACAACAATATACAACAGACTTCAATCTGGGGGCTCAGTCTGAGGGGTCTCTGGTGCACTGCTCTGAGCTTTCTTGCTCCAATTCAATAAATATACTTTTTGTGACATTTTGTGCCTTGTGATCTTTCTAATGTCAAATATGTGCCGTGGTGCCAAAAAAGGTTGGGAAACACTGATCTAGATGATGTAACATTTATAATTAGCTTATTGATTTAACCCAGTACATGATTTCAATACTTGTCAGTTTTAGAAAAGATATTGGCTCTTTAGTGTTATCTTAAACTTATCAACCAAGTCTGTGCAAAGGTCATTGTTTCATGTCCACTTCAGCCTAATCACTGCTCTGTGTCTGTATTCAGCAGTATCAAAGGTGTGGCTGAGGATTACGGCTTGGGAAACCAGCATTATGTAACCACAACCACCTATGTCACAACTGAAAGACATGTTGCTTCAGTGTGGTAAGAGTTGAAGTTGAATGGGGCAGAGGGGTGTACTGTTAAGAAATAAAATAAAATAAAATAAAATAAAAACAATAATAGGAATGTCACTGGCAATAATCCAAATACAAAACATTTGGCATATCTGCAAATTTAGAGTATCTACTCAAATATGGCTTCAGGGTAAGCATTAAAGGTATCCTATGACACAGACAATGAACTGATGCTAATTTTCACTGTTGACATTTGAAAAATTCTTTATCAGATGACGGCACCTCCTTTCCTCATTTATTCATTCACATACCTTGCACACATCATATTTCATGTTCTACTTACCAGCTCCAGAGGACCAAAGAGGAAATGCACCAGCTCAGATGCATTTGGATTCTGTATGTGTTTCTTCAGTTTGGCCTGCAGGAGGTGCAATGATAGATACGAGTGAGAGAGTGATACAGAAAGGGCAGCTAAATGGGGAAGGTTGTGAGCTGTGGTATCTCACCAAGAGGTTGAAGGCCAGCTTCAGTTTCTGCAGGCTATCAATGAACTCTTCTTCAGTGGGGGGCTTGGCGCGCAGGGTCAGCATGCCCTCTGCAAAGAACCAGAGCAGACCAGAAACAATGACCACATGCAGACTCCTGGGTTACTACGCAGCGTTACACAAACGACATAGGCTTGCTTTTCTGGCCAGGGCTCAATGACACATGTTATATTGGAAATTACATATATTTATATATTTTTTAATTTAAATATTCATTAAAAGAAAAAGGTCACCATAGCCAGAAAGTTACAGAAAAAAATATATATAAATCAAGGTTTCTCAACTAAAAAGTCCCTTAGTTCTCATTAAAGGTTTGACTTTTGTAGTTTTTATAAAATCAAATTAACTTAATCTTAAAGCTTCAACAGGCAATATTTTTCACATTAGTGGACACTTTCCAGTATATTATACATGAAGTGGCCTGAGAGGAAAGAAGACTTCTGTACCTTCACTTGGCTCTGTTTTCAGACTTTAGGAAATTTGACCCACATGTGTTCTCATTTACTTACACTGCTCTTTTATTGACTCACTTACACATTAATACCTCTGAATCCCTGGTACGAGGGGGATCATTGTACAGGGATGCTAACTTTTATCTGATAAGAATAACTTTTGACACTTGACTGCAGAAAAGGGGGAGTGAAAACATGATTGACACCGATAAGAACCAATCACTGTTTCTACCATATATAGACTTTGTTGCTCATCAATGAAGCAACATGGCAGCTCAGCTAACACTGAAATTTCCTCTCTTGATATCTGCAAAATGAAGCTTTAAGTTTTTTGTTTTTTTTTAATTATTATTATTTATTAATTCTTCTTGTTGTAGGTGACCCCAAAGTTGAGAAAGTGATTCTCTACATAGAGAGAATACATCACTCTGTCTGCGTAGTCAGGGACAACACATGTTTACAGTAGATTAGCTTTTCATCTTAACAAAAGATGTGATAGGCCTTGACCAAGCACACAGAAAACATGTTTCAGAGTCATGTCATCTCACTGCACAAGGAACAACGTGTGAAAGTGTGTAAAAACACATCATCACACCACTGCCACTGCTGGGCGGTACAGCATTACTCAGCATCATGTATTAGTAATATTATTACTTTACATAGTAACAACTCTCTGTATTTACTTCAGTTGGCAAATAAGACTATTGTCTTAGTCTCTGTAAAAATTTGCCAACATTTGACACATCTCATCTATTTTCTGTTTTTATCATCATGAAAAATTTAAAGTTAATTTGCCTTGTCTGATTTTCTGCCCCCCTCTTTTTTTTTTTTTTTTTCAGCCAATAACAATAACAACTAGCATAAAAACTCAATACCTTTGTGTGATACATCAAACACAACCACTACCAATTTTGTGGTTGTATTAAGAATCTAATGACTCAAAAGAGCACCCTGAGGGAAGTAATAATATTACCTCAGTGATACCATGTGAGTAATGAACATTGTATTAGTTAACAAGGAGACCCAAACAGGCCTTTACTACCACATATACATCTCTGGATTAGAGTCCCGGCCACAGGACACAAAGAGACACAAAGGCAGAGTGAGCAATATGAACATATTGTCACTGCAATCCTTCCACCACATCAGAAGAAAGGGAGACAGACCTGCTGGTCCTTTCTTCTTATTCTTCTTACTCTTGTTGCGCAGGTTGAGCTGGGAAAAGGCCTCTGCTGCCTTTTGTAGGCGCGCCACAAAGATCTCTATGTCATCCAGGGCACAGTTAAGGATTTGCTGAGAGAGACAAATGTTGTTGTTTACTTCTAGAACATGAGTGTGTCATCGTGAGACGGTGAATGAAACCGTGTAATACCACGGCAGGTGTTAATGTGGAAAAAACACTCACCACATCCTTCTCAATGCGCCGGGCCAGGTTTTCATGGGACTCTGTGTCGTTTTGTCCAGACACTCGTCTATCTGTTTTCAAATACAAACATTTATAATCACATTTCCAACCAGACAATGTGTCACATTGGACCATTCACACGGACATTGAACAGTCACTAGAGCAACATGGGTTTCGTTAACAGGGATGAAACCACATTATGGTTAGTGGACCATACCACTCTACTTCAAATGAATATGTGTTCCACTGTGTACATAGTAAAGGGTTCCTGCCCCATATCTGCCCCACTTATAGAGTTGTTTACACCATAAGGTCTGCTTCTTTTCTAAACTACTAATACTACATAATCTCTCACAATATTTGCTTTACTTGTTTTATCATAACTCATTGATTTTATCTTGAACTCTGACTGAGCATATGCATGCGCCTATATTGATTTTTCCTGTTTTTTATTGACTTATTGGCTTTTATTTTTGATTATTTCCTTTTGCTCATGTCTTGTAAAGCACTTTGGTCAGTTCATGTTGTTTTAGGTGTGCTATAGAAATAAATGTGACTTGATTTGACTTACCGTGATGTTGTGATGTGTTTGTAGCTGCTACTCGTCCTTTCTGAGCAGGAGCAGGCGACGGGCCCTTAGGGGGGAGGATGGTTTCTCTGTGACGCTTCATTTTTTCCTGGTTCACCCTGGACAAGACACCAAAGAAATCTTAAATACCCCCACATCAAATTTGCCAACCACCTTCTTAAATTTGTACTTAACAGCAGAAACATTTGACTGTGTATTTGTGTCTACATGCATATGAGCATAGAGAAGCAGCAGAAAATATTCTTACTTCAGTGTCTGAAGTCTCATTTTCTTTCCATGCTTGTTGTCTCCAATGGCACTGTCAATGTCTGCATGAACCATCTCAGCCTGGAGAACAAGGGTAACAACTCAAAAATAAATCAAAAGCAGCTTTTGCACATGCAGTCATGGTCCAGATTCACAGCTAATCATATGAGTTTTCCTACAAATTTCCTGCTGTAATCTTAAAATCTTCATAAAAGCGAATTGGCAAATACTATATACATTATTGCCCATAAAGTAGGAATAATTTTGTTTTTATTCCACATCGATAATCACCTTTGACCAGGTGTAATGATTACATACTGAGCCCCAGTTACACTTTATCTGTCAAGAATAAATCATATTATCACAATAATTTCATGAGAAGAGGTAAAAAAAAATATATTTCATTACAGATTTATGGGCAACAGTGAACATCCATGTTGGTAAAATTGTAAAATCCTGTTCTGATTTCATTGATTTTAGGTTTACAATCAAGGTTAGACCTTGATTAGACCTGAAATAACTGCATCAGATAGACCTTTTTTACTCTGAGCATCTGATCCACAAAACTGGTTGCTGCAAAACTAATGAAGCAACAAACCAAACTTTTACTAATTACAGGCATTAGAATGGTCCGATTTATAAACTTGAACATTACATTTAACACCGTTCATTGGTGATTGAAAAATGTTACCAAAGGTTTTGTCAACTAGAAATGGCTTTTCTAATGCTCACTTCAGAAATACAAAATAACAAAATGGAATACATATGCACACATATGTATGGGATATGTATAGCAAGTAGGTGGAGGTGAAACAAAATCCATCAATATTTCAGTTTAATTATCTGTTATACACATTTTTTTTCACACGTCATCCTGAATGTCTCGTAAAATATTCTGAAAGTGCTGTGTTGTTGTTATATGTAGGGCATGATCCACCCACTTTAGTTAATGATTGCAAACTGAAGTGGAATGACCTTTTTCTTTTCACTCACAGCCACACACAGTGTCTATGGAGTAACATCTATAATATAACACTCCATCAAATATATAGGCCTGGTCTTATGAATCGTTTGTGAGCAAGGTTAAAAAGTCAAAAGGAGTCACATGAACACCTCTAACAGTTCTCATAACTGACCTAACGCACCTTATATTTATGAGTGGCATAAAGCAAAACCAATCAGACACAGACGGTAACACATCGGAACTGAGCCAACTGTTTGTAGATTTCCAGTCAAAACCCACCTCCACCTCGTCGCAGTGGAAGAAGTGAATGTCGGGTTTGTGTTGCTCTTTGTCTTGACACACGAGTAGCAGCACTGAGGGGTAGCGTGTCTGATTCAGCACCGTCTGACACAGGTGGATGGTTGGGAGAGGAAAGTTCTCCAGTTCCTCCTGTGGAAGCATAACAGGATCATAGTAAGAAGGTAGAACATGTAGGTAGAAATGTGAAAACTCACCGTTTCATTGAGAAAAAGCAGGGAATCTTCAAAAATATATATGAAGGAGACAGGAATTTGTAGACAATAATGATCATGCATACCCATAAGCAGCTTCAAAATCCTCCAAATAAATTTTAGTTACATTCTATATACAAAAAAAATCTAAAACTGTATTCATGTATCAATAAAGAAAATGTCAGTTTTGCAATTATGATATGGCCTGCAGTAAGTGTGAAAAAACTGTGTATATTGACTCAACAGTTTCTGTCTTTCTGTTTCAACTAAATATTATCCAAATATTATATAGCCTTTTCTGAAATAAAGAAATTATTTCACCTATCATTGAACTAACTGCACATTAATACCCAACAAATTAAATGCAGTATTAATTTAATTTAGAAATAACTGAATAGTTTTATTTCCCCTCATCCCTTTCAATTATTGACTTTTAAAACCAACAAATGACTTCTCGAAATAAAGTACATAAAGTAATACCTGTAACACTTAAGAATAATTAAATGAACAAAGGTCAGAATCATGTCTGTAGGTTAGATAACATGTTTTGGCCTAACAGATAACATATTTTGGCCTGATAGATAACATGTTTTGGCCGTCACTTTTTCTGTCACATTCTTATGTCTTGTCGCACATGGACTGTTAGAGCATATGAGTAAAATGTTTTTTTCTTATTCTTTGCAATGTGCTTATTGTGATGATGAAAATATGCTAATACACGGTTTCTCATTAAGTTTGAATAATGTTGTTTTCATACACATTCCTCTTTTCATTACTATTTATATACATCAGTACTTTCCTTTGACTAAGTGCAATGATTACATACTGAGTCCCATTTACACTTTATCTATCAAGAATACATCACATTGTCACAATCATTTCATGAGAAGAGATAAAAAATAGTTTCATTTACAGTTCATGGGCAACAGCGTATAGTGGCAAATGCTTAATTCAGAAGGTTACATCTGTGACTGTAACTACGAATGTATTCTGATGATGTAACGATGAAAGTGTGTGTACAGGTGAGGAGTTGTACCTGTGTGTCACAGTCCAGAAGTCTGACCGACTTGTCGGTGACCTGTAGGAGCATCTCCTGGGTCCAGATCTTGTCTTTTGAATCGAGGAGGGCAAGTTTCTTGGTGGCATCATCCACTGTTGCAATGGACTCTGCCTTGTCCATAATAAATGTGGAGAGATGCTGAGGAGAAGCAGCCAGAGAGTAACTAAATACTGGATGGAAACTAGAAGAAGGAAGGTACGATTTGGAAAGTGTTGAACTATAATTTAAAGTCATATCAAATTCTAGAAAACTCTGTATTAAATACGTCGGCAGTTGTGTATTTTGCTGTGACCATTTGTTGTTTTATCAATTTGCACTATTACCGCAGTCATAATTCTGCCAACGTGGCTGTTTTGTGATTTGTGATAACGTGTTTGATAGCGAGTATGCAATGACACAAATCCTGTGAAAACACAGGGCATAGTTCAATACATTCAATTTGGCTGTTCATTTTATTAAGAAATAAAGCAAATCTATTAAGATAATAATTACCTTTTATTTTTTGGGGAAAAATACAATATGCTATAATATGTATGTCATATTCTGTGCTTTTGTCCATGTTTACTGACATGTTTAAAGAATCTGAAAGACTATTTCTAAGTATATTTTTAAGTGTAAGATCTCTCATTTGTAATCTCAACATGCATTTAAGTATTTTTGTATATTTTTTGCATGCTTATTTATGCAAAAACAAACATGACCTGTACCACACTGCTTCCCATAAAGTTGAAATAATGTTGTTTTCAAACAATTTCCTCTTTTTATCCCTATTTATACACATCTGTAATCACCTTTGACCAGAACTCCCGATTACACTTTATCTATCATGAATAAATCACATTGTCACAATCATTTTATGAGAAGAGGTGAAAGTATTTTATTCCAAAGTCATGGGCAACAGTACTTTTTCAGGTTAAATTGATGGGATCAGCTTGAACCTATGCTTGACAGACAGGTAAACAGATAACAAAAGAAAACAGTAAAGAT
The DNA here is from genome assembly GCA_029822895.1 of Maxillicosta whitleyi. Classification (NCBI taxonomy): domain Eukaryota; kingdom Metazoa; phylum Chordata; class Actinopteri; order Perciformes; family Neosebastidae; genus Maxillicosta; species Maxillicosta whitleyi. The sequence goes on from JAPSES010000249.1 coordinate 4,909,581, forward strand.
AATAAATTACATGAAAAACACAAAATGGGTATTGTTTCACACAAATATATATATTAGAAATATAATTCAGTTAATGATAAAATAAAATATGATAAAATGATAATATATAGTATGGTACAGTGTTCTTGTGAACTTTCTAACAATATACTAATGAAGTTTATAATTATTATTATTTGTATTTGGCTTATTTTCAGAGTAACATTTAGAGTTAAATACATCTCCCAGGCTTTTCTATTTAATCTGTCTGTCATTAAATAGCATTCTATTTTTTTTTTTTTTATATATAGATTTACTTCAGTACCAAAATACTTTTAATGCATAAAACTCACAAAACCCACATAACCCACAAATACAGCTCTTACCTCGACATGGTACTGTGACGTCTCGTGCATAATAAAATTGGAGTTGGAGTATTTTTTCCTCTGTTCTGTTGATAAAAAAAACAAAAAATTGAAGAGTTAGCAGGAGAAAACCTTGTTGTGATGGCTCCGTATATATATGTATTCTACATAGGCAGCAGCGACACCGACCTGAGGTCCACATGTTGAACGTATCAGTGAAGAGAAGAAAGCAGGCACTAATGTACGAGCTAAAAAGACTGGCAGGGCAATAAGGAAGTGACAGGGACGTGTAATATGTCTGCAATGTTTTACAGGACAACTGAATGCATTTCATAGTGTATTTAACAGCAAAGTTTAAAGTAAGTAGAGGAAAAGCTGTAGGGTATACAGAGTGTTTGTATTATTACATATTTGACATAATTCTGCTCAAACTGCATCCTGCCAGGGGGCATTACAACGGTAACGTACCTACCTGTCTGAGAGGTTAATTATTAAATATCATATCAAAGAATCTCTGTTACTTGATTTGCCCTTCTCTTACATGGTGAAGCTGACATTAAACCTGACTTGATCCATACAGAGATGTACCACAGGGTCAAAAATTATTGGCAACATAATGCAAATTGTCACATGTAACATTGTATTCTGCAAGAAAGCTTTAAATCACTGCAAACCTTTAGTGTTTGTACTTCACTTCATTAGTAGTAAGTAAACTATACATTACTAAAAATTCCTGTCAGAACTTCCACAGTTATCTGTATCTAAATGACTCTCAGTCTGCAAATCCAAATATATGCAGTTTACTAAATAATAATCTGACATTTTTACATTTCAAAGCCACCAAACTGTAAGCTTGTATAATCACTTAAACAATAAAAAAAAATGCATTTTTTGATCAACTAAAGATAAACATTTTGAAGCTTGAACTGAGCAAATTCTATCAACATTTTTATGAACATAAGTTCAATATAAAGTGATATAAATTTTTACATCCAAATGCTGTAGCTCCCTTTGTACCTCCCATTTTCAGAGCAGCACAATGTGTACCAGTAGTTGAGTATATTGTTTTTAAACCGTTAAATGAGTGTGCCAGTGTGCTCACTGACCTATTTACCAGGTGAATAGTCGGCAGGTAACAAGTACGGTTAAATGAGAACATGTTCCAATCAACTCCACTTCCAGTTCTCATATCAAGTCTCTCTCTGTCCTCAACCTTTTGAAGCTACAGAAGATTTGTATCTTGGCTTTTCCATGCATGTATATGTACACATACAACACAAAGCCATTACTGTTTGTGTTACACTTTAGGATGGGTGTCACAGTTCAACAGGACACTCCTTGTTTGATATTCACTTATAGATGATTTACTATTTCCAAGAACAAACAGTTCCAATTATTCATGGTTTATATCATCAAAAGATATTTAAATGGATTATTTTGTACAAATGTGAGCATCATCAGTGTCTAAACAGTGCAATGGTTTGTCTGTCCTGTTCCTGCCATTTCCTCTAAGTTGATTCCTTCCTGCTCAGCTCCCCACAGGTGAAACACAAGCGTCAGGTGCTGTTCTGAAAGTGGAGCTCACTTCATGTCTTATTAATGACTGACTTTTATGCCAATCAATTCACAGTGCTGCGACAGCTTGCAATAAGAGCCACTTAGTAGGCAGATGGGCAGATCCTCAGGACTCTCCAGAGTCAATGACCAGTGATAAACATGGCTACCTGGCAGATGATCAAACCCATACAAGGCCCAGATCAATCAGACAACCCAACCTCCCAAATAACTGCTTCATCAGATTGCAAATGAGCTTGGATGTTTAACCTGGCATGACCCCAAAGCTAAAAACAGCACCTTCGTTACAGTGAGCTGCACATTTTAAACTAGAAAAGCACTCAGAGAGCGCAAACCTCCACCAAGCAGCACAGTTCCCCCACATATTGTGATTGACACCCCACAATATTACTCCCACATTTGTTTTTGTTTTTTTTAATATATTTTATTAGATTCTTGTGACTGGAAACATGCCCAAAGAAATTACATGCTGCTAAGAAAGAAATTAACAAATCAAGATTTCCGTAATGGTGGTTTTCTTCAGGATCTAGCTCCATAACTATTGAAGATACGTCTATAGAAAAGTCCATGGATT
>JAPSES010000249.1:4912170-4936367 GCA_029822895.1 Maxillicosta whitleyi
ATCCAGGATTTCTTCTGGATCACCCCCAAAAGTTAATCATTTCTTCCTTGTGCCATTGCCAACAAATCCTGAAAATTCCATCAAAATCCGTCCATAACTTTTTGAGTTATGTTGCACACAATCAGACAAACAAACAAATGCCGGCAAAAACATAACCTCCTCGGCGGAGGTAACTATAAAATAGAAAAAGGTAATAAACACTCTACATGACAAGTCCAACCACCCATATGACTCTAACAATCAGTAATTGTATTGGCAGCTCTCTCTCTCTGAGTGCAAGGCACCCTTTGGATACAGAAATATGCTGCTCTGTTCATAAACATTTGACCATATGTCATCAGACAATATTACACAGACACAAAAAAGAATCAGATTCTAAGATAAACAGTCATTAAATGAAATTATATGAAATACAGGAATACAGACATACATCATGTAATTGTCAAAAACAATTGAAGCCATGATGTCAGTTTATGACATACATACTTTTACAACAACGTAGCAGTTACCAAGTACTGCTACCCATTGACTCAATCTCAGTCCAGAAGTATTTTACCTGTAAGAGACATGCTCCTCAATGATAAACCTTCCAACAGATTCAGAAAGCCACTGGATACTGTGAAGACCAAAGACGATGAGCCTAAAGTGAAGCCTCTGCCCTGTCCTAAGGCTGCTGATAACAGATCAGATGGGAGGACCTGTCCTACATTTGCATCACTTGCTGCTTCACTTGTGAATGCTGCGGAGTTTTGCATAAATGTGTAGGAGCTAAGACTTCCTCTATTTGTTTATTCATCAAGTAGCGAGCAGGGGTCATATATCTATCCATCTACAGCTGTCATGGATGATGAACTGCATTGCGTGTTACAGAGATGCATTGATTAACTGGTTTACCGGTTTAATCAGCACTGGTTGGTCAAAGTCAGCACTACCTTGATGTTTTTGTGGTTAGTTTTATGTTTTGGTCCAAATGTATATATTTACTTATTTAATTACATGTCCGTACTAAAACATTTTTATTTTAAAGGCATAGATTTTGCTACATTTCCCTTCTTGTAATATAGATGGAATGAAACAGATACTATTGGAAACAATGAGGCAAACACCTCTTTTCGTTGGCTGACTGTATCCGTCCCTGAACCCTTGCATCGATGTCACATGAACCTCGCAGGAAGAAAACAAGACATCCTCCTTGACTACAAGCTGTTAGTCCAACATGGTTCCTGAATTACAGGTGACTTATTGTCACTGCCAGCCACTGTTAAATTCTGCATTTAACTACAAACTACATTTACTGCAGACACACTGTTATTTCAGCAATTTGCAACAATTACTGAGTGCAGTGGCATTATCATCTCTGTCAGTCATGTGATATGAGTTTCAGACATATTAGAGAGGATGGATTCTGTTGGGTTTCTGTATATTGGCATGAGAGTCTGGTTTTGATCAGTTATATATATGTAAAGTCTCATGAAATAACTTTTTCTATGATTTGGCATTAAATAAATGCAATTTGATTGATTGACTAATTGATTGATGATTGATAAAATGTCTGAAACTCTGATGTTTAGATAGATAAAATTAAAATCTATTGATTGTTGCCGGTTATCCAGTTCCTAATGAAATTCTGGTAATACTGACAAAATAATTGGCTATACATTTCTAAACTATCATTATTCCAGCCTTTAGAATTCCACTGTTGTTCAATGTCTACTTTCATGCCTCTCCATTTAGACAGGCAGGCTGCTATAATCCTGCAGTGAGGAGGTGGTGACCATCTGCCACACACGATGAGAGAAGCCAGTGAACGCCAGCATTGCCTCATCACACATACAGTGGGATACTTCAAGGGATGGGCTCAGTCACTGTGTCTCCTGCGGATATTTGGATAACTTAAGGTGCAAAAATGTTTCACAGATGACAAGGTGCACAGTCAGATACTTTGGGAACATCTTGCATCGCTAGAATACCATCATCTGTTATTTGAGGTGCTTCTAAATTTAGAACAGCACTGACATGCATAAAAAAGCTTGAGATTTGAGTTTCTATCTGGACCTCTGATATGCTGCACAATGTGCCTCTATGCTGTGGAAGGAGGTGCTGGCAGTGACCAATGAGCTAATGTCTGAGGCAGTACGAGGTGGAACAGAGCTGAAATAGAGTGGTAGAGTCCACCTTTCCTTTTCCACTTTTCAATGGTGTCTTTATTTACAGTACCTGCAAGACATGGGCATCCCCACCCTGTTCCAACCACACATTAAAAACAGGCACACCCTGCTAATGTAACCTGCATTTCAGTCATACAAACACACCCTATCACAAGTATGTAGAAGCAAAAATATAGTGTTGTGTCATTTCAGCGTCAGTACAGTCTCAATTTGATGCACAAGAAATATATTATACGAACACAAGAAGAGCCAGTCCAAACACACAAAAAGTTAATACTCCTTTTGGTTGCCCTGCCTCCCTCCCATGTCCCTCAGAGCCTGACAAAGGTGTCAGCAAGCTGAGCATGATGGGGCCCCTCTGCAGGACCTTGGCCCCCTCTTATCAGTGTGTATTCTGGAGAGAGGACTGTGTTAATCCTCTGAGGCTGGGAAACTGCAGTAACATTCAGCAGAGTGAGTCTGCTGGATTTCCTCTTAAATTCATTTGCATAGTAAAATTGAATTTTGTTGTGATTTGATCTCGCAGCTCTATCACCTTTAGCTTGTAATGAAAATGAAGGATAAGGCTGGAATTGGTGCATATATTCTGTGCCACATAAGACGTTAAAATGGATGAAACGTATATGACTTTTTAAATAAACACTGTTGTTATCAGTAAAGTAGAGGAAGTATTTATGGTATCAGGGCAGTGTGTGGCACTGATTCAAGATGGTCATTTATGATATAATGAAGGATAATGATGCACTGTGCAGCAGTTTTGCATTTATGATTTTTTTTATAGTTTCTAGTAACAGACCTCTGTAGAGGAGGGAACACTCTTATCAAAAAGCAGAATTAATTGTTGTTGGTTCTGTATATAAACATTAGTAGGTAAGCACAGAAATAATGATATGCTTAATTTATAACTATTCAGTAATAATTAATAAGTAAGCATGCACAGCCTCCAAAATTATATGCTTGAAATAACTTGTTGACTCATGCCATAATAATAACAGGTAGAGTTACATTTGAAGGGCATGTAAAGGCAACGTCCTGAAAACAGGCCAACAATAAAATATACTCACAACACCAACAGTGAACGTCCTCTAGACACTTCCACGCAGTCACTTACCGTAAAGGGCCTTGGCGCTGAGCTTGCTGTCCGATCTAGCCACTCCACTGCAATGACAAGAAGGGGAGATGGGGTTACGCTGTGCTCCCTTCATCTTCTCCCCTTCACCTCTGGATGTCAGTGTTACAAAGCCCCTGAAATTCTCACTCTGTCGTTTCTCATCAACGCAAGTGCACAAAAACAAAAGTGATCTACGTAGAATTTGCGAGCAGCCTGGCAAGGACGGGGTGAGATTAGCCTGAGATTCTGAACATATGGACAAACCAGGGAGAGCGAGGGAGAGTGGAAAAGGGAGAGGGGGAGGTGGACGTAGGTGTGGGGCCTGAAGAGAGGCTGGAGCCAGGAACCCAGGCAAAGCAAACAATTCTCAACAGAGCTGCTCTGTGCCCAAGGACCCTGACCCACACCACCTTCTGCATACTGGGTTAGTGACTGTCTCGCCTGTGTGACAGCAACTCAGGACACAATTTACGAACACAAAGAAAGATAAATATGTGCAGGAGTGTAGGTGACACTTACTTGGATTGCCTCGAAAGAGGTCCCAGGACACTCATGGTTTACGACATCCACCTGAAAAAAGACAAAAAGAGGAGAGTTGCTAAAGGAAAAACAGCCATTATCTTTCAAACTCTAAGCTCTAATATGCAGTCCACTGTGTTTAGACATAAACAGATGCAGGTAGTAGAAACACTACAGAAGTGAAGGCGTAGCCAGCCTGTTCTTCCACTGTGAAGAGCCAGGTGTTGGGCCTGTATGTGTGATAGTCTCAAGAGGCCTGTCGGGGACAATGGCAGACAGCAGGCTGATATGCACTGTGTAATTAGATCCATTCAGTTGATGACTATATCTGCTGCAATTAATTAATTTAGCTGGACTTTACTCTCAGCCATTATGACAATTTGATAATTACTGTGGCATCAAAGAAGACAAAGCATTGGTTAAGAGCAATGCAGCTAAATCTGAGCCGGAAAGCAAAGATGAAACACTCACATTTTTCATTCTAAGTCGAAAAACTAGTCAGTCAAGGCATGCACAGATGAGGTTATGTAACACTAAACACGTACTGTATCAGTACATGCTCAGTTGTGGACTATAATGAGCTCTTACACAACAGAGGGGGCTTTTGTTAGGTTCGTTTTACAGTGACTTATGGAATTTCACTGCTGTGGTCAAATGAAATGATTGATAAGTGACAAGTTAAAAGCTAAAGAGTATTATATTTAACGTTTGTAAACCTAATCACCTTTCACCTTATGTGACTTTGAGGCACAAAGGAGCCATGTATCTCTTTAAGCAAGCCGTTCACTGTGTATTATTTATTGGAGCGCTCAGGATACTGTATCACCACCAAGCATTTTAAGTGTTCTGCAAAAACAAACCAGCAGAAGGTAAGAAATAACCAAGTGTCGTGTTGTGGTGCTGGGTGAGCTTCTCATAACAGCTGTGATCCCCCTCCCCCCTCTTCCTCAACTAAAATTCACCACTTTTACATGACAGTATTATGACAGTCATTTCCGCACACCCTGCCTCACCTCCTTTAAGGTGTGTAAAACTGTTTTACACAAAGCAGTTCTACTAAAACTGCGTCTACACACTGAACAGTGCTTCAACACTATTGCAGCCTCTCACTTATCTCTCCAAAGTCATAAACATAATAGGTCTGATCATATAATCTGAGATCTTTTGAAACATTAAGAGGCTGGACAATGACTACAAGTTTCACAAACAGGGTCATACAGTATGTAACTGTATGTAACTTTATACCACCTGCTATATTAATTATCAGTTCCAACTAAATCTTACAGAGAAATGCAAATGAGGAAAAAAACAGTATTTACTTTAGTCCAGTCAATCTGCACAAAAGGTAGACTTCCTCTTTCTGTTCTTATCTACCTGGTCATCTTCTCTCCATGTGCTATTGTTCACGCTTTTGGCTATGATCCAGGTTTCAGGAGGGAGGTGAAGCTGCAGTAGAACAGGCGTGGTGTCATGTGTTGTCAGCCTCATGGCAATAGGCCCTCTGCACACATCTCCTAACTCAGGCTCAGGTGCGTATTGTTCAGTAATGACAACACCCATTTTAGTGGTAATTATATGGTATTAGAGCCATAACGACACAATAAAGAAGCAGAAATTGAAGGATGCTTATCTTGGGGTTCTTAAAATTATGTCAGAAAAAAAAAAATCTATCCTTTTTCAGAATTACTGATAAGATCCATTTGTTTTGGTTTTCACATACCGGAATGAGGTTGGACAAGTGTTATATACACTGTTTTCTGTAACAACAAATCACTTCAGTGGTATGAAAGCAGCATTGATTACTTGAGTGCATGAGCTCATATTCAGTCACAAAGTATCAGTCATATGTTCTTTGTTGTTGCTTTTTCACATGGTGAAACTCCTCAGCTTGTCTAACATACCATAAAAATGAGACAATCATGAGAAGAGAGGTCTTTCTGAGCTTGTGCACAGTCTCACTAACTTGACACCTGTAGCTGAATATAACAACAGATGTGATAAATTCCCACAGTTGATATTGCACAAAAACAACCTAAAGTGTCTGACTGGAAAAACTTGTGTTCATACAAGCAACACATGAAGCACATTGCAAACCTTACAAACCAAAGAATAAGAAATGACAACAAATTACTACTGGGAAATAAATAAATTTAAAAAAATAAATACGTTCAGCATTTTCCCCTCAGTATTGTTTTCTTCCACCAAATTTTGCATGCTCTGCTGTTAGGTATAAGGTGACATAAATGATGAACTGATAACTGTCACCTTTCAGCATTGTCACATAAGTTTCATTCTGTAACACACAAATAATAAAGATCTGTATGTATTGCTTATATAATGCCAAAAAACCTTTTCTCTGACATAAGTATTCTGGACTTTGCCCTGAGCTCTGAGTAAGCAATTCTGTAGGAGATAATGGTTATCTGATTTGATGATTGATTTCAAGCAATTCAGTCTTATGCCTGATTCACATTGCACTGTTATGACATCGGTGATACCATAGGTTTATACTGAATTTACAGGTGCAGTTTGGAGTAATGTGCATGGTGCCTGTGTCTAAATCAGGGCACAGTGTCCTGAGTGCCAGCACAAAAAGAAATCAGGTCAGATTTCACCTGCAAGTTCCTTGTTTGTTAATACAAGTTTAATCTCACCCTCCCAACACACTCACACCAACTCTGACTAAATTGCCAGTGCTCTAACCACTTCTTACATATGTTGACAGCTGTTGATGTATTGCATAGCATGAGGTTACTCCTAAAACTCTAGACCACAAATGAAAGCACAGAAGTGAATGCTGTAATTGAGGTTGTGGATGACACAACATGCAGTAACATACACTTATCTACACTTTCCACTTTAAAACTGAATATTACTCTGCTAGGAATGACACCAAAGGATGATGTTATGTCAATTCTCCATCTATGACTCATCAGTGTATATTTTATTATTATTATTATTATTATTATTAATAATAATAATAATAATAATAATACAATTCTGCATGTACTCCAGCATGTTCTAGTGTTAAATGCAAAGGGTCAATTTCAGTGTGTGTTGCATGTTCATAAATAAACTAGTGACAAAATAAAGATTCTCCTTCTTCTTAATCACAAATATTAACAATGTGCTTGAAAACATTTTCTAATTTCATAATAACATCAACACACTTCTCCATCAGCATCTACAAACACTTGGAACTATTTGCCTGAGATTATGCTCAGCTTCAAAACAAAGGTGTGAACACTTAAATAACTTACACCCCCGTGTTAATAGTTTAAAAGCATTATGTAAACCGTCATGAATGGTTTATAGCCCATTACAATAACTGTTTTTTAATCACTTACTAATGGACAGTATTTATCAGCTGTGCGTAAAGTGTTGGCACAGAGGTATGAGTTGTTCTCGTGTTAGAGAAGAGGAAAAGAAAAACGACATAAAAATATATATATAAGTTATAATAACTCACAATTGTATTTTCCAGACGGGATGCTCAAGGTTGTAAGCGTGGGTCAGATCCTGGAGCATCAGCCTGCCATCACAGTCTGCAGCCGATAGACAATAAACTCCGCCAAAAAAAATAAATAAATAACTACAAGTGTGATATTTGTGCGCCTGGCTCAGACAGAGAAAAGATGAATCGCCAAATCTGTTAACTGTCCAACACAGACCAAAAGTGTTTGTTGCTGGTTTCCAGACACAGGCACAGAGGCGGCAACGCGCAGGTGAGCAGATGATAGGCGACTCTACAGGTAACTCAGTCTGCAGGGGGCGGGGCTTCACCACGGAGGCTTCTCGTGGTCTGACCCACGCCACTGTGAGAGTTCACACACCTACACGCACACATCTCACATACATACATCTCAGACACCTCATTCACCTGCTGTGTATGAGGTGAATAAACCCCCAAACTGATGCAGCCTGATTTGCAAACACAGACTAATGCTCGTGCCACAGTCAAATATCCAGATTATCAAACCACCAGGAAGTGTGTCCTGTAGGTTCATCTAAAACTAATGCAAAGCACACTTCATATATGGCAATAAAAAGGGGGTTTCAAAAATATTGTGTATAGGTTAGTCCCCCACCCAGAGACAGATTCATCTATTTCCACAGGTTTCACTTTGTGCAGCTAAGTAGTGGCTGGGTTAAAGTAGATGGACTCAACAGTGTGAAAGAAAGAAGAGCAGCGGTGTGGAACACTGCCCAGGTCTCAGTGACACAGGCTGCTAAGAATGACCACCCTTTGTCCAGCTGCAAAGAAAACCATTAGGATAATGCAGGTGACCACTTCTAGGTATATTACTGTTTGAAGAGCAATACAACTGTACTGTCTTAACAAAAAAGACACAGCAACAACATGGTGTTTTCTCAGCACATGGTTGGACCAGCAGAAACTGGTAAATATTAATGTTTCAGTGTTTGCTCGTTTGACTGTTACTCAAGCATAGCTACTCTGAAATGTGATTTGTTGTGAAACTGGTTACTGTGGATACCTTTCTAATGGGTTTGATCATTAACTGAGGCTGTCACTGCTGAGAAATCACCTATTTGAAGAATGTGGGGAGGTTTGTAGATTGTTACAGCACTGAACCATTTCTGAGCTCTTCACCTGAAGACATAATCGATGGAGAAAGAAAATAAAACATATACTTTTGATGATCTTAAAATGTGCAGCTGAAAGTGTGAAAACAAAGTACACTGATTTTTAACATGGAATCTCATTTATAGGTGACATTTAATTTAAATGTCAAGCATAAATGAACTGTTTATTTTTTGTAAATTCATGTGTGACTAGACGGTCAAAGTCTTTAATCCATTTCACACATATCAAGAATGTCTCAAGTACCAAAATCAATGCTGTCACTATTTTTTTGTTTTGTTTTTTACTAAAACAATTCTGCCCTCTACTGGAGGAAATAAAAAAAATATGAAACTGGACAAAAATAATAAATATAAAAATATGGACTCAAAAATGCATTTTAAATTTTACATATTACAAAAAGATGCTGAAGAAAGCATGTCACAGTTAAACACACACAAAAAAGCTTGACTTCAGCAAAGAAAACTCACTCTATGTTGTACTGATAAACTTTAGCTTTAAGAAACACAACATTGTTTTAAAATGATAATTCTAAGTCTGTTTTTGCAGTCTTTATGAACACAGTATTTACAAATACTTGAACTGTCATGAGACAAGGTCCTTTATGACTCCTGGTCATAGTAAGAAAGTGCAGGAACACTGTGAATCCAGCAGTAACATCCAGTCGGCCTCATCATGAATAGACGCTGAAGCACAAAAGGAGAGCAATATAAACATCAGTTATTACATTAAACTGTAACTTAAAAAGATGAAATACATGAAATATGCAACTATTTTAATTTAACCCTCAAAGGCCTAAACAGCTTCTGGTGATCAACAGCATCTACAGATATAAAATGTTTAAAAATGAACAAGTGTTGAAATGAACCACTACTCCTATCAATACATTTAAATAATTTCAGGTGAAATAAATAAATCGGTGTCTCGGCCTTTCAGGGACATCAGATATGACCTATTTTGATGTTTAGAGACTCCATAGTGAACATGGAAACACTGTCATATTATGTAATAGTGACTCGTTATAAAACCCATGTAGTTTGACACATGACAGTGGTTGTAGACACTTGTTTTTATATTCAGTTAATGGTATATTTTGCTGAAAAAGTCATGTTCTCTTCAGTTTTCTCTATTTTGATATAATCACTTTTGCATTTATATGAGCTTGTACAAATATCTACATCATCTGCAACTGTATGGAAATACCAGATTTTCAGTGAAAAATGCATAGGATGATATAATAAATGGTGATGAATCACTTAGGAAAGGTTGAATGTGGAAAAAAATTCATTTGGAAATCATCACAAGAGCAAGTCAATTAAACAATGTGTATCTGTATAAAAAAAAATTAAAAAGTTTGGAAAAGCTTTAGCAGATTCAGAGGCCTTGGCTTGATTTGTTACTGTACTTTTCTAATTAAGTACCTGAATAAACTATATCACCCTTTTCGGATTAAGAGAATGGATAATGTCTTGAATCTATCTTGAGGGGAAAATTTGAGGATGTGACGGCATTGTACGAGGTATACAGTATCACCTGAATGAAAGCCACTTGTATCAATAATTCAGACAAGTCCTAAAGGAAACCAGGGCTTATTTCATTCATGAACAAAAGCAAAGGCAAAGGGACAGCACAGTGCGTCAGGCCTTTTACAGCATAGGTAAAAGATGCTAATTATGACGGCGTATCTTGTCAATCAAAGTAAATGAAGCTTCAAATGTAGGACAGTCTCTTCATATGATAATGAAGCATGTTATCTGCATTAGACAACAGATAAGTTAATTTACTGACTAGTCTATCATTTATGCAAACATACATACATATACATGTCACGGCTTTCTCAACTATAACAGCCAATAAGGTTCAACACAAAAAATAAAGAGAGTGAAACTGACCTGGCAAGTCGGGCTAAAGTGCTGCAAGCCAAGGCTCCACTTAAGCCGTACATAACAAGTAAGATACTGCTGAGGATTACATCTCCCCACATTACATAGGTCTGCCACACCAGGAAGTAAACAGCCAGCACGATGGTGGTCCCTGTTGCGATGAGATTAGCAAAAAGATATCCCTCGCTTTCTGTCAGGTTGCCCTTCACACCTGCAGACATACAACAGAGACAAGAGGTCAAAGACAATCTAATAGTTTAATTTTAATGTTGACCCACAATGACCTAAAGGTGACCAAAACCATCTACTGATCTAAAATATTTAATACACTTTGATCCACTAATTATCTTATCTTATCAATACATGTACACAGTTAAAGTAAAATGCAGTTTCTCAGCTTTTTAGTGGCTTCTGATATGACCTATTTGGATGTTCAGATGGATCTGTAGAGAACATGGGAACACAATTATCTTCTGAAAGATTGACTTACCAATAAAAGCCATATTTTATAAATGACAGTGATTGGAGATGCTTATTTTTACATTCAGTTAATGACAGTTTATGTAAAAAGTAACTTTTTCTTCTTTGGTTTGATATCACTTCTGAACCTGTATAAACATCTACATCATCAGTAAATTAATATCATAAAAGACCTGATTTTCACTGAAAAATAACAAATCATACTATAGTTTCTTCTAATTTATATTTATTTATAATTTATATTCAACGAAGGGGCTGCCATGGCCATAGACTGCTCGCTAGTCAGCTCTAATGGTGGCTTGTAACCAAAGCTGGACTGGCGGAAAATTGTCGGCTAATGTGCTCTTGAGCAAGGCACTTAACCCCCCCCATTTTCCTCCCCGGGTGCCTGATAAGGTGAGTCTACAGCTCCTGGCATGCAGTGTGTGTGATTGGTTAATATGGGTTGTGGTGCATGTTTACATGTGTGAACCCCTACTGAAAAAATAAAGATTCTATTCTATTCTATTCTAAGTATCAAAATCACCATAAAACAAAACCTTTTCTCTTTTATGTTGCTGGTTTAAGACCTTCCAAAAATTAACTGAGTAAAAATTTCTTGGCTCATGAAGTAAACTGAACATGGCTATTCATAATTTTCTGAAAAATAAAAGCAAAAAACAAACATTAAAGAAAGGATTGCTGTGGTTATCTTAAAACTCAACATAAATGCATTAAGTTGTCCAATAATAAGACATTTGAAAACAACTGATGTTTTGTTTAGTTTTATATATAAACACACTGAATTGCCTCTGTGTATGAAATATATCTAAATAAACTGTCCTTCCTTTGACTTTCAACTGTAATAACAGGCATATCTCAACCACAATCCCTTATGATTGTGTTTTAACATTCACAAACCTATATCATATTATAGGATAAGATCATGACTATTCCTTGTTCACTCATCTCACCGCAGCAGAAGTGGATGAACTCCAGAGCAGCCATGAGGAACAGCAGACCAACATCACAGGCCAGAAGATCAGCAGGATAAGAGAGCACCAAACCTGTCACCAACAGACACATTCAGTCTCCATACAGGCACAAGTGTTGCATTATAGAAGGTTGTGGTTACACGTTGAACACTCACTTTTTTTAATGATCAAACCCAAAGTGAACAGGAAATAAAACACAAAGTATCCTACTGTCAAACTCAACAGGAGCTGGAAGGAGACGGACGGCAGCTGGACGTAAAGTTAAGACATCAAAATCAAAGAGACGCCTCTGGTAATATTCTGGGAGGTCTGTTTTTTTTTTTTTCATTGTCTCAGGAGTGTATAGAAATAGAAAAAAGGATACCACCCTCCCCGACCGTCCTAGAGAGAGAGAAAGATGGAGAGAGTTTAACGCACTGTATATTATTCCTACTCTACGCGCATAAATATACAGAACCAAATGGAAAGAAAAGGTCGTATTTCTTTACATGGCATTTCCTGTAAATTAAAAGAAATAAAATAAGTTTTGCTTTGGTTTGGCTTAAGGTTTCCGTAGGAACCATAGCAACGCGTAAACCTACCTGGTCCGAGCATCGCCATTTTGATTTTTTCCTCTTCGTGTTCGTTTCTAACCATAAAGGCAGATGTCTTCCCCTGCTGGCCGGAAGTAGAACTGCAGCACGTGTACGCAGCTCTTTAGTAATAGTGGTAGTGAATGGTGTGAGAAGAGTAAAAAAATTTACAAATGTGGCCACAAATGTGTGACTTTTTCATGATTTACATCTGACAACTTAGATAATAGTTAACGTGTAAACTGTTTGTGGGCCATTTGTGGTGCTTAAAAATGGATTTATGATACAAAACACCAACTCATAGAAATCATATTGTGATCATCATGTTATGAAAGCACACCTAAAACCAAAAATACATATGAATATTTTATGCGCAGATTTTTAACACGAGCTTGACATATATGGGTCAATATCACTCTCACTATGTCGTTTGATACCCACTTACAGCCACTGTTTTAGAGACGAAAACTCTGTGCAGGTGATCACATTGTGCTCCTGTTACAACACATAATATCAAAGATCCAACACCGCTCTGTGGCGTCTCTGCTCTTGGGGACACATCCATCCTGTCAATATACTATTATATCAATATATATAAATAAAGATTTTCCACTTTTAAGCTGTTTGAAATGAATATTGGTCAAGGTCCCACATTTTTATACATTTTTTGCAAGCAGACAAAGTACAAGCAGACTTCAAAATATAAATCAAATATGTCTATCTGTCATTGACAAATAACCTACATGTAAAAATAAGTGAGAGGGTGGACATATTTGGTTCAAGTTAGTATTTAATGATCACATGTTGGATGTTGTTGAAGAAGACAGTGTAATGTTCAATTATATTTAAAATTTCTGAATCTTATATTAATCAATCAATATTTTGTGGTGACAGGGGGAACACACTGTACTTGACCACATCTAAGTATAAACACAAACTGTTGACAATCTTCCAATGTAAATGTAAATACTAAATGCTCTTGTACACTATGTTTCCACCTCTAATGAAGACACTGAAAATGATGATGATGATGCCATCAATGTTGCATCAACCAGATTATTAAAAGGACAGTTCGCCCAAAGTGTCAGTGTGGACAATTTCAAGGACACGTGTAGAATGCTAAATATTATTCTGAAAATTAAACATAAATAATTAAAATTACTTGTTTCACTGAAAGATTTGTGGAGTATAATGATGACATCTAAAAAGTTAGAATGGAAGTGTGAGAGACATGCACAAATAATGAAGGCTACATCCCTTCAAAAATCATCAAATCACATTTCAAGAGGTTTAAAATTGTACTGATATAGCCTATGTGTAAGTGTTTGTCCATCCATAACAAAACAAAACAAAACAAAACACAATTTGGTCCAAATCTCAATCCTCCAAATTACGCACAAATACGTGTTTAATACTAATGTTCAAATCTAATTTTGCTGCTTTAGATTAAGTAGTAGATGTTGATGACTAAATTGAGACTACTTGCTCTTTAAATTAATATTGCTCAGTAAAAGCTAACACATTCTTATTGAAAACAAAAAACAAACAAACAAAAAATGCCCAAAATATCTAGAGGACAGTTGGGGTTAAACTTAATATCAGCACTTGATGCATCTTTGTTTTCTATTACCTGAGTGTGTTTAAGAAAGTAAGAATAAAGCATGCTGATGGTATGGGACACAATTTTTTGACACATATAAGTTTATTTTTTAATATTTTCTAAGTATATGGTTTGTTTTTATGAGCAAACAAAAATCAGAACCACTGAGGTGAAGAAATACACGGACTAATTTAACAACAAACAAGGCAGTTTTCTTAAGTATGTCCATCATTTTCACAATGCCATGAAATCATTACATGTATTTTACACCTGGTCAGATGCCCCCTAGTGGCCAGAAATGAACACCACTTTAAATTATGATGACTTTTACACCACATTTCTTTTGCTGAGTAGCCATGAAATACACATTAAAAAGAAGAATAAACAGAAAAATTATGATTTCAATTTAGAGGAAAATGTGTCGACTTTATATTTATCCATACCAAATCTCATCTTACATGTTAACCATCACCCCCCGCCCCCTAAAATCTACAACTTAAGATGTGCTTTTGTGTCAACATAGGCAAAAGTTCCCAGTAATGCAACTGTGTGAACTGTTTTATATCCACACAACATGACTAAAGTAGCTACACAAACACAGTATACACACTGAGAGAGTTGAGATATGAGATAAGAAATGTAGAATATCGAAATGAACTGTTCTAACATAGCCAGCTGTTTCATTGTCCTGCAGTCTCTCTTTCTTGCTTGTCCTCCAAAACAATCTGCATAGTGTGGCTGAAATAACGGAGGCGTTGTTAGGGTTGAATGGAGGAAAAGCAGAAGTGGTGGAGGGGTGCAGAGGGAGATGCTCCAGCTGTGGGGGGACAAGACAACACAACAGCATCTCACATGTGGGTGAGGGGGGGTGGGCGTCAGGGCTGTGGGGGCTGCACACAGTGGCATTGTTATATGGGATGGTGGGGGGAGAATACAGCTGATAAGGAGAAATGGATCATTCCCTCAAATCCTCCCCTTGGGAAGCTGTGACAGAAAGCATTCCTGTGGCTGTATGCTGTAGGGGAATCCAAAAAGACTTATGAGGTTTTATTTTAAAGTGACCATATACATCCCATCATGCATCAGCTATTGTTAAAAGTGTACTTTGTGACACCAGATCAAATACATTCCATGATTTTTCCAACGCACTCTCCTCTAGACCAGTCCATATCCAATCTGGTTTTATTTATTTTGATTTTTTTCACTAGTTTTTACTTCTTTATTTATATGTAAAATGGGTTTAAGTCAGTCAAATCATTACAAAAAACACAAATTTCACTGTTGCCATAGAAACAAAACCCACACTATTATATATATATATTTAAAAAAGAAGAAGAAGAAAATGGAAAAACCCTTGAAAATGGAGGAGATGAAATATGAATCTGATAAATTTAAAGCCTCATTTTAGACTTTTACAGGAAGAAGTGTTGTTTTGGAGATGTATAAATAGTTTTGTGGTTAGAATATGTTTAAAATATACGTTTATGTATTTGATAAAACACTCCTCGTGTAAGTGATAAACGGTGGGAGTCGCTGAGTTGAAATTAGGCCGCATGTTAAGGGTTCTCTAAATCATGTATTGAGCAGCGTCGGCACATGCGTCCTCAGAAACATGAAGCTGTTGTCCGGGGATCTTGCAGCAGCCTGGCGCACATCCCTCACCTGCCTCAGCTCCTCTCCTCCGATCTGAACACACATCCTGTGTGAGAGGGAGAGGCTAAGGAGGAAGAGAACCAACGAAAGGGAATCAACTTTTACGCACACTTCTTTAAAGACTTATTTATTGTGTTTTCCCCGTCGATTTTTGTCTCTCTTTTTTTTTTTACGCAGCCTCATGATTTTTTCACCCCACAAAGGAAAACCAAAGATTACTATGTTGTTTAAGGGAACTGGAGTGAAGGTGCGCACCAAGGGAAGTTCTCCAACGTTCCTCTTTTATGGATATTTGTTGGCACATTAATTAAAAAATCTTCCAAGACTTTAATTGAAACGTTGTTTTTCATATTAGTGGAGGCGTTTGGCCTTAAAAAACAAACAAACAAAAAAAAAAAACACCAATCCAGTGCCAAGATCCTGAGCAGAGAAAGGAGTTATCCGTAAAAGGTGGATTTATGTAACTAAAACAACGAATTTAATCTGGATTCCGTTATGTATCTGTGAAAGTTTCCCCGATCCGAATTGATTTTGTTCGGAAAAGGGGAGACTTTAATGGATTTTTTATGTGGGACCCGCTAGGATGGACGTGGTAGATGAAACAGAAGCGTTACAGAGGTTTTTTGAAGGTAAGAAAGTCTCAGTTATTATAAATATAAATGTCAATACAGGTCATTATCAAATTAATTCAAGAGAACAATGATACAAGCTTAGTTAAAGTTTTACACTGTTTGCAAAGGGGGAACAAATTCAGTTATTTTTATTTACTTAATACAGGGAACGCATGGCTCAATTTAAGTGTCAAAAACCGAATATCATGCATCCTTTATGACACGTGGTTTACATCACTAATAACTAGAAGTTTGGTTAGGTATTTCTTAAATTTCTGTATGCATTGCATTCTGATTTGTGTGTGAAGTTGTTGGTTTCTCGTCGTAAAACCAGAAATTACGAGAAGGCACGGGTTAACGGGTGCAAGGAGCAAAAGTGCTGGTGATGGGTAACAGATCAAGTGAAAATGGGGAATCCTAAGGAAAAAAAACGAGGTGGAAGAGGGTGGGGTTGCGGGTTGCAAGGGTGTAGGAATTCAAGTTAAGATAAATGGTGTGTTTTGCAAGGGTATACTGTGGCACAGTGCGTGCTTGTGACAGCCATGAGTGATGTGATTTCCACCAGTGATGTGGATGTGATCTTTATGAGGTATTAAACAAAACTAAATTCAGCCCATTTTGTGTTTAACTCTGTGAAAATGAGTTTCTAATTCATCTTGAAAATGACAATATGAGTTAAAGTCCTTGAAATTGAACTTAAAATGTTCTTTTTTTTACATTTGCAGAATGAGTTTAATGGTATCTCTTCTATTACATTCTTGCTTCCTAACTTAACTCTAACCCTGGGTGTACTTGGACTTTATAGTTCAGTGGATCAGTTTTGATTTGAGAACATTCATGACCCTTGTTTCCTTGTATTCCTGCAGTAAATGTTACATACAATAGTGTGTCACACTGTTACTGTGTGAGGTGTTTCACTTGTGATTTGCAGCGTGGAACAGAATTACCATCATACTGTTATTGTTAGGTGTTCAGCAGAAGCCAAGCGCATATAATAAGCTTTTATGTATAATAAGCTATCTGTTGAGAGGCTTAACACTTTATTTTAATATACACAGTGTTGACTTAAATATACACAGCCATCCATGACTGTCAGAGGTTCCCTGCCATTCTGACAGGAATTTAGTGTGTTTACATTCTTGCATTGGGAGTAAGAGAGATCTTCTGACTTTGGCTTTATTTCAGCCACTCTGCTAAAATGTCAACTTGTCCACAAGAAGTACAGGAGGTGCTGCCTTAGCTGCTTTGTAGTGTAGTAGAGTAATTTGTGGCTGAACACATCCAAATTATCTTTCAGTAAAACTATTAACAGACTTTCACATCGTGGATAGACACTGAAATAGACGACGTTAAATTGGTGACAAACATTATACACATAAAAACGCTTTTCTCTGTAATGGATTTTGGCACTGGCAAACTGTGTTTTAATAGGATTAGTGAAATATGTATACATTCACACTAATGCACAGTGTACATTCCTGGCATAGCCCTGGTGGCTGTTAAAACACAACAAGGTGAGACTGGTGTTTCTCCTCAGTATTTGGCTCTCACCCTCTCTGACTCCATTAGAGTGACAGTGAGCAGACAGGGTGAGGAGGTGAGATAGTGCAGACTCAGACTGGCCTGTTGAGAGAAACCCAGTTAAACCACCAACCCCCTCCCCAAAACTTGACCTTCTCCTCTCTGACTCACTTAGACAACAAACAATCAGTCACACTTGTATTCACACATAATAGTGGCACTGGCAGTTATTGCTTTTGTGTTGGGTTACTTCAACTAGTGTCTCTTCCTAAATCAGCCAATCTTTTACTGGGATTAAAATCTTCTTGTATAAGATTTTAGAGATTAGTGAAGGATAATAGACACTCAGAGCTGCTTCTGGCTTTCTAATAAACCAAAGGATTGTTGTTACAAGAAAGAAAAAAATAACAAAAATAATAGAAAGCATGGACCTCCATTCATCTTCTATTATATTTTAATAAACCTAAAACTACTACTACTGATTTAGCTCTTTTTTGTCATTTATTTAATGCATTTGTTAACCATTCTAAATTGGTGTTGTGTGGTGGGGTTAAAGAAGGTGATAAAAACTGTTTTTCATGGATGTGCTCCAGAATTTCGGAGCTTTGTCATCAGCAGTTTTTGGTGTAGTGATCACACAACTTCCTCTAAGGGCATAATAACAGTTAGGTAGAACTGTAATGGCCAAAAATAGTTTCAGACGCATTCACATTCTACACATCTTAGTCCTCAGGTTGATTTATTGTAATGTTGCCCCAACCTGCCTCAAAAAAAAGAACAATTCGTCACTAGCATTACTGCATTATTTCAAAATTCCTATTAAGTCCTGCTGTACTCCCACGTTAAGTATGAATCACGGATGGGATCTTGGAAAACCTTGGTGAAACAGGCCAGAGTTTGGCTCTGATTTACTGGTGTAAAGTTGAATTACTGTATGGAGAGTATTGTTTTTGAGCAGCCAGGCGCAAAGTTCTTACAAGTAGATTTTATTTGTCATTGTTGTTTCTCACTCCCATCCCTGTTCGCTGCCAACATGGTAATCCTCATCCAAGGAAAGTTGTTTATAGTTGAGGGGGACTTTGTATGACCCATTACGTGTGTTATTAAGTCTGACATCCATATTAAATGAGCTATTATAAATGTGTATATAAATATAACTATAATACTTATTGGTGTTTTGTTCTGGTGACAGATTGATCACTCTGTTGACTGTCGGTAGAGGCAGAACACAAGCTGATACTGCTTTATTTTAGGCTTCTAAACTGGAAAATCAGGGGGGAAATTATAGTTTTTATAAGTAGTTTGTTTATTTCCTGTACCTGTTTACGGATTAATTACTTTAACTTTGATTTTCAGTGATTGTGGTTAATTTGTGTCGGTGTTTATTACTAATTTTAGAAGTATATGATATATTTTCAGCATCAATATTTTTAGGAGGAGGGACAGGGATGATATCAGCCTCAACTATTTTTGTATCAGACGTCAAGTTGACCTCTTTTTTTTTATTAATTCACTCCATGAACCTACTCTGGTGTTTCTTTGATTCTGGGTCCTGAGCATCTTTTTCTGATTTATCATAGTGGGGTTTTTTTTCTTTGTTGTGTGTGTGCTTTTTGTACTCCCCCCTCCTCCCCTCTACATCTTCGCTCTTTGTGTCTTTTCCAGCCACGCTTTGTTATTCACTCTCGACCTAGCTCTGAAAGTCGACCTCACATTTGCAGTGTTTGGTTTTTTTCAGCCTTACTTCATGTCCCAGCCCTGGCCTTGTCACTCCTGTAATCTCCTGAGCCAGGTCTGTCGGTGTGACCAGTGCTTGTGTGCGACAAGGGCTGTGTGTGGTAGCCTGGTACAGCCCTTTCTCATGACTGGGGGAATAATCCTCATTATAACACTCTCACAGCCGTTCTCACACACTGACACACACATATACACAATATGCATTTGCACATAGGTATACACACTCAGACACACAAACTCAAACTTGTAACCCGGATCTGCAACTTGCAGGTCTGCAGAAGAATGTCTGTTAGCCTCAGTAAGGAAACATGTGAAAAATAGAGAGGAATTGTCTTTCTCATTTTTTTATTTCAGGTGCTTTCATCTCAAGGATATCAACATGCTTTGGCTACGTGCAGGTACTCTGCCTGTCTGTCTGCTCTTCTTCTCTCTACTTGTAGTTTATCAGATTCTACCTAATGTGGGGCTTTCTCTTTGTACTTGTTTCCAAATGGAATTTTAATTGTTACCATTGTCTGTGCGTTGTAAACAAATAGAGTTGTAATTAACAAGAATACGCAGCTAACATTTCCTTTAAGTTTCCATTTATAATTGATCATTTTTATCTGTAACTGTGTGTTACTTTGTTTTCTGTTGATGCGATGCTTGCGTTCCTTGACTGTGCATCTTCTAAGACTGGAAATGTTTGCTAATAATTATGTAAGGATATTACTAAAATATGATTTGTTGTTTTCAGCTGTTTTTGTTAGGATTCAACTTAAAGACATATTAAAGACAAGATAGATAAAATGAGAATATAGCTAAATCCAGGTTTCTTTGAAAAAGTTCCACCAAACTGGCAGATTAGTGTATGGAAAATGATATTATTGTGGGAAGTGACTTGAGTATAGTATACCAAATGTTTCAGCAAATTCAATCTTCTCACACTTTTATAATTGTTAATTTTTTGTGTTACTGGTAAATGGTATGTGCAATTAATCATAAAAGTATCTACTGTGTGTACTGTATGTGTCAGAGTGTTGTGGGTGTGCAGGAAAGTTCCTTCTGGTCTCACTGTTTGATAATCAGATGGACTTTGTTCCTTCTTAGTGAGTTAGTCTGTGTCTAATTATTAACACACACACATACGTGTATACACAAAATCTCAATTGGACGCAAAAACTTGTATAAGTTGGCACTTCAATTTTCGTGTTACTTTAAAGTAGTCAGTTTTGATAACATTTTAACTCTCAGAAAAGTAGATTAGATTTTGCTCTGTCATTTAAAAAGAAAAATCAAAACTTGATTGAAATATATAAGTCAAACCACATTTAAATCGAACAATTGGTCGTCTGTTTGTGTTCATTTTAGATTATTACTCTGCTGACAACCCAGGCATTGAAATGGAGGCATAACACACACTCTCATACACAAACATATACACAAACACACACACACACACGTATTACTGCACACACACACACACACACACACACACACACACACACACTGCCCTCTCAGCCCCTAATCTCTCAAAAGGCCAGTCTGTATCGAAGTTAGACTGACAATCATTTCACTGTTCCTTGTTAAACACAGCTGGACAGAGAAAACATAGCGGACAGGGAAATTTACACATCCAGTTCACAGCAACTCAAACTTTACTTATTCTGTAAGTTTGTGGTTACAATAACTGGAGAAAAAAAATCTGTTATTTTTTAACCACTACTTCTTGTGTCAAAGCTCCACAAAAGGTAAAAGAAATACATTTAAGATCAGCTCTTCATTATCATCTTACACCAAAGCACCAAACAGAAGAATCTAAATAAAGCAGTGTTACTAAAAAGTATGTTCATAATCTCCACACTGAGGTTTTAAACTTATCTCCAGTTTTACAACAAACATAATTTCAAGTTGTTTCGTTTTCTCACTCGTGCATTGCTTTGGTTTGTCCACTTTCTTTGCACAGCCCTCCCTCCCTGCAGTTTTAATTTCACAACAGATTTCCACACTGGATTTGGATATTCATATGTTTTAATTCACTGATACTACACTTCCTCTAACTATTGTTCTGGCTTTAACATAATGCTGTAATATTACACATTTAGTTTAAATTAATGGCTGTCAGTGATGAATAGCCCATTACTAAAATGCTGTACTTTTTCAGAATATCTGCTGCCTTTTTATATATGTAATTCTACATTTGTGACTTACGGATACAGGGTTAAACATTATATTATCTGTAAATGTAGTAAATCAAACGTGAATGGGCAACAGTCTTACTTCTCTTTGACCCAAAATCTTGTCTTGATTCTGCTTCTGTTTCACATTTGCTCCTCCAGTGTCTTTGTCAGCTCTTTTCTCAGTTATTCCATCCTTGGACATTTTCTGTCTTTCTTACCCCAGCCCTCCTCACTCTCCATCAACCTACCCTCCCCTATCCCTCCATCTCTCTATTTTTCGTTATCAGGCCTGCCAGCTTAAATTTACTGCCTTTTTGGGTGGGGTGCACATCTGGAGCTTATTTAAGGGGAACTATCCTGCTTTTCTCCCTTTGCACTGGCATGTATTAAGAGACATTAACCATCTGTTTCTAAAGCACACTAGTCAGTGTAAACACGTTCAAATTGAAGATTTATTTAGTTAAGCAATAAACCTGGTGGTAATCTTGGTCAAACTGGTTAGGGATTTTGTGATTGATGGTTGTAGATGTTGTTGTGTTGAATGGTAATGTGTGTTTCTGTGACGTTAATGTTTCTGTTGGGTTTCAAATGGAGAGAGAGCAGCGTTAGAGGATGACAAAAAGAGGGAAAAAGAGATTTTTTCCTAATGCTAACAGAATTCCTTGCATTCCCAACTGAGTAGCTGCTTAATCTATCAGAGAGAGAGTGTGTGTGTGTTTATGTGTGTGTAAGACCAAGAGAAGGAATGGGTGGGGGTCTTGCCCACCCACTGTATACCAGGTCCTTATCCTCTACTTCACCCACTCTGTCCCACTCCCCCACTCTTCTTCCTAGGTCCAACCAAATCTCCAGTTTAGGACAACTAGTGACAGAGTAGAAACACTGAAGCTTAGCTTATATAAAGTGATTTACTCTTTTCTAAATATATGCATAAGAAAATGCTTGTTCTACATTTTGGTGTTTTGAAGATTAAGTGGGGTCATGTGTTTGGGATTTATGAGGCTTTGGCTATCAAAGGGTGAAAATGACCTTGGGGTGAAGTGAGGGGACGATAGGAAAATTTAATGAGGGTTTTTTTTTTTTTTTTTTTACACGTTATATCATGTTAAAATTTGAATTCATCCATCATTTACATTGTTTTTATCTTTATAATCACATAGTCCAAAAAGTTAATATAAAAAAGTAAGTACTGTTCTGTATAAACCTTTCTGAAAGAATAGTTGAGGTATAAGATGTGGACTGTGTAACCACTAAAGGACACTGAATCATCAGACATAATCTGTAATCTTACCTACTAACACATACTGAAAACATTGGTCATTCATAACCTTTATATGAGGTTTCCTTTTCACGTGGCCTTCTAATCGCATGTCTAGGAGAAGATCGTGGAAAATAATTAAAAGTATTGATATAGTTTAATCAAGTTAACTGGAATAAATAAAGGTTAGGGAAACAAGTAGTTTGTTCCAGGTTCTTTGATAAGAGTTGAAGGGAATTGTTACAACATAAGTTTGTGTTGAAACTAAAGCCGATGTGGCAGAGTATAGAGTTGCTGAAAGATTCCCATTGCTAATTCCCAGATGCTCTCCGTCTCCCTTCTGTGATCCCAACCCTCCCTCTCCCACAGGTCATGATATTACCAGTTCTCTGGAGCCAGCCAACATCGACACCAGTATTCTGGAAGAGTACATCAGCAAGGAGGACGATAGCACTGACATGTCAGTAGGGACTTGAAGCCAACCCAGCAACGTCAAAACAACACGCACCAACCAAATCAGATCATGTCGTTACAGAAGAATTTGTCTTTTCTGATAAGGCTAATAGGCTAATCCCTTTTTTCGTTCTTTTTTCCCAGCTGTTTCCCAGAGGTCCACAGCACCCCAGGACCAAATTACTCATCTCCCCAGACAGGAGTGCCTTCCTCTGTGGGGTTGGTGTGTGGTGTGAGTCCCCCTATTCCACTCCGGCAAGGAGCCCCTCCTTCTGGGCCCCCTAACTGTCAGAACGCCTACCCCCCAGGTCCATCTCTGGGTCTCCGACACAACTACCCCTGCTTGGGACAACAGCAGCAACATCAACAACAACAACAACAACACCAGCATCAGCAGCAGGCTCACGTCAAACCTGAACACAGAGGCCACTACGCTCCAGGGTGAGAACAAGTCAAAGGAGTACTTATATGCAAGTACCAGAAAGATAAAACAGAACATAGCAAATGTGTAAAAGTGACATAAAGATGTTAGAGAAACACTGAATCAAATTTGTAGCAGAAGTTACAATATTTTTGGCATGCAAGGAAATCAGACACACACCCTCCTAAAGGGTCCATTATGCAATCAATACTTGATTAAACAACTTTTGTACAAATAAAGCATTAGCTTTTCATGAGGGGAGGGAGACTGATAACAGACAGAGCTGAGAGTCAAATTACATCCTGAAAAAAAAATCCTGACGCACACAATCTTGTGTAAAGAACGTCTACACTAACACAAATCCCAAAGGAGTTTTTCTTCAGGAAATATGATGGCACTTTAGAAAGAACGTAGAAGAAAAGGCTCACCAACTCTAAACATGGTACTTTCAAGGATTACTATAAATTCTTTACT
>JAPSES010000249.1:4936467-4990725 GCA_029822895.1 Maxillicosta whitleyi
GTGTGTGTGTGTGTGTGTGTGTGTGTGTGTGTGTGTGTGTGTGTGTGTGTGTGTGTGTGTGTGTGTGTGATAATTTAAAAAAAAAAAGAAAAGAAAAGAAAGAAAAGCAGATTTATATGGCATGAAACATTTATTATGTTAATTTTATTTTGTTTCGCCACCTTGAACCACCACCCTGCACCCCACCATTCTCCTGCGCCCCTCCCTTCCATTTTTTCTGGATCCATCTCTGCGTAGGACCTCTAAAATAAATGACGGTAAAAAGTGGCAAAATAATTACAACAGCTACAAATATTCAGTGTATCCTTTAGATGGTGCCAAAGATACACCTTAAATGAGGTGCATTTGAGACCTCAGTTTAATCTGTCAGGTATAACCGTGTACTTTGTGTGTCCCCGTCTTTACACAAATTCTGTTGAGAAATCAAGACATTTTTGTTACATTTATATACATTTATGTGTTCAGAATTAGGGACCGGAAAGTGGGTTATAAAAGTATGCAAGCTAGCGGAGGAGCCTGAAAAGCCACACCGAGGGTTACAAACGCTCCATTAATGTTAACACACGTCACGAAACATTCAGGAAGCGATAGTCAGTACGTGGCCTTTTTATCTTGGTCTACAGAAGTAGGAGCTGTGCTTCATACAGAATGGTAAAGTTATTGTTTATTTGTCGTTAAAATCCAGAAACTATAAATCATGTTGCAGTATTTTTGCTATGCGCCTGTAAAACCTTCACTTTTATCCATAAAATCTGTCGTATTAGCTGTAGTTCTGCAGTTAGCAAAGCAGCGTTAACGTTAGCCTCTGTTGACAAGCTCACTCATTTAATAAATTCAATCAAAAATGACTGTGTTGTTAGATTCAATGTATTAATAGTAACCTAGTCGCTCTGAAGGAAAGGGGTTTACACTACATTTTACGGTCATTTTATCTTTCCTCTGTTGTGACCACAGGAACTCGAGGCTATGACCAGATACACCAGCCCGGTGAACCCGGCTGTGTTCCCACATCTTACGGTAGTCTTGCTGGCCATCGGCATGTTCTTCACCGCCTGGTTCTTCGTGTATCCTTTTACGTCTGCATATGAAAAAATGGGTCATAGCTGATACTCATATTGTAGAATAGCTATCGTCGTGAAAGATCGCATCAACACTTTTTCTTGTGGCCCATCTTCATTCATTCTGCTGATACACTACAACTTAAATGGTCTATCTACTGTTTCCCCGGGAAAGTACTTGCTCCCACGTGTTTAATGCATTAAGTTAAAGGCTTGAATTAGATCTTTTATTCACTTGTCTATATGACTAAGTGAGTATTCAGTCATTTGGACAAGTGACAAAATAAAGCAAAGACCTGAATAGAGGGGTGTGGTCTGTTCTCTTAGGATAATTATGCTCCACCCACAGGGCACAAGGATTAAAATATGTACTGTGCAATTACCAGATTTTAACTGAACTGA
Organism: Maxillicosta whitleyi; assembly: GCA_029822895.1. Lineage (NCBI taxonomy): Eukaryota > Metazoa > Chordata > Actinopteri > Perciformes > Neosebastidae > Maxillicosta > Maxillicosta whitleyi. The sequence goes on from JAPSES010000249.1 coordinate 4,937,928, forward strand.
ACTGTGGACGGTTCTGAACAAGTGCGATCCCCATCAAAACGTCAAATGATGGAATAGTTTTTTCATGAATGATGTCCATTCATCTTTCCAGTGGAGGATACCCAACACCTTGCTTAGGCACTTATGTTACCCTTTTCCTTTAATTTGTCTGTGTAGTGTCATAAGCATTAAGTGTGACAGAACCAACTGACTTGTATAGAAAATACCGGAAAGAATCTGTCTTAATGATAGAAACAGGAATATAATAAAGCACTGATTCCAGGGAGATGTTCTATCCTGAGAGCATAACTACCATAACCATGTTTCAGTATCTTTAGCTACATATGAACCTGATTTTACAGATTACTACAAGGAAGCCTTTTTGTAAATCAAACTTGCATTACTGGCATAAAACTCAGTATGTCTATTATTACCCACCACCTGAAGGGGAGGCAAGGGGTATTGTTTGAATTCATACCAAATTGTGTTAATAGGCTAAACTGCCAGTGACCCAGAAAAGATTTTTTTTAATTATGTTTTGGTAAAAGGTCAAAGTTAAGATTTTTTTAAATGAATTTTTAATTCCTTTTTTCCCATTTTCTTATAATGGGCAAAATATCAAACATCTATACCAGCAAAACTATTGATTAAATTCATAACAGATTGGGTTTATAGATTGTCAGTGATCCAAAATACATTTTTGAGAGAAGTAGGTCAAAGTTAAGACTTTTATTTCCCATTTACTTACAATGGGCAACATTTCAAATGTCTAAAAAAAAACATGAATTTTGATTCAATTTACTTCAAATTTGGCCCATATATATAGAGGCAAATGATATGCTGACAGTAACACATGCGTAGGCATGATGAGATTAGCTGGATTGATGTCAAAATAAACTACAATACGTGCGAGAGCCAGGGTACTGTTGTGCCTGGCACCTTTTCAATTTTGTAATAGTTATGTGCTGGTTAAGCATTAAGTATAATGTGTGATTTAATTAATAACACTTTACATTATGAGAAAAGGAGTGGTATTAAACTTCATTCTGTGAAGGACTTTTAGGTTTTAGAGTACAGATTTTGGCTGTTACACCTTTTTATACATGAGTTTGTCCTTAATTGTCTGTCAGCTATGAGGTCACTTCAACAAAATACACCAGAGACGTCTACAAAGAGCTGCTGATCTCCCTTGTGGCTTCACTTTTCATGGGTTTTGGTGTGCTATTCCTACTCCTCTGGGTTGGCATCTATGTATGAAGGTAAATTTAAAATTTATTCAACTTGTTAAAGTGTATATACTGAAAGTTTTATTTGACATTGTTCCTTCTCCTTTTTTCATATAGTCTTCGGATTCGGGTGACTGACGCATGGCACGACACATTCCAGTAGAACGGATAACATCACATAAGAAACTGGATTTCAAGATATGATTGGACTGCACTGACATGATTTTGGGATCATATGGACTGTTTTTCTTTTCACAAGTAAAGAATAATTTGTACAACTTGTTGTGTTTTTGGTTTGTTTAATAGCTACTGTTATTCAGTTATTTTTGTCTCTTTAATACCAGTATCAATCAATCAATAAACCCTTCATTACTAATCTCATAGAGATGAGTTGTGAAGTGCACAACAGCTTCAGGTGTATGTTGCTTAAAAATAGTTATTTAAAAACACACTTGAACTCTATTTGTAGTGTTTACTAGTACTACCTAAAACCTCAATCCCTGATTAATCTTTGTTAAAAATAGAGCAGTCTGGTTCACCTTGCCTAAAGGATAATACTGACTACCTGAGTGATGAAGGATTACACAAGGATTACAGAAGGATTATTTAATAAAAACCATGTGAACACACTTCAAAGATCCTTACTGAAAGATGGAGAATTTCAATGAATGTCAAATTTGGCTTGGAAAAAAACATGTAAACAACACATACTAACCTGATAAGGCAAAATAAACATTTCTTTTTCTCAGAGTAAAAAAACAAAAGAATTTTAAAATCTCCTATACTGTACAAAATATTCTATATGAAAATGTCAAAATTAAGAGTCAATACCTGCCTCTTAAACACTAGTCATTCTTGGACTTGACATTTGTGACATGTTGGATTGTTGCGTGCAACTCATTGATTTACAAGGCCACATAGATTAACAGACTCAGTCCTAATTAATACAATACAACACATGCCACCTGTGGCTGACTTGTGTGCCCTGTTTAACATTGTCTGCTGCTTGCTTGGCTATGGAGAGACAGTAACAACCAGCCTTGCCTTCACCCTCCCTACCCGGTACTAGGTTGATATATGTACAAAGTGTATGATGTCATTAGCTTCTATTAAGTGTGATGGTGTAAAAAAAAAAAAGGAAATATGTAGAGTCCAAAAACCAGAAAAGGGGACAATGTCTTCTGTTTTCTTGTGAGATCAGTCTGTCCTTTGTTTACTGCCGAGCTCTAGCAAAAGCGTCACGCAGCCACAGAGAGTCTTCATACAGCCTTGGGTCTCCCATATATTCTGCTGTCCGTTTATATAAGTAGTAATATAATACTGCCGCTGTTGATAGAAAGAAAACACAGCTCTTCAGTAATGATAGACAATACAGTATTTGAAATAAGTGGATTGTTATGGAACTTGAACCTCTAGTAATCAGCTATTTACCAGTTCTCTGGAAAACAAAGAGAGCTTGAAGGCCATCTGTCCAAACAAAACGGTCTGACTGAATCCATCTTAGATTCTGCAATATATATATATATATATACACACATACATATATGTAAGAACCAAATTGAGTCAACATCACCAGTATACAGTTTTCATTCAAGCATGACAGTATTTAAATGGTGGATTTTAATTGTATTGAGCTGATGTGTAGGTTTTTGTTGGAGACACAAAACATACCAGCACCCAGCAGTGGAGGCAGATGCTCAGAGTCAGGTACAGTGCTGAAAAGATCAACAGAGCCCTGAACCTTTCCAGCAGCAGTGACACTAGGCCGACCTGGAACACGTATGTGTTGAACATCATCAGCAGGATGATAATCACACTGAACAAGATGGCAATGTCCTGGATGCTGCACAGAAAAATGTCACTGGTTTATTTCTAGTATTGTTTTATGATGCTGTAAAGAGTAACACTAAATAATTTCAATTTAGCCTATCACTTAAATAATTTGAAACAATTATTTGAATCATTATTCAACTAATGTATGAAAGAGTGGTCATTTTCTGGAGTGTAAATATCTGAATCTCTGAGAACTACTGTGTATATTTGGCTTTAACAAATAATTTTTAACTGTCCAAATTCTGAAATGCTTCATAATAATATATTTTAACCAATCACTTAATAATGTACAAGTGTTTATGATATTATTAATATGTGGATAAAACCTCATTAATAAGCATGAGACATGAAATATATACTATTACATAAAGGAAAGAAAAGAAAACATTTAAGATGAAAGCTGAGTAGTAAAATCTGTTATGGGGGAAAAAAAGAAGAGTGAGAGACTGGTAAATCAATTCATCTTCTCAATGTGTAATCCACTGACTTACATGAAAAGCACAAGTTGGATGACAGGTGCTCCTCTTAGAAGTTCACTGAAGGAGTTGACAAAAAGGTCATATACCAGCAGCGATAGCTGGATCAACAACACAAGAGAGTAATTGCCGGTCTGGAGCATCTTTGCAGGCTGATCTTGCAAACGAACAAGCTCTAAAGTTCTTGGTTTCTTCTCTGTTTCCTTATATCAACTTAATGTAGAAACCTGATGGTGGTTTCAAGTCCTACATATTTCAGTGCAGTGCAAGGCAACCATCTAGAAGTAGTGAATCCCAAAACTGGTTCGTTTTACTTAAGATCATCTCCATATTTGAAACACCTGTCAAGAAACAGCATACTAGATTGTTAGTTGTCCTCAGTGAAAACGAGTCTTGATGGGAACAGGTAGTCCAAGAAGTGTTTGGTGTTCTTAGAAGATGCATGTTGAATTCTTCATCGTGTGAAATCTCCTTCTCTTCTTATATCCTGTTACACAGGACAGGGAGACGCTGTAAAACAACAGTTAAGTTAATTGAATTGTTTAGAAGGGATTTCTTTTTTAGACCTTTTAGAAAGTTTTGCTCTGATCTTCCCTCCATGTCTGGCAGAGATCAGACAAAACCTACTAGTACTTAGAAACATGCACTAGGTTAGACGACTTGCGATTGCTAAGTTACTAAACGAATCTACTGTTTCTGAAATAATCCAGTTGTGAAAAGGTCAAGGCTTGTATTAAAGACAAATCTTACTTCAGATGATTCAACATATCTGTTTGTTGTGTTGTCCCTTTGTCTCTTTGCCTCTGCTCTAGCTGTGACGGTAGTCCGTTATTTAGCCGTGAGATAATCTTGGAGACGGATAATACAGTAACTGTCTGTTTCACAATCGTATTTCCATCACTAATCACTCAGGTGGCACGGGGACAGCAACGCGGATTTCACTTTCAGGGAATTCCCTCCAGACAGTTGGTGGACACGTTTGTTTTCTAAACCATCAGCACAGCAGTTAAAAAAAAACACTCATTATTAATTTTTACTGACATATATGTGTTAAGAAATGAAAATAACTCACCTAAAGTCAAGAAGAAAAAAGTAAATCGCTCAAATTGTCACTTTTCCCACCCGAAAAGAAAGCTTCTTTCCACTGTAAATCGCGACCACCACTGCTTTTCAGCGGTAACTGTGATGTATTTCCGTAAATTCCATGGTAACGGCAAATTCTACCGTAAAATGACTTATACGCCATCTCTGAACATTTCCTAAAAACAGCACCAACTTACTAAAAAACGCAGTGTTTCTTGTTAAGTCTTGAATGTCCACTAAAAACTTCATAAAACTGTTATTTTTGCTTCGGGAAAACAAAAAGAATGAATGAAACATTGGGGGGAAAACAACGGAGCTCAAATTGAAGACTACACTAAATATTACGGTAAAAGTCGACAGCACGGTGCGTACTGCCACCTAAAGGCCAGAGTCCGTACTTCTGACTGGATTATCTCGAAGTGATCAAAGGTAGTGGACACCTGCGACCAGTACACCGGAGGTAAGTCTTCTAAGTTACTACAAGTTATCAGAGTTAACACGTTAAACAATAATGAGAGTCATTTACAAAATAAATACAGTGTATGTGTTTTAAATTTCCTCCGTTATGAAAAGACGACAGCGAAGAGCGTTAATGTGTCGGTATTTCTCAGTTTTAATAACTAATGTACATTACATCATTCTGTGGGTTTGGGTTACTTCTGCCAGCAGCATTCATGTGTTGTTGCAGTTGTCCCAGTTGCATTTGAGTGAAATTTATAGCCTATTATTACCATGTACATGCCGTGTTTTCAAGCCATGTATTTACAACAACGTCAACCAGCATTTTTTTTTTTTTATCGCCAAATTCATCATAATGCTGCGTTGTTGATTTCATGTTGTAAACTCTTACTTTTACTAAATATATTTTCACCTGATACCACGCACTGACCTTGCACAGTGTGTAAGGTGTGTAAGTTTATTTGACCTTTGGCGTGGTTTGTTGGCAAATTCAGCGCTTGGTGTGAAACGCAGAATCCTCAGCTTGTAGTGTTTACATAAGTCTCTTATCTGTGTATATCCCATGTGTTACAAGGAAGTTTTAAAATCACAGATCATCAACATGATTTACCAGTCATTATCAGTGCATTCTTTGTGTCAGTGCTTCAACAGATAATGTAAAATGGAACATGTCTAGAGAGATAGGAAGCATAGAAAATTCACTTACTTTCACATAACGCTGAGTCACATGTTAATTCAAAGTGTATTTTAACATGATGAGCTCCCCAAAACATTGAATTTAGTTTTTGAATTAAAATGTTTTATTATTTTTTGCTGCTCTGAGAAATAAAACAGGTAATAAATCATAAATCACTCTTTTATTAGTGTTCATGGAAATACTGTGGCATGTTTTCCCATAGTTCTTAAAGTAAAATTTGTGTACAATTGTGGTAGTTCTGACAATGCAAACAAGTGCAAATGTTTTATTTGCATCTCCTCTCTCCTGGCTTTCTGCCCTCCTCTCCACTTGCGCAGTAACTTTCCTCACATGATGCCATCCTGTTTTTTACCCTCTTCACATCCTGGTCCACGATCACAGACACTACAGCAGCACAGCAGTTGAAGTCGTCCCCACTCTGAATAAACAATGAGGAGCAATGTGTGAAGCAACATGTTGATATTTAATTTCAGCTTAAGAACAGTTGTGTTTTGGACATGGCAGTGTGAAATATTTTTTCTCTTTAATACAAAACCATTGAACTATTAATTATAGGATTCTCCAGAAAGTAATAAAAGTGTAGACAAGTCTGACACCTGATCAGAGCAGCTGTAGATAATGTGTACAGTCACAGCTCAGTTTGGTTTGCACTTTCTGTTTGACAAGGGAGGACCTGTAGGGCCTGGTTCTCAAAATATCTTACAACACCAGTGGAGAAGACCTAGTGTCTTTTCATTCATTCTTGTTCAGAAAAGGCAAATGAATGTTTTCAAGGATGCTTCAGAAAACTTGTCATTGTGAAATAAAATGTTTATTACAAAAACTTTTGACCCGCCAATATACAGTATATTTCTTCATTACTGATTTTCAGTTATTGAGGAGATTAATAACTGATATCTGGAGGCAGTATACATGTTTAATGAAATGATAAATCCTGGTGTTATTTTAACAATTTCATCACAGAATTTTGTTGGAAAAGTTGGATAACTAAATAAGGTATAATATAGTATAATATATATAAGATAACTAATTTTTTGTCTTCAAAGTGTGGATAAGCCTTTAAATGTGATGTTTAATCAATCATATGGTGACTACAGAGCCAATTTTTGTACATTTATAATGGACTTTGTCAGAGCAAAACAAATGGGCAAATACAGATTATTGTAAAATGTAAATATTACATTAGTAACTAATCCACCAACCCATGGAAACAAAAAAAGCTTAACATAAAGCTAATACTTAATGAAAGGCATGTATTGCAATTATTCACGTCTCTTTTCAGTGATGTCAAAGTGGCTGAATGATGGGGAGATTTTGGTGGGGCAGGGTAGTGGTGAAGGCGTGCTGCTGAGCCCCAGATTACGGAACCCCCTGCTACCTGGGAGCCCAAGATCAAGTCAGTTGCGAAGTCCACTGGCTTCCCCCAGTACCAGAGAGTCAGTGGCAGGAAAACCACAGGCAGAAGTCATGGGTAAAGCCAAGGAGTTGTTTGAGTTGTGTGACAAAGAGGGCAAAGGGTTCATCACAAAGAGGGATATGCAGGTAAGCAACAGAGAGATAATAACACATTATTTTAGACTCACTGCAGATTTAACCCTTCATCTTAATGTCAACCCTCTGATCAGAGGCTACAAGCAGAGGTACCGCTATCACCTGAACAACTGGAGACAGTGTTTGAAAGTCTTGATCGAGAGAGTATTGGGTTCCTCACACCTGCTGAGTTCAACACAGGACTTGGTGTGTTTAGTTTGCTGATTATTCAAGAACACAACATATTCTGCGAGGACTATTACTTTTCATTTACAAAAATATTACTGTTCTCTGCTTGTGGTACAGGAGAGTTGATGGGATTAGATGAAACTATGGAGCAAAGTCACAATGAGGAAGAAGAGAGTACTGACCAAGAGGAGTGGTCCCAGGACCCTGCAGCAAACCGATTTGTTAACATACTGATGGAGCTCGGTGCTGACAAACTCTTTAAAGAGTAAGTTTTCTCAGGTTAATCCCCACTCTCTCCTATACAGCACACTCAAATGGTGTCACATGTGTCTTGGTTTTCCAGCAGAGGAAGTACATATTGTAAAGTATTACTGAGAATGGACCCTCAGGCAATTTTTTTTTACATTTAGTGAACAAAGCATTTGCATTAGCCTACATATCATATTGTGTGCATGTTTAATAGAGCCTGGAGGATGGCTGTGATGAGACATGTTAGGAAAGTAAAAGTAAGTGGTGAAAGCATTAACATAGTCCTGGAAAAATTATTAGACCACTCTATGTTTTCTTCAATTTCTTGTTCATTCTAATGTATGGTACAACTAAAGGTACATTTGTTTGGACAAACATAATGATAACAACAAAAATAGTTCATAAGAGGTTAATTTCAGATCTGATATCTATCCATTTTCCATGTTTTCTTGATAATAAGCAAAATCATCAAGTTCTGATATCAATATCTATGGAATTGTTCTACCAAAAACAGTGCTTTTAGGCATCTCATGTTTTCTTTTCTGTCAGTTTTAGTAACATGACAAACACAGGAGTTAGTACTTGAATGCATAACTATTGTTTTTGATGACTTTTGATGGTCTAATAATTTTTCTGTGACTGTATACTTCACAGTCATTTTCACCCATCAAATATTTAATGATTCATTGAAACATCTGCAGATTTTATATATTTATTCATACGTCTTTATGACTCTTCCAGTGATTGTGACCCATGCACAAAACTTGTACTGTATTGCTCACAGTTGTGTGTTATGTCATGGTTTGTTTTAGCCAGCAGGAGCTCTGTAGTTTGTGGTGTGATCTTCAGAGGGAAAGACCAGAGCTGCTGAATGTCCTGGAGGGTGTCCTGGTCCATGCAGTGTCCCATTTACAGGACTCAATCCGAGACAGAGACAGTCTGGAACAGGCTCTGCGCAGGTGTCTGCCACCCCCCTCTGATCGTCTTTTAGATCTCTAACACAAAATATACATTCTGTTTGTTTTTTCATCTGTGAGGATACAGGTAACTTTAATTTGTTCTGTTTCAGACGAGAGCTTGAACATGATCGGATTGTTCGATCCATTTATGAAGAAGTGGAAACACAAGTCAGAGAGGAGAGAGAAAAATACTTAGCTCAGGTACTAGTTTTTACTTTATGGGTGTTTATGGTAGTTCAGGTAGGTAGAGCTAGTCAGTCATTCAAAATTTCAGCCCATTAATGTTCTGTAGAGCTGAGCAGGTGTTTATTACTTTCCTCTGTACTGTGCTCACCACATGGCTCCTATTCATCAGGCTATTATAGATTTAAAATCATCTCCTCTACCTCTTCAGCGTCCTCCTGCAGTAGTGAAATTGTTTTCTTTCAATCTCAGACTTTGCTGTGGATTTTGTGATTTCTGGGGTTGCATGTCTGTGTCATACTCACTCAAGTCACAATCACATATTATGCACACGTAACATCTGATTTAAGTTTCCTGCCTGAACTAATTTGACCTTTTTTGCAATTAGGCATATGCAATCATCATAATGGTATTTAATGAATTTATTATGAACTCAAAGGACAATATTAGACAGAAGCACAAAGGGCAACAACTTAAAGAGGAGCTACAGGTCCGTGAGCAAGAGTTAGAGAACACACTGACCAAACAGAAAGAGGTAGGTTTCCATGTCGTTCCATTGGAATTTATGAATAGTGTCTTAGTTTAATGGGAAAGACAACAGAACTTGTCTTTGTGTGAAGCTGGAGAGCAGAATCCATCAGCTGAGTCACGAGCAGGCAAACATCAAGCAGCAGAATCAGCAGTTGCAGAGCCTCAATGCCCAGTTACAGGAGCAGGTGGAGAGTAGCAAAGAGCAGCTGCAGGCGGCTCTGGGTCAGCTCAGTCTGCTGCAGATCAACGCTGCCCAGGAACAAATGGCCAGACAGAGGTGAGTGGCAGAACGCTGGCAGCTGAAACACTGTCACAAGTTCTATTGTGAAAACACTGCCTTTCCATGAAGTATGACGTGAATTATATATATTTCCAAATATGATAATGACTTTAAGTACGGATTTTATTAAAAAAAAATTGGATATGAGCTTATGGGAATCATATGATCTGTCTGTTTCATTCCCATCAGAGTAGCTGCTGGCAATCATCTTCTTTTAATCAAGAGCAAGTTTAACTAAAGCCATTGTAAAATCTGTGTAAATCTGTTTTTTCATGTTTTGTTTTGTTGACAGTTTATTACCAAATGTTTAGTACACAGTGGATGCACTGTTTAGTATTCACAGTAACAGGAGGGTGTGTCTGGGACTAACTCAATGTACACTACTTTTTACATTTTAATTTTAATGAAGGAACTTGTCCCCCAGTGCATAAAGCTGACTCTGAGTTGTGTATTTAAGGTGTATGTACACATCAATGAAAGGCCACAACACAGTGGAATTATCTGTATTAGACTTGGGTGACACAGATAATATTCAGCTGATTCAGTTATTCTTTTAATCTTTAAATAACTGTTTATTGACAACCAGAACTGTATGGAACCTCAGCTTTTGTCAATTTCATGGTTTGCTTTATTGCAGGGATGTGATGAAAGTGTCAAGAAACATGCAGAAAGAGAAGGATAGTCTCTTTAGACAGCTGGAACTATTGAGGTATGACTTAACAGGAGACGGAAAGTTCTCATTTGTATAAAATGAATCTCTTTTTTGTATATACTTTTTCATTAAATGACTCAAATTACAAAACTAATGATAAATATGTGTCAATGTTGTCCTTTCTTTCTTTCTCTCAGGGATATGAACAAACGGCTACGAGATGAAAAAGATGCCCAGCAGTCTCAGAAGGGGGTTAGTCATAGACAGTCTGCACTTCCACCTCCTCAACCATTAACTTATTACCTCAATGAAGACCTTTGCACACCATGGACACAGCAGATTTATCCGCCTTAAGTTAAGTCCCAGGGCGGTGTCATGCTCCATTTCATCCTCTGGACACTGGTTATTTGTTCAGGCCACTGTTAGTGTTATTGTTTGAACTTGTTTTAATGTCATTAACACATGGTTTACTTGTTAGCATGTATGATTTGTTTTGATTATCCTGTGCTATACCAAAAGAAGAGTATTATGTTTATAAGTTATATTGTACATAGTTGTATTTATGCACAAGCGTGCTTACTACTTAAGTATGTACCAGATCAATGGCACGTTTTATTTTTTATCACATGTCTTAAGTTGAGTGCCTTAAATTTGTATTGCTTGAGATAATGAATATATAGCACTTGTAATTGTAGCTTTATTTCTTTAATTTGAGCTTTCATGGAACAAGCTTGATAAAATACTTGTTTCTGAGCAACACATGTTGGTTTTTCACTCTGTATGATTTTTATACTAAGTGTATTGCTGATAAATGGATATGATGTTAACCTACTTTGCAGCAGAATAAATGTCACCATTTGACTGATTTCTTGCTTTTCAATTGCACAGATTAAAGCCAACAGAATTATTACAGAGAGGGCAGTGTGGGTCATATATTGCTTTTAAAACCAATGCAACCATGTACATACTATGAAAATCTTAATGCCCCTTGTTTCTTCTGCCTCACTTTCCACAAACACCATTTAGAGTCCAAATAAGACAAAGAGTTTGCAGAAGAAAGGGTCTATCATAGGTAACTACTTACATCAACAAGACAAGCCATTGAAAAGGTTTGTATGACCAGTCACTTTCATCATGTCTGTAATAATACGACAGATTTCCCAAGGAAGAAACTAATTCTGTGTATTTATTGGTTCTAAGACAGCTGAGCTTAACCCCTGAGTTGGAACTGAAGACAGAGACAGAGGTGACAAATTCCTCCAAGAGACATCAGCCTTCATATAAAGTCAAGTTTGAGAAGGTTGATCAGGCACTAACTCAGGTAGGGAAAATATCAAATCTACAAAAACAGACAAATTCCTCCCCAGATTATCCTGCCTTATATTATTTCATAGTTTGGGCCAATAACTACAAAAGCACTTTAGATACAACAAGTGGTTCCAGGCACAACAAATTCCACCCCCTGCACATATTGTAGCTTATTTTTTAATCAGTCTAGCTGATGTCATCATGTCAATGTGTGTGCTGATGTCAGCATATCAGCTGACTCTATATATGTGCCAAGTGTGAAGTAAATTGAAACAAAATTTATGTTTTTTATAAACATATGAAATTCCATCCATTATAAGTAAATGTGAAGGGAAAAGGATTTAAAAAATTCATAAAAAATTTTACCTTTTCTACTTCTCCCAAAATGTAATCACAATTATTCTTGGTCACTGGCAATATATAAACCTGATTTGATATGAATTCAAGCAATAGTTTTGCTGCTAGAGAGTTAAAAAACAAACAAACAAACCCAACCAAAAACAACACCAAATATATGAATGCATGCACACTGTGTGTGTGTGTGTGTGTGTGTGTGTGTGTGTGTGTGTGTGTGTGTGTGTGTGTGTGTGTGTGTGTGTACACATATATACATATGTATCTACACTCAAACACACATTTAGTAATTTATGGAGGGTTGGGTTTGGTTAAATAAGTGCTTATTACTACCCACTCCTTTTTCAACATTTAGAGAGTATATTTGTTGCTTTCTGTTTGTGTTATATGTTGAATTTCTTTATTGAGTTCTCCTACCTACATGTTCAAAATGAATTACTAACTTTTCAATTGTAGAAACTACAAAACAATAGAGATAATGTGGAAAAATGACCTGTTGCACAGCATGATTTACACAAATAACAGGCAGGGAGCTTAAAACAGAAAAAAGCAAGATCTATATGTAAATCTAAATGTTTATCATTTTAGAGCAAAGGTGTCAGTCAGAATGTGTTCAAGGTGGTATTCCTGGGTAACTCAGGAGTTGGTAAAAGCTCCTTCATCCAGCACTACTGCACAGGCCGCTTCTTCAGTAAAATTAATGTTACTGCGGGTAAGTTACTTGGCTTCACCACTTTTTGTTATGATGATCAAAATACTATCAGGTCATTAAAGGGTATCATATGAAACCAGGGTTCTCTTCTTACAGGTATAGATTTTCAGATGAAGACTTTAGCTCTGGGCTCCACCACCATCACTCTGCAGCTCTGGGACACTGCAGGGCAGGAGAGGTCAGACAGAGCAAAACCTATTCCCATATTTACCACCTGTCTAGAGAGTAACACGTTTTCTTATACCTTTACCCTATTCCTGTTCAGGTTTCGTAGCATCACTGAGCAGTACTACCGTAAGGCTGATGGCATCCTTGCCATGTATGACATAACCCAACCCCTCTCCTTCACCGCAGTGAGAGGCTGGATAGATACTGTGAAGGTGAGAAGGCAGAGCTGAAAAATGTATGTTCTAAATACTCATGCAGGATATTTATAATACTCAATAGGCTTATTTACTGACATGAATTCTATTTGAGTGATGAGACCTGATTTATCCCTTTTTTATTCTTATCACATATTTACACAGACAAAATAATCACATACTTAAGTGTCAGGATGTGTTTACTTAGTTTAAACACTAGCATCGATAAGTGTGTACTCTAACTTTTTTTGCCTCTGCCCCAGGAGAAAATGTGTGAAGATGCGGTGCTAATGCTCCTGGGCAACAAGCTAGATCTCACAGACAGTGACAACCGAAAAGTGACAACACAGGCTGGTCAGAAACTGGCAGAGGTGAGGCTCCTTTGAATATTCAAGCTACCTTCTTCAGTAATTTGTCCACATTACCAGAAAATAAGGAAGATAACTGGGTTTTAAACCATGTTAAAAATATCTGTATGGTTCATCTTTTTGGCTCTGTATATTTTATGTGTATACTTCATCTTTTTTTTGCTCATACAGCAGCACCAGGCTGTGTTTTATGAGTGCAGCGCCAAGACTGGACATAACATGGGGAAGTTGATGTCCCATTTGGCTGAGTATGTAATGCATATTATCTACATAATGTATCTGCAGAGATTTTGCAATGCTAGAGGTAAAATGTACATACAGTCACACAAAAAATTATTAGACCATCAAAAGTCATCAAAAACGATGAGTATGCAATAAAGTACTACCTCCTGTGTGTATCATGTGACCAAAACAGACAGAAAAGAAAACATGGAATGACTAAAAGCACTGTTTTTTGGCAGAACAATGACATAACCACTGATGTAAGAACTGAAGTGATTTTGGTTATTGTCAAGGAAACATGGAAAATGGATAAATATCAGCTCTGAAATTAAACTTTTATGAGTAATTTTTGTTGATATCATTATAGTTGTCTAAACAAATGTACCTTTAGCTGTACCAGGCATTAAAATGAACAAGAAATAGAAGAAAACAAGGGTGGGCTAATGATTTCATAATTGTAGTTACCTGTAAATGGAGTGAAGATCATCATATACAGTTTTACAATAAGGGGAAATGCAGCCAAATCAGTTGTTTCAATTCTACTTCTACATTAGACTTATGTACGGCTTTTGATACAAAATGATTGATTCACCTTTTCTTACTTGTAGGTTGTTAGTTGCCCAGAACACCCGACAATGTAGAGATGCACTTTTACTGACAGAGGACCCTCCTAAAAGCAGCTGCTGTACATAACCATGAAAGGACTCACATCCTGTTTACCTGACATGGTTGAGTAATGTTACATTTTTGGTTGTTGTAACAGTTGTAAATGTATTGAAAATATCAACAACAGAAGGATTCAACAGGTCAAAAACACAAACAGTGTCACTTTACTGTCAACAAGTTTACTACAGTCTATCTGTAATTTGTTATGGATCGTTTAATGCAACCAATAAATATATTTTTGATTATTTTGTGTCATTGTATTTTTTCAATAAGCATGATAAGCCAGCTGGGGGCAGCCATGCACTTGATATAGCATTCAGAGGGGTGAGACAAACTGCTCTGCCAAAAGAGGACAGACGCTCAGAAGATCCAGACTGAGTGTCAGCCGAGAACTTACACTGTTGCAGTTAACCTTCACCGACAGCAGCACATTGACACTGGGGTTAGCAGGAGATTGGAAGACGTTACCCTGATAATCTGCATCCTTCAGGGCCCACCATCTAAAATCAGGTAGGAGTATTTCAGTCTCAGCGGAAAGGGAGCGGAGTTTTTCCATGACACAATGGTTTAAAAATAACTCTGAATGTGACTTCTTTAGGAGATTCTTTTTTCTCACAATCATATTTACTCATATACTACTTCTCCTCATGAGTAAAGTACAGGATTGCATATTCCATCAATGTTCCTATGGAGCTTTTTCTCATTTGTTTATTTATTTATTTTTTTTGTAAAGGGAGATGTTCAGTGCTAACTTTAAATGTGACTATAAGTATCATATTTTATTATGCCCAGAATTAACTTTTCTTTAAATAGAAGCTAAAGGCAGCTCAGTTTAAGATGTACATGTTGACTAATTCATAAAGTAAGTATTAAAAGTGAACAGTGAAGCACTTGAGTGTGAGAAGATCAGGTTGAGTTACTGGGTGGGTGACATACAGTATATCCGTCTGCTGCTTGGCATGTGACACGTGTAGTTAAGTATGTTTTCCCCACAACAGGTTTGATTTAATCAGTGCATTCTAACTTTTCTGCAACTCTGAAATGCACTTTATTTTATGTCATGTTCAATACGTGATTTGCATATACATTAATGCATATAAAAACCATATCTCCTGTGACTCACTCAGACTGGATTGTACTTATATATGAGCTCCAGCCAGTAAATGACGTTTTCACACTAAAAGTGGAACTAAAATGTTTCACACTAAAAGAGGAAATTCCCTCATGTATACCTCAAATAACTCAATAACTCTCAATCAGATGGAGAACTGATAGGCTTCAGTTTTGTCATGCAAGCAGGCAGCAATGATGAAAATGTCAAGAAAACACTGTAGGTGCGACTTTCTCTCCAAGCACCTAAAGTTCATTTTACAGACACATTCAGCTGTGCAATTTAATCTTCTCACAGACTAATTTAAGCTTTTGATGCTCTCTCTATTTTTACATCAACATACAGAGTAATCATGTGTCTTTTTTTATTTATTTATTTATTTATTTTTCAGAATGGAAGGCCGAGGTGAAAAAACGCACACCTGTGGGACAATTTGTCTGAAATATCTACTCTTCTTATTTAATGTTCTCTTCTGGGTAGGTCAAAATGTTTTTTTTTTTTGTTTTTTTTTTATCTCTCTACTAAATATTGCAGCAATTACAGTCACAGAAAAAATATTAGACCATCAAAAGTAAAAAACAATGGATGTACAATCAAGTACAAACTCCTGTGTGTATCATGTGACTAAAACAGACAGAAAAGAAAGCATGGGATGTCTAAAAGCACTGGGTTTTTTTTTTTTTCAGTACAATGACAAAGATATTGATGTAAGAACTGAAGTGATTTTGGTTTTTATCAAGAAAACCATGGAAAATGGCTGGATATCAGCTGTTAAATTAAAATCTTATGAGCTATTTTTGTTGTTATGGTTATATTTGTCCAAACAAATTAACCTTTAATTGTACCAGGCATTAAAATGAACAAGAAATTGTAGAAATCAAGAGCGGTCTAATGTTTTTTTCGACCACTGTATTAATACCATTAGTGGCATGTACCAATTATTATCATTACTTTAAGTATTTACTTTCCATTTGCAATAACAACACAGCTTGCATTGTCTCATTGTATTAAAACACCTATTTTTTTTTTGAATCTATTATAAATCCAAATACTACTGTGAGTCTGTTTTACAGTTTCAACAAATATAATTAACAGTATTGTGTATTTTTTTTTGCACTGGAATTCTGAATCTGTGATTAATGTTTATCAGAGAAGTGAGTGACAAACACATCTCGTTGCCTCAAGCTTCAGAATGAGGCGTTGTCATGGTTGCATCACTCTTGCTTTTTAGGAGTGACATTATAACTGGTATAAATTATGAGTTCCATTCCTGAGCATCTGGATTGAGTTGAGCAGATAATGGTTTGTTCTGTCAGCTGGCAGGAGGAGCTGTACTGGCAGTGGGAGTCTGGACTCTGGTGGAGAAGAGCGACTACATCAGCTTACTCAACTCCAGCCTGTATTCGGCTTCAGCTTACATCCTGATAGTGGCTGGAGTCATTGTGATAATGACAGGAATAATTGGATGCTGTGCCACTCTGAAGGAGATAAAGAGCCTGTTGATTGTGGTAATGTCACAGAAGACACTTTTTTTGTGTTTATAAACCAAAGTTTTAATCCACGTCATGTAAATGAAGTCCCGTTTGTGTTCATACAACCTGGGTTAAATGTACACATATTCTAAGTTAATCCTTGCTGACCTTCTGTCTCGTCTTCCTGCATTTAGTGCAGTGTGTTATGTCAGCATGGCATGACTGTCAGGTGTAACAGACAAAGTCACGCACAGTGTGTCTTTAAGAGTTTAGATTTAGAGTGCAGCTCATGCCAGAGGAATGAAGGGCATCACAAGCTGGTGCCTGGACTTATGTGTGTTTGAGGGAGACAGACAGACAGACAGACTGAGCATGAGAATTTAATACAGAAGCACAAACTGCACAAGCTCTGTGACGTTATGTCTATTTCAATATCCGCCATGACCTTTGTTATGAATAACAAGACATGAATAATAATGAATGGCATGAATAATAAAGCGCATCAGTTGTTCTCTAGAGCATATTGTTGTTTTCACTTTTTCAGTTTATTCTTATTTAGGATACTTAGGCCACATTTTAGACAAAAATGTAGTTGTATATTTGCAGCTTGTCTTAATTACTGTGTTGTTCATTTCCCCTGTTTCTCCTTTATAGTATTTGGTCCTGTTACTCTGTATTTTCCTGCTGGAAATAATAGCGGGTGTGATGGCCTACATTAACTACCAAGAGGTGAAAGACTTTCTATTTGTTTACTTGTGTTTGCATGTAGTTACAGAGAGATAATTCTCCTATATGGTGCAATTATTGTATGTAAACAATGCCAGTATTATTATCATCTGCTATCATTAGCTGAAATATTTTTACATTTTTCCCATCAATTATAAATCACACCTCTATGTATGTTGATTTAATTATTTTCACTGTTTATTTGTGTCCTGACCTCTCTCTGTGTACTTCAATCCCACCTCTTTGTTTAATTCACCACGTCTAAAGTTTGTTGATTATGAAACAGAATTGTAAACTAGCACAGCTGCTGTACTTTCAGTTGTGAACTCCTCTCTTCATGCCTCTCTGTGCATGTTCTTCATTTGTCTTGTTTTTCCATCTTTCTCACACCTCTCTTTTTCCCCCCTTCTCTTGCTCCAGTGTTTCCCTTTCTGCTACCAGGTAATCTGCTGCCAAATGTGTCTGTTTTATATCAAACTGTTTCTCAAACAGGGTGATATGAGATGGCTTGTTTTCAATCTGTGCACATTATCAGTCAAGCAACAAATCAATTTTATTTCAAATGATTTCAAAGATTGCTCTTTTGGAATAGGGAGTGTAGATGGAGGAGCCAAGTTCATATGTTTTGAGTTATGTGGGTATTGGACAGGTACGGTGGAATTTTACAGGGAAGATAAAAAAAAAACAAAAAAACTGGTGACTCAAATCATCTACTCATTTGAAATGTATAATAACTTCTAATCCACAAAAAGTATAAATCTATGTGTATAATAATTGGTGTAAAACACAGTTTGTCATCTTTTCACGCTTATCAAATATGACTCATTTGGATGTTCAGAGGCTCCGCAGTGAATGTGAAAACAACATCACCTTCCACAACGCTGATTCACCAGTAAAACTCATGGAACTTAATAAATGACCGTGGATGGAGAAACTTTGTTTATGTTCAGTTGATGATACATTTTGCCCAAAAAGTCCATTTTTACTCAATTTTCTCTTTTTCTCATATAATAACCCTGAACTTTTATATGAGGTTTTATGAACATCTACACGATCAGTGAATTAAATATAGGAAAATATGTGATTTTTGATGAAAAACACAATATACAGAGGGAAAATGTATAATAAATGGTGATATATCACTTAAAGGTTAAGTAGAGTGAGAAATTCATCTGGAAACTGATACAAAAGTAGCACTGGGTTAAAGGGAGGTTTGTCAGTGATAGATGCACTTCTGAACAATCACTGAAATGTTTTTTTTTTCTCTCTTACAGCTGGATGAGGAGCTCAGACAGAACCTGAAGGTAACCATGCAGCAGAAATACCAGCAACCAGGGGAGGAAAGTGTCACACAGGCTGTGGACAAGCTTCAGCAAGAGGTGTGGAAGTGGAATATTTTATGTTCAATAAGATTAATTATACAAGTACAGAACTACCCCCTCTGCCAAGCTGACCATTTATACAACTGCAGTGGTAGAATATAACAAGGTGGAAACTAAAAATAAATATTCAAAAACCCTCTTGGATTAGATGAAAAATACATTATAAAGCTGAAAACGGACCTAATTTCTGAGGTAATGAAAGGATGACTTTTTAGAGATATATGGTTTTCACATGACAGTGATATTACAAATATAGTGTGATCTATGATGCAAGCAGATCAACACTATTTGTGCACTGTACTTGAATTGGTTCAGCCTTAAATATCTGTAGTGGTGAAATCAAACACACATGCAATGCAACTGTAATATTAAACCAAACTACATAAATTAAAATACTGACAGGGACTATTTTACTGCACAGTCACCCTTCATACTTTAAGTAAATTTAACGGATAATACAGACCTATTTTTACTAAAGTAAGTTTTACATGCAGAACTTTTAATTTGTATTTTTAGTGTATCATCAATACTTTCACTTAAGCAAAGTATCTGAATCCCGCTTTTACTGCGTAGGACTTAATATTATCATTTGTTTCATTTGATTCCTCTCAGTTTAAGTGCTGCGGCAGTAACAGCTCCTTTGACTGGTCAGACAGTATCTGGATCCAGGCTCCAGAGAGTAAGCGACTTGTTCCTGATAGCTGCTGTAAAACTCCTACTGACCTCTGTGGACAAAGAGACCACCCGTCCAACATCTACAAGGTGGAGGTAAGTAGAGCCTTCCAGTTGCCTGATGTAGATATGAACTTGTGACAACACTGAATATATTTTCTATTTCTTGTGCTTCTAGGGCGGTTGCATAATGAAATTAGAGGAGTTCATCCTAAGTCAGCTGTATATTCTTGGTGCAGTGGGTATAGGAATTGCATTTCTACAGGTAATATCCTAACCATTGAAGTTAAAATAGAAGTTAGAATGAATCAACAACAAAATATTTTACAGTGCCAGCAGCCAAATTGTTAAGAATACCATGTTCTGTGTGCTGTGTGGAACTAACAAGTTCCTCGTGTTTTTCTCTTTCAGCTTGTGGGGATGATGTTTACATGCTGCCTTTACAGAAATTTGAAAGAAGATCCATACTGATGTTGAACACTCAAATATCACAAATGTGCCACATCATATGCATTGCCAGATTTTTGGTTATTTTCGTATCTACGATTCACATACATCCAGTTCGTTATCACAATTTTAATTATACACACAGGACACATGAGATGATTGTGCTGCTGGACAGCAGTTCTTGTTCTGCATATTCCCACGCATGCTTTCAGTTTTGTTCCTTTTACAAACATTCAGTAGTGATACAATTTTAACCCATAAAGACCCAGTGCTACTTTTGTGTCAGTTCTCAAATGAATTTTTCTCTCTAGTTAACCTTTCTTAACTGATTTGTCACCATTTGTTCTCATATTATGCTCTGTAATTTGCATTTTTAAGTATAAATCAGTTATTTTCCTATATTCAATGTGCTAATCATGTAAATGTTCATAAAAGCTCAGATAAAACTTATTATTATAGTTATTATATGAAAAATGGAATACTGAAAAAATGTGACTTTTTTTTTTAGTAAAATATATCAATAACTGAATTTAAACCAAGTATCTCTATCCACTGTCATTGATTCAACTCCATGGGTTTTACTGGTGAATCAATGTTGAAGGAGATGATGGTGTTCCATGTTCACTACAAAGCCTCTGAACATCCAAATTTGTCATATCTGATTACCATGAAAAGATGAAAAACTGAAAAATTATTATGTATATTGTTAGGATTAGTGGATCAACAAGTATTAAACAGTTTAAATCAGTAGATGACTTTGGTCGTTGATGGATGTTTGGGTCTTGATGGGTTAAATAAAGAAAAGAGGAACACATAGCATATGATACATCTGTTTTTTTTTTAACTAGTTCTTTTTTATGCCACAATTTATTTATCAAATGATGAAAAATAAAATAAAATGTTTGCTCTTTGAACAACTAATAAAATAGTTTACCATTCTTGAACCTGTGTCCTATTTTATCCTTAATTACGCTGGGCTTTTATTTTGAAATCCCATTACGGGATGTTGTTGTCATGTGACCACAACTTCCTCTTTGTGCTCCTGCTTGATTTCACCGATTTCACCTAAAATTACCAAGTTATTCGGTTAAAAAAAAGAAGTAACATTTGACACAGGAGCAAAGTGGAGATAAATGAAATGTCTGCGAAGCCAACTTGTTTGATAGTGGCGAGTGCCTCTCCTCAAGGTCTGATAATTCACTTATAATCCACAAATATACCAGGGTTTTATTGTTTATTCCTTTACTAAATACTGTGTAACGTTGTGTTCTATACATCATTTACATCAGACTGTGTAACATAGTATTTATTTATTTAATTTTACTTTTGTTAGCTCTGGCTATGGTTGCACCTAGTCTACAGCTGTCTAAGTCACCGTTTCCTGTTGGAGATATATTTGTTTTATATTTAAGCATATGTTTTCATTCAGGGGTGTCAGCAAAGTCATTCCACCAGTCCTTCAGCCTGTGCACCTCAGCCTTCAACCTCCAGACAGCAACACCTGGGGTAAGACTATAATTGAACAACACTAAGTCTGTAATTCATCAATTAGTCCTGTACCGAGTGTACATGAAAAAACAAAGAAAGAAACAAACAAATAAAAACATTTACTGTCTTCATCAACATAATAGACAGTGTTATATGAGATTCAGTGGTGGATGAGGTACTCAGATTACTTATTTTATAAAACCTACTAATGTCATGTTGAGAAAACGGTATGTCTGTCTTCAAAATACTATGGGTATAAAAATTGAGTAATAAAATGGTCCCTAGATGTTGAAGCTGTGTTGTTAAATCTATTCATTTTAACTGCTAATATTAAACTTAACCAATAAATTCATATGTAACCATTCAGTTTATTACAAACATTCTAAATCAAAGGCAGTGACACTGTTAGGTGTATTGATCTAAATATCCACAGTACCAAGGTCAGTATTGGATCAGATTGATACATGCATGAGGAGATTAATACTTTTCTTGCAGTTTTTTCCTATATACAGTACTTCCAGCAAATTACTCAAATTCCCTCAAGAGTTCATGTGAGTGCAGCTTCTTTCCAAGCACAGACACAGACCCCCGCCAGAAAGAGAAGCGCTATATGGAGCTTATTCACTACAGCTGACAGGGAAACTACCATATCTGATGTGTGCAATAAAGCCATTTGCCACAGTGGTAACACCACACATTTAAAAGGGGGATTATTTAATTATTTTTATACTGTTAAATGTTTATATATTGTAGTTAACTAATTAAAAAAAAATAAATTAAAAAAATGTTTATTTGCCTAAAATCTTTGTCCTATGTTTTCTAATAATAGCTAATCAACTGACTAAAGGCAACATTAATTATTGGTATTGTTATTGGTGATACTAGCCGTGTCTTTATTTGGTATTGACTTGACACCAAAATGCCCAGGATCGACCACCCTTATTGCTCATAAAGTTGGAATAAAATATTTTTACTTCTTCTCATGGGAATGATTGTGACAATGTGATTTATTCTTGATAGACAAAGTTTAACAACCAATATGCAGTTATTGCACCAGGTCAAAGGTGATCACTGATGGGTATAAATAGGAATAAAAAAGAGTAATGTGTCTGAAAACTAAATAATTCCAACTTTATGAGCAACAGTGTAATAAGTCAAAAGTAACTGAAGCTGTGAAGTAAAACGTTTAAGTAAAAAGTACAGTATGTACTTATGGTGTAGTGGAGTACAAGTATAACGTACTTGGATAAAAGTGCTTTCCACCATTAAATGGCTTTAAGAAATCTCTCAATAATCCAAGTCAACACAATGGTCCCAAACCTTTCTATTCTGATGGTGTTCTGTTCGTGCTTGTGTCTCTTAATAACTTGATGTGAATGATTTTCTTTGGTTTTTATCAGGTTGCAGTCTTACCAACAGTATGTCCCGGCACCATTACCAAAGCAATCCAGTGTGTTATGTGGAACTTTAAGCTTTCCAAACAGGCAGCACATTCTCAAAATTGTTTTTAATCCCTTAGGTGTACTGCAGACACAGGCATCCATATTTAGTAGGAAAACTACTTTTGATATCCTTCCTCTTGCAAAGGTGTCAAGTAACGAGGTACAAATACTGTTACTTTACTTAAGTAGAAATTTTGGTTATCTATAGTTTAGTGGAGTAATTATTTTTCAGCCGACTTTTTTACTTCTTACATTTTCACACAATTATCTGTACTTTCTACTCCTTGCGTTTTAAAAATAGCCTCGTTACTCCTGTTTCATTTTGGCTCGTTTTCATTCTGGCTTGTCATCTTTCAAATAAAAATAAACTATCTAGATAAACTGCGCCACCTGGATAGATTAAATTTGATTGTGGTGAGATGAGAAGTATAAACATATACCATTCTGACACCCTGTTGGTTTGTGCACGATCCATCGGACTTGCATTTTTGTACCATTACAATACTTATAGGCAACTAGTCATCATATCTTCCTCTCCAAGAAGCACATGTTCATGCTCAGTAGGACACGTATATGGTCCTCCTTGTATTGTTCTAAAATGCTTTCATTTTCAATGGGCATATATGCGGCCGAAACAGTTACACCAGTGCATTTCACATTTTTAAACATTAGTCATTATGACCTTTAGACAAATGTTTTTTGGGGAGGAGGGGTAGTGCAGTATTGGCCTGTGGCACTGCCTAAGCTTGTGTCCTAATGACATTTTTTCCCTTATAAGTACTTGAAACCAGTACTTTTATACTTTTACTTTAGTAAAAAGCTTGAGTTGATACTTCAAATTCTACAGAAGTCTGTTTAAACCCTAGTATCTATATTTCTGAGTAATGAATGTGAATACTTTTGACACCTGTCCTCTTGGTGTAGAAAACACCATGACCTCAGCATGTCATCTCTTACTCTGTTCAGAGATTATACTGTTTACTTTTAATTGTAGGGGAAGCCTATAGACTTTGTCGGAGTGGATGAAAGTACTGCCAGATGGGTGCAGGATTTTAATGTAAAGCCCTATGCAACACCAGCCAAACTTGAATCAATAGATGGTGAGCATATGTTTTTCTTAAAGGTCATTTTTAATGCCCACTGTTGTTTGGACTCTGCTCATGTCACGGTGACCCTTTTCAGGAGCTCGATATCAAGCGCTGCTCATTCCAGACTGTCCCGGAGCACTGAATGACCTGGCACATAGTGGTTCTCTGCACCGCATTCTCACACACTTTGTCTCCAACCAAAGTGAGTCTGAAGCTCATTAGAAGATTAAAAGTCTGTGACATATTCTGCATGTGTTAGTATAAATCAAAAGGATGTTTTTTTTGGATGCAGAGCCTGTGTGTGCTGTAGGCCAAGGGGTGTCGGCCCTGTGTTGTGCCACTGAGGGACAGAAGTGGATCTTCAGTGGCTACAGTTTAACAGGGGTTAGTGTTTCTCTAATGCACAAGGGAGATATACCCTGATATATTAATATACAAAGTGGTGTTCAGTGTGTTAAGTAAACATTTTTGCTTAAAGCCTTCTGTGTTTGAACTGGTGCGGAGACCGGACTTTGCCAACCTGCCCTTGATTGTGGAGGACTTTGTGAAAGATAGTGGTGGATCCTACACAGGTGAGCCTCCCACGTCAGCTGACATATACCTGTATTATATCCTCCTGAGACACAGTAAAGTAAAAGTTTTGGCTTTTTTACATTAAATAATTTCCTTGATTGGAAAAAGCATGATGCACCTGTTTTTTAAGAATTTTTTTTTTTTATTTCATTAATAATTTTTATGGAATGTCCTTTTGCTGTGGTTATTTTTTAAGTAAAGCTGTGAAACTCTTGTCCACTACAAAGGACAAAAATGCATTGCTGGGTCTCAGAAGGATATGGCATTACACACTTTTTCAAGTCCAAAAGCCTAAACAAAAGTCTACATATTTCTTTTTGTTTTTCAGCAAGCCAAGAAGATGCAGTGCACGTCGTCATAGACAAACACCTAATAACTGGTCAGAATATGGAGTCGACCTCTCTTGCTGTAAATAATCTAATTTTTTGTAGCACCAAGTAAAACATCTTTACAGCAGTGATGCTCAAGTTTAACAACTGCTATTTCACATTTATGTTCATGTCATTAAACAAACATTCATCTTAGACAAATATTGGAAGAAGCTTGGTCCATATATATGCTCGTACAACTTCATTATGTGGTAATGTGAAAATTATAAATCCATGAAAACATACAATCAAAATGTCTTAGAAAATGACATGAAATAAAAGTTGTGGCACATGATCCCCTTCATTCAGCTTTATACATATTGACGATCATGCACCCTCTGTTGTTAAATCAATACATGTTATTACAGCACTGTCTGAAATGCACAATTTTTTTGGCTTTTTTTTTTTACTGTAACATCAGTGTAAAGGAATAAAACATACCGAAGTACCTGTTGTTTACGTTTTAAAATGAACAAATCAGTTTCTCTCATGTCAACAAGATTTCTCAAAACTTTTGACCTCCCCCCATTCAGCAGCTGCCGAAGTTGAATATTAACCAAACTGTTTCAAAGGCTCATTTCGGTGTTCATTTCAGTTCTTTAGCAGAGGAAAAGAAAACCTGCATACAGAACTTAAATGTTTGGTGCACCATGATCAAGAAAAAACAAAATACATGTGCTGATGAACCAATGTCCACTGCTTCAAGTCCAGCTCTCACAGGAGGTCATAGAAATAATCCAGGCCTTGTCCTAGTTCCCATAAGGAAATCCCAGTCCCCAGTTCAGTAGCTAAAGAGATCCTCAGGTACATGGACTGTAAAATAATAAGTAAAAGGTTCATCTTCATATTGTGCAAAAATATGTATGTATTCAGTTTAAAACATAAATACTGAGAACTTTACCTTTAATGAAGGATAGTACACCACATGCTTAACTGCATTGCTTCTGAAATAAAAAGGGAAAGATCCTTTTAAACTGTTTCTTTTTGAAGCCAACATTTCTTCATGTAAGATACTATACTATCATTACCTCTTGTAACTGAAGTAATGCTCAGCTGA
Organism: Maxillicosta whitleyi; assembly: GCA_029822895.1. Lineage (NCBI taxonomy): Eukaryota > Metazoa > Chordata > Actinopteri > Perciformes > Neosebastidae > Maxillicosta > Maxillicosta whitleyi. Next base: position 4,964,072 of record JAPSES010000249.1, read on the forward strand.
ATATTCATCCCAGAGAAGTTTTGGTCTGTGTTCTCGCAAAATCTCAATGTACCTGAAGGAAATTAGTTAAATATGTGAAGTCATTTGTGGTTAAAATGGAAATATTTAAGGAGTACCACAGTACCATATATTACCTGGAACCTAGAATTGGCTCCGTTCCCTGATTTGCAAAATCAAGGCCGTATAGGTTGAGTCCAAGTAGAATCTTTTGCCTCCACTGAGCAGTGGGTGCGAGCTGGAGGACACAGTCTCTTACCCAGGGCAGAGGAGAGCTCGGACCTGATCTACAAAAAGAGAGAGAGAGAAAAAAAAAAACAATGCTTAAGAAAAAAAAAAAAAAAACACTCATGACACTGGATCTGTTAGATAGAAGACCCTCACCTTGAACCACTGGAATAGTCGTACGTCATGAGGCTGAACCCATCAACTACCGGAGCCAACTGCTCAAACTCCTCCCGACCGAACATACCCGGCTGTCCCGAACTCATTATGAAATGAAACCACGTTAATTGTCTAGTAATTATTTTTACATGGAGTAAAATAAAATGTATTGAATTTACCTGGTGACAGCAGGTGGAATGACAAGGATGCAGTCCAGTCTTTTAGTCTTCAAAGTCTCGCATATGTGTTTTATTAAATGGACGAGCTCCCTGTTTGGCAAAGATTATATTCAGTATGTTGGAAACTTGAAGCATCTCAGAAAAATACGAATAAAGTAAGTATTATTAATAGAATAATGAAAATATATCAAATCGCAAGGCCATGAATAGTCATGTCTAGTTGTAAGGCACTGCAGAAGGATTTCTGTTTCATTTTTATAATATTTATAGACTATTTATAGTCACACACATATTGCTATTGAATAGACACCAGTTAGATACAACCCTTTTAAAGCTGTGTAAAAGAGTTGTAATTCAGTGCTTAGATTAACTGAGCATGGAAAAGGCAATTTGAGGCCAGTTAAGATTCACACCTCTAACTATTACCTATCATGTCTTCAGACTGACTTACTTTCTTTTGTTGCCTCCAAGCTGACTCCACAGCTCCAAAGTAAACCCATCAAATCCTTCAGTCTGCAAGGTCACAGCTTCATTAGTCAGCGTTAAGATGAACACAATACTGATTCAAGTCAAAAACTAAACACAGCAGTGCTTCATTACCTTAGCAACATCCAACAGCTCACTTCCTAGCTCCTCAATTTCATCTTCACTTGACAGCACGCTCATGTAATCCTGATAAGACCATCCATCAAATAACAGTCTTGGCACTGAGAATAAAGACAGAATACAGATAATAAAGCACCACAGAAAACACTGATTTGAGCTGGAGTGAACACTGTTGGATGGCATCCACTCACCCATCTTGACTTTCTTGTTAGACTTGCGTACAGCTTTGACCCAGCCTGGAAACACAAACAGGTTTCTGAATCTCAAGCATCACAAGAGGCGATCTACAGTTAAAGAAAGGGTTTTGGTCAGACATCTACCTGGATCATGGTCGTGGAGTCCAGTGACGTCAAATGTTTCAGGTCCCCGTCTGCGAAGCTGAAGCCACACTGGTGACACTGAGGTTAGTTTGGAGCCAAACATCTTCGCAATGTCATAGCCATGGGAGTTCCACTGCAGATTGTGGGGGGAAAAAATGTAAATTACAACTAAGAAATGTAATTTTAAAGGATAACACCTCAACAATAAAACACAAAATGTACAATAACTACTACTACTACTACTGTATTATTACTTGAAATCATCCATTTCTGTGCAAAACAGCAATCAATGCAAATAAAGTCTTGTGGTTTTTTGCTTGAGTGAAAACAATAACTTATCTTTATGTTTTGTAGGGAAATGAGGTTATAGGTTTACAATCTGTAACTGTGCTGGTTTTTAGACTTACAGGTGTAACATATCCGAGCACTTGTCCTTGAAATCCTCTCTTGACATGAGCAGAGTATCTCTTTTCTTCCTTGACTATGTCTTTCCAGTGCGGGTCTGACACAACAAGGCCTCTGTCCAACACAGACAACTCTGCTGGAGTTGTCTAAACAGTGGAATCAAAGAGAGGACAAGCACAGTTAAGAAACAGACAACACACACCATGACAGGTAAGGACAAGGAGAGGGAGGGGGAGAGGGGGGCTTCCTGATTCTGGACAGCACAGATGAGGGAGTCCTGTATTATCTCAGACAAGATACGATGCAGACAAGGCGGGTTTTATGTCAGACTTTGTGGCCTGACAGTAAATAGCTCATTCCACCTAAAGGTAAGACCAAAAGTTACTCACCTCAGCCTCAGCTTTGTGCGACTTCTTTGCATCAGTTTTAGAAAGTGTTGCACTGACCAACCAGCAGCATGAGATGGCCTGTACCAGCACAACCGTCGTTCTCATTTCCAAAAAGGCGCAAAAATGAGTCGTACAGCTGTAAATAAAAAATGAGTTAGCTCAGGTCTGCAGCTTTGCAGTGCAAGTGCTTCCTTCCTTCCTGACTGAGATGTTGCTGATAATAAACCAGCATGTCCTGCAGCGATCTGAGCCTCACACCCAGCAACGAGCCCAAACAGCCCCGTACATCCTGCTATAACACATGTAACCTGGGTTTATAATTAAAAATATCGCTTTGATTCAGCTTGATTGACAACTCAGCTCAACGTGTTTTCGGAGCGTCAACGTAGCACAGTGACTTCCGGTTTGAGTTTTTCCAAATAAAAGTCTCCTATGACAAGCAGAGAGTCATCCGAGGCGGCAGGTGGCAGCAGCCTGTATCATGAGAGGCTAAACTAATGCAAAGAAGGCAGCATGACTGGTGTAAATATGTTGTACATTACAAATATTTTCTGAATTAATCTTGATTTTATGTAGTCTACTCTTTCGGTGTTTACTAACAACTATTTCCACATTAATGGGTAAGTATAAGCACTGTTTGCTAACTGCGCGTAAGCTAAGCTAAAGTGTGTCAGTTGAGTTTAACAAGCTAACATGTAAATATTTCTGTAAGTAAACTCTATAGTGGTTAACATATATCAACCTGGTGTTTCTTCACATGCTACATTACGAGTAAAAGGAGACAATTGAGACCGAGGCTTTTCAATACATTAAAACTTGTCAAATGTAGTTACCTGGTGCCAATGTTGACTTTTTGCAGGTTGTGTGTAGCTGAAACTGAGTGACATGATGTTTGGGTCTGAATATCTTTTTGCAGTGAGTCATGGCTGTTGAACAGTTTGTGTTCAAGACACTTGAGCTTCTACAAGAAGAGAGAGAGGCTGAAATAGCAGAGACCAGGTACGTGAAATTTCTCTAAGAATAATGAGTGAAGCTGCTCCTATTGCTCCGTGTTAAAAGCTTGGACGTTGGCTTTTAGTCAAACAACTTAGGAAAAATCCTGAATCCGAAACTTCCAATAATACAAAGTAATGCTGTTTTAGATGATCGTAATAGAGTTATTTTCTTTTTTAATACTCCTTAAAAACAAACTGACTCTTAAAACTTTTATCATGAGAGAGATACTGGTGTGTTTAACAAGGCACCCCCCCAGGAACATTAACTCCACCGATGAATCTCTATTGTTATATCATGGTTATAATAATCACCCTGCAAATTTCAAATCAGTCTGACTTGAAATAGAGGAAACTATTAATATTAAACATGATGCGGACAAACCACCTTATAGAAGAACACTGGATGCATCTAAAAAAGAAAATCTTGCCTGTGTTACATGACTCGTTTTACTTTTTTTCAACAGAATTTGGCAGGAAAGCATCTCTCTTAAGGATCTTCAACATAAAGGAGTATGTTTGCTGAAACTGCAGACAAGGAGTCAGTCCACAGGGTTGTATGGCCGCACAGTTGTTGTTCTTGAGCCAAGAAAGCATCTTGGTGTCTCTGTTCTTCCAAGCAACAGCTTTGGACCTGGTGAGAAAAGGAACATTTAATCTCTGATGTTTTGTTATTTTTATGTCATGTGTGTCATGTGTGATTTATGCATTTTTTTCCCAGGGGACATAGTTGGTTTGTATGACGTTGGTGGATGCAGTGCATCTTCTCTGATTGGCACAGGGATTGTGACGAGAGTCAGCCAGACATCAATCAGTGTGGCTTTTGATGACTCAAAGGATGGCCTTAGTTTTGATACAGATGGTTTTTTTAACATCTTAAAATTAGCCAATGATGTCACCTACAAACGAATGAAACGGTAAGTGAAATCTCAAATGTACAACTCTATAAAACATACATTTTGAAACTGTGAAACAACTGAATCTCACTTTGTTTTTATGCCTGTAGTGCATTGAATGATTTAAATGGATACAACAATGGTCCAGCTGCTAATCTGATAAGTGTTCTGTTTGGAGATAGTAAACCCTCTACACAATCACAGCAACGTAAGTTTTATCTGACATATGTTGTTGACATTTATCCATTTTTTTTCTTGTGATTCTTAATTTATATTGTTATACAGTATACAATCTAAACAACACAACAAAATTATTAATTTTATGCTTCTCATATCTCATCAGATGAAATGGAATTCTTTAACCCGAACCTGGATGAGTCCCAAAGAGATGCTGTTTCTTTCGCTTTGTCTCAGAGAGAATTAGCTGTGATTCATGGACCTCCAGGGACTGGGAAAACCACTACTGTGGTGGAGATCATCTTGCAGGCTGTCAAACAAGGCCAGAAGGTGGAGTGTTTTCAATGTGTGTCTTTGCATAGGTTTACATAATCTCAGCATAGACAGGATCCTTTGCTTTACTGGTTTCTGTGTTTGTGTAGGTCCTGTGCTGTGCCCCCTCTAATGTTGCTGTGGATAACTTAGTGGAGAGGTTAGCACAGTGCAAGGCTAAAGTCCTGAGGCTGGGTCACCCTGCCAGACTGCTGGAGTCGATACAGAAACATTCACTGGATGCCATCCTCGCTCAGAGTGACAATGCAAACATCATTGCTGACATTCGCAAAGACATGGATAAGGCTTTTGTAAGTCTGTTGGCCTGCACCTCAGTTAATGTTTTATCTAAAATTAATCTCTACAGGTCCTTAAGAAATGAAGTTTAAAATGCAACAATTTAAATCTCAAAATGTCTGAAATACAATGCTTAACAAATGTATTATTCCACCACCCAGTATAAGGTGTTTTCCACTGCTGCCATAATTTAACAGTATTTCTGTTTACTTAAATATTGTTTTATGTTTCTATAATGGTTAATCCACCAGTATATACAAGATATTTTTATCAAAATGATATCTTAAATGCTAAAATCTAACTATTGTTGCTGTCCATAAATTTTCAATTTTAATGTTTTCCAAAAATGGAAAGCGAAATGCAGCAGCAAATTACTATTTTTTATGAAGTTGCACAATTACAGTTATTATCTTTAATTCCTGTGCAAAACAATATAAAAACAATGGCAGCAAGAATGCAAGCTGTTATCTACACCAAAGGTGGTCACACAAAATATTAACATTTTTGGTTATTATTTGTCAACAAGGACTGTTTTGTTATTCCAATTGGACATTTTCATAATGAATAACAATGAAATTGTTAATTTTGAAACGTGTTTTTGATAAACTATGAAGTTATTTATGTTTTCTTGTTTGCATGACAGGTGGACTAATAAATTTAAGTGGCATATAATTTTGACAGGTCTTGAAAGTATTTGTTTTTTATAAGATTGCATTAATTTCAGTTGTGCTTTTCACTGTGTTTTGAAGAATTGGATTGATCATGCATTAAAAAACCCCACAAACCTCTACAGTATCATTACCACTGATGCGAGCTGTATTTTATCCAAACACAACAGTGTAATATGTTATAATGTGGTGTGAGGGCTAACATGATGTCCCAAACGCTATTAAATGAAAGAAATATGTTTTTAAGTGATTATCTTAATGGCATGGGGTGAATGCAATTTCAATAATATCTGGCTTGATAATAAAAATAAGTCTTAAATGACATTAAAGAAGACTCATATTTAATCTTGTGAAACCCTAAATGATTTCTGATATTTTCTTTTGTCAAGATGGGAATAAAAAAGATGCATGATAAAGGAGAGCGAGGCAACTTGAAGAGGGAAATCGGGGAGCTAAGAAAAGAGCTGAAAACCAGAGAAGCAGCAGCCATTACCCAGATCCTAAAAAGTGCTGATGTTGTCTTATCAACCAACACAGGTCAGTTAAGTCCCCTTGTGAACAAAATAATGTCCTCAAGTATCGGCAGAGATGAAGAAATGCAATCAGAGCCACTTGTCTGTGTCTGCAGGTGCTTGTGATGACGGCCCGCTGAAGTTCCTCCCAGCAGAACATTTTGATTGGGTGGTGATAGACGAGTGCGCTCAGGCCCTGGAAAGCAGCTGCTGGATTGCCCTTCTCAGAGCACGTAAATGTATTCTGGCTGGAGACTACAAGCAGTTGCCACCTACTATCAAATCACAAACGTAAAAAAAAATTTTCCTCTTTTTATGCAGTGATCCCTTTTTTTTTTTTTTTTTGTAAACTCAAATGTTCGTTACATGGTTTTTATGACTTTTTGTATACATATTCCACACAGTGCTGCTTCAAAAGGTCTGTCTCTGAGTCTCATGGAGAGGCTTATTCAGATGTACGGGGACTCGGTGGTCCGTATGCTTACTGTTCAGTACCGCATGAACAGTGCCATCATGGAGTGGGCCTCCAAAGAGATGTACCAGGGCAGGCTAACAGCTCACAGCTCTGTGGAGAGACATTTACTGAAGTGAGAGTCAGCTTGGATGTCAAAAACGTTTCCTGTCTGCTCTTGAAGTACATCTTTTTTAAAAATGACTGTTTTCCATCTAAATAGAGATATACCAGGAGTCACCTGTGTAGAAGAGACGAACATGCCGCTGCTACTAATTGACACCGCAGGCTGTGGTCTGACTGAAATGGAGGTTACAGATGAACAGTCCAAAGGCAATCAAGGTCTGACATGTATTAAAAAAAAAAAAAGCTAAGTAATTTTACAATTTTCCAGTGTCAGATCTAACTGTGTGTTTTCTCTATCCTCAGGTGAAGTAGACATTGTTGAAATTCACATAAAGGCTTTGACTGAAGCTGGAGTTAAAGCCAAAGATATAGCTGTTATCGCACCATACAATTTACAAGTAAGTCATATATATGTGAAGATTTTGAACTGTAAATACAACTTGGAACAATTTTGCTTTCAGACACATTCCTCTTTTTACTCCTATGTATACACATCAGTAGTCACCTTTTTGAGAAAGGTCATATTGTCACAGTCATTGAGAGGAGGTAAAGATATTTTATTTCAGCTTTATGGGCAACAATATAACGTCACTGCTTGATAATCCATGTTTTTGAAGACAACATGAGGGTCTGAATATAATTTTGAGAAAGATCATTAAAACCTTTACATGAATACATTTTAAAAAACCCAAACAGAATGACAAAAAAAAAATGAAAATACACCCTGAGATGCATTAAAGTGCAGTTTCAAATTGACTTACTGTGGTTTTATGTGTGTATTTTTGCAAAGGTTGATCTGCTGCGTCAGAAACTTTCTGCAAGGCATCCAGAGCTGGAGATTAAGTCTGTAGATGGATTTCAGGGCAGAGAAAAAGAAGCTGTGGTGTTGTCATTAGTTCGGTCCAACAGAAAAGGTGAAGTCCTGACAGATTCTGCCACAACATGCACATTATCAGCTTTAATTGTTTATCATTTAACATATCCACCTGTCTATTCATTGTCTTTTTTTAGGTGAAGTTGGATTTTTGGCAGAGGACAGAAGGATAAATGTTGCCGTTACTCGTGCTAGACGCCACATTACTGTTGTTTGTGATACTCAAACTGTTCAGAATCACATTTTCCTCAAGTCCCTCATCAGTCATATGACGGAGTTTGGTGAGGTCAGAACAGCATTTGAGTATATCCAAGATATCGTGCCACAGAATTACACCCGTGAGCACAAAGACACAAAGGTTAATACGTCTAGCACCTCTAAATCGACCAAACAAAAGCCCAAGGATCAGCCTCCAAACAAGACCAAACAAGTGCAGAAGAAGTCTGATGTGAGTAGTAAGGAAGGAACAGCTGGGACACATAAGCTTACAAAACCAGGCACAGCTCTAACAGAAGATGAAGCCAACAAGAACAGATGTATAGAGATCAGAGAACAGGTTGAGAGCTTTGTGAAGAACTTAAATCAGAGTGAACTACAATTTCCCCCTTCGTTTAACTCTCATGATCGTCTGCTGGTGCACCAGATTGCTGAAGAGCTGGGCCTTGTGCATGAGAGCAAAGGTGAGGGCAAAGACAGATGCATTACCGTCTCCAGACTCCCAAGTTCAAGAGCATCTGAGGAGCCGGCACGAGAAGACAATAAAGAGGAAGAATCAGACCATGAAGAGAAAACTCTGCCAAGTCCAGTAAAAGAGCCAGCGAGTCAGTCTGTTGTAGATTTAAAAAGTTTACATTTGGAACGAATGAAGAGGGAGCAACAGAAAAGGGAAGAAAATGCCCAACAAAAAAAACAACAGAACAGCATCTCATTAGGAGAGGCACAGTCTTCAAAGAAGTCCAAGTCTTCTAAAGGTTTGCCATAAAAAACATCTCATCTGTCTTCCTTTCAGAGTTTGCCTGGAGATCTAGAGCCTTTTTTTTTGTTTTGTTTTCTAGGAAAGAACCGAACCAAAGCAGGAGCATGTGACATCGCTGCTGCAGCTTCTCCAGATGGTGACTTCGACACACTCATCAATGCTGTCATGAAGGCCGACAGCGTATGCAGTTTTGTCAAGTGCAAAGCCTCTGTGCTAACGTTGGGCCAGCTTTGCCTGTTTTGCAATAGGCAATATTGTCTCAGTCATCACATACCAGAGGTAAAAGAAGAATAAACAGTCTGGTTTGTGTTGTTTATTTGGTCATTTTATGCAGTTATACTTTTTTTATAGTTAGATGTAAGGATTTGCTTTGAGGTTTAATGCTTTGTCTAAAAATGTGGTGATATGTTCACTTTCTTTTTAGGTTCACGGCTGTGGCGATAAAGCCAAATCTCATGCTCGGATGAGAATAAGTAAAGAAGGCGTCCTTTATGCTGGCAGCGGGAAGAAGGACAAGTCCATGGACCCCAATAAGAAAGCCTACCTGCAGAGGAGGCTGGACTCTAAACTTAAAGACATGGCATCACAGAGGAAATCCAAAAACAAGGAGAAGGACGGTCAATAATACCAAATGACCTTTAAAGTTTAAGTTTAAGTCAATAAGATTTATTGTCTTGTATGAAGGAAAAAAACACATTTTTTCATGAACATCAGATTATTCTTATGTTAATACTTAATTTAATTTGTGAAGTGTGGATTAAATATTGTTGCTTTTGATCAGTAAACTCTAAAAAACTACTTTGATGCAAAACCCTGTGTGTTTACATTTGAGTTTATTCTACATCTACTGTTACTGATTGAGGACAGATTTTCAGTGGAATGGATTTTCTCCCGTCCTCATACAGCCCCGGGGAAAAGTAAGGGAAAATTCTCTCAGTGAATCTGTCTTTGAATGTGTATATCGCTGTTGAATCGGTAGCATTGATGAACACCACCTTTCCTTTGTCATAATCTAGCTCCACAGTAATCTTCTGTGGCTTCTGCTTTAACACCAGTTTGATGCGAGGCGACGTCTGTGCCCAGTACGAGTCTCCGTTGCACAAGCCAATCACCCAGAAACCTTCGTTGGGGTTGAGGAAGACAGTACTCTTCCTTTTGATGGACTCTTGAGCTACTCCGATGTACCAGTCTTTGCCTTGCCCAACCTCCACAGTCCAGCTGTGTTTTCCAGATGTGAAGCTGGTCGCTCCAAGCACACACACACGGCTGGTGCAGCGTTCAAAGTTGTCTGGTACGAACTTCTTACTGTTGTATTGTACACAGGTCAACTCCTCAGAGAACCTCAGGTTGGATTGGGCCGTGTTTGGATCCAGGGTGATGGGAGCTAAAAGTGAAAAAGTTCAGTACAGTGTCAACGCTGTATAAGAAACCTGCACTTTGAGGCTTTTTCTACTTACCACAATTGATGATTTTAGCCATCTTCTTCCAAACTCCAAACTTGAGTAACCCCAAATGCTTTGCCGAGTTGATCAGAATATCTCTAATACACTCTGGATCTTGTATGTTGCATTTGGTCCTGCAATGTATTATTAATATGATCAAACCATCGTCTAAGGGAGACAACAGTTACTGCTAACTTAGTCTGATAGTGGCTTATGCATACCTTTTCTTTGTCTGCTTGTAGTCCTGGTCAAGAACGGAGGAAAAAAGAAAATATTTGATTAATGAAATATTTGGAGAAGGAAATCCTTATTTTTTTGTTAAAAAGCATGAACATACACGTAAAAATGTTAAATCATTTTCTCTGAGGCTCTTCTCAGTGTCTCTGATGATCATGGAAAGTTTATTGATCTGGTCCTCAATGTGTTTTAGTTTATCGCACATCACCCGGGTTTTAGTTTCCTTTTCTTGTTTCAATAAATTCAGCCTCCTGTTTTCCTCCTCCTGAAGAAACTGCTTTAACTTCTCAAACTCCTCCTTAATTGCCTTCTCATCCTGAGTTGCTTGAGTCTGTAATAATGAGGAAGCTGGGGTTAATACCAGTAAGCAGTAAACAGTAGGAATGTTTATTTGAAGTGATGAGTCATGTTTCTTTTCAGAGCAGAAATGCATTTAAAAGTCTCTTTACCTCAATGAATACTAAACTGTGTTGATGATGTTCATGAGACTAAAAAGAATTGATCTACAGACTTTTACCTGTATGTAGGTTTTGGTTTGTTCCCACTCCTCCTTTGTCTTGTTCAATGCTTTGAACTTTTTCTTAAAGACCTTCAACTTTGCTGAAATTTCTCCCTAAAAGGTTCACAATTGAAGTAAAAAAAAAAAAAAAAAAATCAAATTACACTGAAAACACAATCAATTTTCTTGCTCATTCTTAATTTCCCTTTTTCGAATTAAAACTTTAAATGAGTTATATACATGTGTCCTTTTAATCCAATACATTGTAGCTGCATTATTTTTCAGATATTACTATATATTTTACTACATCAGACTTAGGCAGTCCAATACCCTCCCATATTTTGTTTGCTTTTACAAATAGGTGTGAGTTTTGTTTTTAGTGTTGTAGTATGTGTGAAAGTTATTTTCCTGTTTCTATTTTTACTCTACCTTTTTCTGTTCAGCTGCTTCTTCCACTGGGTAGCACTCATGAACCTTATGGTTTTTGGATGTTTGGCAGATAAGGCAGATGAGTTCTTCATCATTCTGACAAAAAATCCTCAGCTTTTCATTGTGTAAAACACAGACATCCTTGCTCTTCATGGTCGTCAGTACTTGATATTCCTCTGCAGCTAATTTTAGTGCCAAATTGATAGGAGGCCTCCCAGGGACAGACACAGTACCACACACCGGACATTCCCGACATCCTTTCCATTCCCAGAATTTCTGCAAACAAACTCGACAAATATTATGCCCACATTTTAAAAGAACTGGAAGGTTGTAAATCTCACTGCACTGAGGACAAAATAGGTCCTGTTCACAGAGTGGGCTTGTTGCTGCCATCGGACTGAGAAACCTTACTGAAACACAGTCCTGTTTATCAGGTATAGAAAAAGTAGGTGGTGCACGTCAGAATGCTTGATAAACTAGTAAGACTGGTTAAAGACACAGCTGGTAGAAATTCTCTGAAACTCACTGTCATTGCCAAGTCATGGTCGCTGTCATTAACAGACAGTCTCACACTTTCAGCTTTAACCCATAAAGTCCCAAACCTCAACTGGCAACCAAAAGTATCTACTGATCTAAACTGTTTAATACCTGTTGATCCACTAATCCTATCAATATGTGTAAATAATTGGTGTAAAATACAGTTTGTCATCTTTTCATTGTCATCAGATATGACCCATTTGGATGTTCAGAGGGTCTTTAGTTACCATGGAAACACCGTCATCTTCTACAACAGTGGTTCTCAAACTTTTTACAGTGGACTATCCTTTAAAATATGATTTTTTTTTTTTGCCAAATATCCCTAACTCTCATGTCAGCATTTTTAATTGAAAAAAAAATTGATAGAATTTGTTCCTGTGCCAAAGGTGTCTGCTTATATTCTCAAAACAACCAACATATATTTAATGTTCTATCTGTCTGTCTATATGTATATAAACACATTTTTAAAGTAAATTTTGTGTGCAAAATATAAACTGAAAATTGGTAATTAAGTAATAAATGAACATTTCAACAACAACAAAAATACTTAGCTACTCAAATAAACTCATTTTGAATAATATAAAATAGAACTGTTATCATATCATATGTTACCAAATGTTATCAAATGTTACCAAAGCTAATACAAAATAATTGACAATAAAATTACTGTCTGAATGTATTTGTTGTGTTCAGCATTAATTCTCATTATTCGTTTTGTATTCAGTACATGATGACTTATTTAATGTAATCTTAAAAAAATTATAATTTTTCAAGTACCCCTTTGGGTATACGTACCCTCTTTGGGAACTTGTTGTACAACATTGATTCACCAGTAATTTATGTTCAGTTAATATGTTTTGTTGAAAAAATCACTTTTTATTCAGTTTTCCATGTTGATATAGTAACCTTTGCATTTACTTTGACCTTTAATGAACAGTGAAAAATACAAAGTAATATTATATATATTATATTATAATTATGATATTATCTTATAATGGTGATAAATCATTTAACAAAGGCTAAATAGAGATAAAGATTCAATTGAGAATAGACTCCAATGAAGCACTGGGACTTTAAGGGTTAAATTGGAAAAGTATGAGGTTAAGACAACATTGAAACACAAAATGGAAACAATTCAATTTCATTGCACTTTATTTCTATATTGAAATTTATTTATATTCAACACAGTAACATGTTTTGACTCTGGTGCATACAATGCATTTTAATCAGTCTCTACATGATTAAATTCAACAGGATGTCTAGAAAAAACATAACATGGTATTTAAATGTGTAGTTTTACTGCATTAATTCTCTGAGGAGGGTAAAAGGTTGAGGCATTTCAGAGGTAGTTAAAACTGTTAGAGATAAGCGGCTGCACTGTCAGATACGGCAAACAGAACCGAGGATAAAATGTCTAAACTCTTAAGATAATATCTATGCTCTAGAGATTTGAAGATTAAGTCTGTACTAAAAACTGACAATGATCGTTAAACAAAAACCTTACAGTAAGTGCTTGTGCAGAAAATGTGTTGCTTTTGGCACAATTTCACAGCTGCTTTTCATTTTACACCTCAAGTTTGTGGGAAAAAAAAAGTAAGAAGACCACCTCTTAGCTTTGATTATACCAAAAGTTTGTGGAAACAGTTTTGTCCCTTTTGTCACTGTTAAATCAAACAAGTCATATTTAAAACTGAGCACTTTACCAAACTACATCTACAGTCTCACATAAAGGAAAATTATTGATAAGGGGCTTACATTTCTATTATACACTAAACCTTATGCAGGTCATAATCATTTTGATTAGGTGTATGTTCACAATGAAAATGCTGGGGAACGGGGAAAAGCCACCATCCAACTTATTGCTTGGTATGATACGGCAAACGTAACATGCAACATTGGACTGGCTTAGCTCTCTTCCATCTCAAAACACAGTGTTTTGTCTTTCTCCCATAAATTCCCTTCCACATTACTAAACATAACTTAGCAAATAAGCTCACACAGTTTTTTCACCAATAAATTCCTATGTACATATAATAAATATGAAAACCATGTAACGTTTTTCAGCTTTTTAAAATCAATATTTGACAAATATGAAATTGGTCAAAAAAGTCTCTTGCCCAATAGATTTCTTCATGCAGATGTCAGACTAAAAATAACATTTCCAGAAATGGATAGAAAAGGAATTTCTATGTTTAACACAATGTGTGTTGATCCTGCTCCTTAATCTCTGTGAGTAAGGAAGAAAAATACAGCTGCATGTACCTGTTTTGTAAAGACATACTAGTTTTAAACTGTTAAGAGATTTTAGTTAGTTGTAGGTTTTACAAAACACTTCAAATAAATCAAACTGATTTTCATGAAAACAGTATGTACACAAATACATTAATAAATATATTAAATTGGTTAAATTCAGTAATGGCTCTGTGTTCTGTAAAACGATATGATCTGAAATCAGACAAAAATATGGTGTAAATGTTGGAATTAAACAACCAAACCATGTAAATAAAAATAAAATATATCAGAGATATCACTGAATCTTCATTTTCATTTGTTCATTAAATCTTTCTTTTACAATGCACGTCTAATGCATATGTATATATAGCAAATAGACAGAGGCTCCATATTCCTTTCTGTTTGAATTCTGCATCAAATGGCCTGTTATCAGCGACAGTACAGGACTTCCTCTTCAGCTTATATTGAAATGTAACTGTGGCAGTTTAACCCCTCAGTCAGCTGTCACTCTCAGACTGCTCTCTGCAAATAATCACATCCTCAGAGCCACACTCTGTAACACTTGGTTCACTTCAGTTTCCTCTGCAAAGAGCAGTGACATATTACTCCTCAAACATCTTCAGCGCATCCTGAGGCTGCCTGCTTCTCTCAGATCAGTCAGGAGCCTGTGAGGCTTCATCATGCTGTGTCTGGCAGATCCAACGCACAAACACAGTCTTAACAATCACACAAATCCAGGCTTCATGGAGGACTTGAAACATTTAGGACAACCCTTTGTCCCATTTGTCTCCAAACACCTGAAAAGACAGAAAACCTCAGTGTCAGCAACGCGTCATTCACTGCCAGACTGAAACGGATACGGGAAACATATCAAAGACTTTCTCTGATGTCTAAAGAAAACCACATCTGACAAGGTGAGTGTGGGTTGGATCCATTATCCAGGTTAAATTTACTTATATACAGTGAGCATTTCTGAATATGTCTGAGAGAATACACTGTTACAACACCTACTTGAGATGGAAAATGTGGGAACAGGGTAAGGCCTGCAGCTTTTGGTCCCTGTCCCCGATGCTCTCCCCACACATCCCACAGTAGAGCTCCAGCTCCTCCACACACTGCAGAAACTTCACCACCTGCTCTCTGAGCTCCTCCTGTTGCCCCCGGCTTCGGTAAATCCCCTCACACAGGCAGTGCACCTTGAGAGTACACAGCTAAAATATGAGCATATATACAAACATTATTAGCAGGACACGGAGAGGCTCTGTGCAGGTCCTGGACTACACAAAATAGTGTTTTGTGGTCTGCAGAGATGAAATAAATACCTTGTTTCCTATTGCATCTGCCAGATCCTGTGCTCGCTGCAAAGAGTCAAGAGCCTGAGAAAACAATAACGTTGAACAGTTATGTTGAAAGACTGATACTGACTGATATGGTGAAGAGACAAATATGGAACCAGGACAGAAAATGAGAATGACCTTGTCAAATTCTTTCTGCAGAAGCCAACACTTTGCAACACCCAGGTAGACGTATATCTGTCCGAGACGATTTCCAATCTCAGTCATGATGCCCAGTGCAGACTCATAGCGAGGGAATGCTTTCTAAATGAAAGAAAGGAACAGTGAAGTTGACTGTATCACAATCTAGGGTGTTGGAGAGACAAAAATGAAACCCAATAGTTGCATCACATCTGAAACATAATTTTGGCACAAATCTCATTTGCATAAATAGTGAGACACCTTACATCAACGTCACGCCTGCAGCGATGTATGTCCGCAAAGTTTAGTAAGCACAGAGCCTGCAGTGGACGGTCACCGTGCTGGAGTGCAATCTTCATAGACTCCTGTTCAAACACAGACACAGTAACACAAAATCAGAGCGTTAACAGTATCATACACAGCACTAAGGTGTATTTAAACTACAGTTATTTTAGTTCATTTCTGTAAACCTCAACGATAGACTGAATGTGAGAACTTTCATCTTTTGGATTCCACTTGCACTCTGGTATTTGAAATATGACAGGATGTGAAAATTGTTTGGCTAAAAGTGTAAATGTGAAGCAAAGGCAACTGTAATAAATCTGAAATGCATCCTGCTGTCTTGTTACTATACTTTTGCACTCCAAGGCAATGACATCAAGTTATTTTTCACCCTCAGTACATAATTAGAACAGAGTGAGGACTAAAGTCGCCCTCTTCATTAACACTTTAAACCAGCGCCTCTGTGAGCATATTTTTGTCAAGGTCTAAGGCCTGGTACAACAGAACAACTGGTGCTTGCACCTGTCGGTAGTACAACATCTACTGTATCTGCAGCTCAGACATGAGAACAGCTAATGACATCAATGGACAGCAAGATAGAGAGGAAACAAAACTGTGACATTCTCTTAAGGTTATGTAAGTGTGCCTCTGGAGAAGAAGGACATAATCATGTGTTGAATAGTTAAAAAAGAAATACCTCACAGCACTCCATGGCGTCTGGCAGGCGCTCCAGTTTCCTGTAGGCTACAGACATATGGTACTGGCTCATGGCACGATACTTGAGGCTCCAACCTTTTCCATAGTCATTGACAAGCTCAGCGGCTTTGCAGGGAAAGAACAGAGCTTTCTCATAGTCCTGTTGGCAGATGTGATTGATGAGTAGGACGAGTCAAATTTAATTAGTGGCCTTGAAGACGCACTGTCTATCAAACATCCTATTTCAGCACAACTTTCTTAAAGTAATGTATATTAACAAAACCTTTAAACAATATCTGTTGTTAGAAAATTTGTATTTGTGACGTTGACAACTATCACGAAACGGCCTGTTTCATAAAATAAAGTGACAGATGAGCACATTCTTCAAACGTCACTTCATCACAGTCCCATTGAAACCAATCCTCCCCAGGAAGCTGAGGGATTACTCTTACAAATCTCTGATGTCAAGGGTACTACATAAGCCCCAGCCAACAGCCTACTCTCTCCACCCTTGTGTTACAATGCCCAGTACTGCATGTGATAACCATTGGTGTTTGATGGGATGCTCTGCAGTCTTACCATACTCTGTAAATACACTGGCAACATCAATATTGATTGCGTAATCAAATCACACGTGCAATTTATTCAAAGTCACCCAATTAAAATAGCTGGGAGTCACTAACCATCACTGAATGGTTCAGATTTTTTTCTTATTCAGTTACCTGTTCATTTAGGAATGCTTTCAATGCTTTACGAATATCTGGTTACAGCAAACACTGAAATCATTACACTCAGCCTCTGGTTAGAGTCAGACCTATCAAGTCCAGTATCTGAGTAACAGCAGTATTTAGATGTACCTTCAGCTGCACATAGATGTTTCCCAGACTGCAGCAGACTCTGCACTCCAGCATCTTGTCATCATTGTTGTGTGCATAACGCAGGGCTTTCTCGTAGCTCTCCAAAGCTTTCTGGAAGACACTGAGACCCAGGAACGCGTTGCCCATGCTGAGACATACCTGGCCATTGAGTTGTAGACTGACAGTGGTGCCCTGCATGTTTAAGCATGTCTTACAGTAGGAGACTGTTTTCTGGAAGTCACACAGCTTCTCATTGCTGCGTGCTAAATTCAGGTAGCCCTCTGTCAGGTAGTCAGGGTCCTCCATTTCTCTTGCTGTGTCAATTTGATCAAGGGCATACTGCAGAGAAAGAGTGTAAGATGATTATAAATTAAGTCATAGCCAAATAATAATGGTGTTAAATTCAAACCTGAATAATAAAGAAAAAACATCGTCTCTGAAATGTCTTCAGAGGTACAAGACTTCTTTAGGGCTCCTTATTACACTCTAGTTTAGAGAGAGTGAGAGCTGTTTGAGTAAAGATGATTATGTCAACAAGACACCCCACACTGATACTCAGGTTGCAGGGCACTTATTTACTCTGCATCGCATGGAAGCCACAAATTAACCCATGCTTCTCAAGATCACTGTAAATGGGACCAAGAAGATCGCCTTTGACCTCTTCATGTTTAATAATAACTATTAAAATGATGAAATGCTCTTTCACAATGAACTCTATCGAGAGCAGACATGATGACAGTGGCCAGTCTTTAGATCTACAACTTCAGTCACACACACTGCTGGTTACATAACACAAAATATGATCACACAGCATGTATAGGTACATGTCACAGTATATATGCATGTGGAAAATATCTCAACAGATCTCATCTAAACCAAGTGACCACAAGGCTGTTACTGAAATAATGATGATTCTTCAAAAAATTAAAAATATTTTCAGAAGATACTGATATTCTATGGTTTTCTTTGTCAATTACAATGTGTTTTGGATGTGTGTTAAAATCCTTACCTTGAGCATATCTTTATATTTTCCCATCTCTGAGTGAGCTGTGATCAAGCACCCCAAAACCCGAAACTTCCCTCCAGGATCTGAGGTCTTTTCCAGCACTTTTGTCCAGACATGCAGAGCTTTTTCTGTCTGATTGGACTGATACAACCTCAGGCCCTTCTCTATCTGCTGCTTGGTTTGGTCCTGGCCCATCTCTGGTGCAAGGCACTCATAAAAATATTCATTCGTTTAGGCCATGCAATTTCAGTGAGGCAGCAAGAAAGTAAATCCTTGCCATGCACAGTACAACTCCAAAGAAGATCCCTTGAAGACGATCCTCTGAGAGGTCAGTGCCAGAAGGCCTACCAGATCCCGCTCTCTCAGCTCCGGCTGTGCTGAGATGGAAAGGAAACTGGATCCACCAAAGTAAAATACACCAAGACCATTATCACCAATCGCTTCGTGGCGAGTTAAAGGGCCAGGAATAAATCTTCCCCATTTAACCCTGCAATGATCACATCTCACCATTAAGTGTTCAGAAATCCTCCCTCAGATTCCTATATGAAAAACGCCAAAGAAACACGTTTCCCAGCAAAGTGTTAGTAGCAATATCCCAGAATATCTGCTCCCTCCACACCCCAGCGAAAGGAATTCTCTGCACCCCTGTGTCCAACCCCCTCCACCTTCCTCCTACTGCTGGCGCTACAGCAGATGGCCTTGTCACTCTAGACCATGTGTCCCTTTAGGAATTCTGTTCTGCCCTCAGCAAGTACTCCCAAGGTCACTACAGCTCCTAGCGATCTACCTTCACACTCAACCCACTCTCTAACCACACACTGGATTACAAAATTGTAAATCACTAACATTTTTAAGCATTTAAAATGGACTGACCAGGTATGCACAAGTGAAAATGAAATTTAGAAGCTGTAAACAACTTTTATTAAAGTACTGCATGTCAAATAGTGCATGTAGTGGTCATCAGCTCTTATTGGGAGTTCTTATGGAGGCGCATATGTGCCCCCAGAAACCCCCACCCCTCATCTCGGCGTCAGCAACTGATGCTTAGAATAGTTCACAAAGTCTGACATGTTACTGGGCTTGGGTTTCAGCTGCGCAGCCTCCTGCAACATCAATAGGATCAAACTTTTGGCCTCTCTGTTGCAGCTTTCTCTCCTTCAACGTCCCTTTTATTCCCCAAGGACAAAAACAGGCACCTTTACCACCTCACCATTCACAAGATGCATTACCAGTCCAAAGATAAAAATATGGTTACAAGTTATGTTTTTGTTTAGCTTTCAATAGCTACACAGCAACTAAGTACCATTTCTAAATGCATCACTATATAATTGCAAGAATGAAAGATCTTAAATCCCTGGTAATAAACATAGTATTAATAGCAAGAGATAGTTAATGCATACAGGGTCAACCATAAATATCAAAACAAACAGTGACAGCTTGCAGCTATGTGATATATTTGACATTTCTGTTAACAGTTTAACTTAAGGAACATTTATATTGTACATCAAAAATACAATCTCAAAACAAGTGAAAATTTTAAGTTACAAAACTTCCTGTATCATGATGTTTATAAGCACTGACTTAAAATTTGACATTTGGGATATTTAACTTACGACATCATCTTACACTTACTTTTCATATAGTGAAGGATGGTTTATGTCAGTTTTTTGTTTTTTTTTTAACACTGAAGCTGTTTGTATGTCTCATTAAACAAGCAATGTACAGGAAACAAAGTTGATTAATTCACTGGTTACAGCATCACCACAAATTGTTTAACTTCTCAGCTAAGAGATCCACAATGACACACTGTAATACAACACAGAGTTCAAAGGTTTCTACTGGTCTGGTGGTGAAGTCAGAATGGAATGAATGACACAGAAACCAGCTGAGTAAATACATTTAGAACAGATATCCTCTTAGATGTCTGAACAGTGAAGTCATGGTGAGTTATCCAACAGTCTTCCCTGATTCTCTCTGTGGTGAGTGTTTTGACATCCATTGGATATTTTAGGCTAAAACAAACTGCCAGTTTGTGAGGAGGATTTTTATTCCTCTGATAACAGAGACGACAGATGTGGCAGGGTTAAACTTCAATGTGTTTGCATCACCTTTCTTACATTTGTCCCTGAAGACATATATGCAGCCATTACAACTAGCCACCTTCCACAGGGAAGGAACGCAGCTCCACACCTCAGGGAAACGCAGGCGGGTGAAACTTTCCAGGAGAGGGTTGTAGCAAACTAAGGAATCTCCTTCTGCTACAATGAAGATCACATCCATGTGGACTGCAGCGTGCATACACCCTGCGAATGGCAGCATGTATGGTTTGATCTGGCACTTCTGCGAGGCGGTGTCAAAGCACTGAATAAGTCGGGATGGCTTTGTAAAAAAATCCATATCATTCTCCTCCCCACCAAGCAGGTAGATGGTTCCACCCAGGTTCACACCAGCAGCACCAGACACTGCAGTGTCCAGCTGGCTAGTCTCTGTCCACATGTTGTCCTTGACTGTGTAGTAAATGACAGCATTGGACAGGGTGTCCTGTAACGTCTTACCACCAAGTGAGTAGATAGCGTCCTCAGTGTAGACAGAGACCATGGTGTGGTGGAGGCGGTCTCTGGGCAGTGGGGCGCAGCGCTCCCAGTCCATTGTGTGCATGTTGCACTTCCACATACGGCGGGGAATCGACCCTCCAACTACATACAGGTCCCCTCCATGTTTACAGGCTGCAGTGATCTGATGACATAAACTGTTCTGTCCACTAACACTGATCGCATCATCCTCATCACAGTGCAATGACACAGCAAGAGAATGTGTTCGCGTTTCCTCTTTACCAATTAGATAGATATGAACATTTTCACCAATTTCCTGTGGATGACAGAAAAATAATAAGACACATAAACAATTTAGTAAACATGAAATAAGAGAGTCATCTTCAAAATCCTTCTCAGCTCAAGACAAACAAATATTACCTTAAGATTTTCTTGAAGGATGCAAGAAAACTCTTCTCTCTCCACCTTATTGTGGTTTATCCATGACTCAATGGCCACTGTTGGATTCTGGGAGCTTGGAACACCATCTGAACACAAATAAGCACAAGGGGCAAATTAATAAAAATAAATGTTAAAGGTTCAACACTACCACAGTATGTTTCAATGTTTTAGGTAATCTATTTAAAATGTGTAATCTATGTAATGGCAAACCTTTCTGTATCAGTTTTGTGGAAGAGCATTGAATGCACTTCTGCTTTTCTTCTATTCATAGCCTTCTCAGAAAAACAAAACTTACTTCCAGTTTAAATTTGTAAAAATAAATAAATAAATTCATTAATTTAAAAAACAACAACAACAAAAAAAACAACTTTTGAGACCGACAAGCAGAAAAATCAGTGGTGACAACAAGCCAGGTGACAACTGTCTATGAAGATGAAACAGGAGATTGTGTTACCTTTAATGATGTCCAGAAGCAGACAGAGAGGTAGATTAACAAATTCCTCTGTCTGATGCAGCTGAGCCAGGTGGATTTTAGCACAGTGCTTGGCTGCAGTGTACAACTCTTGGTCACTGTGTCTGTCTGCAAGCCACATCACCTGCACAAAAACAGGTAATTATAGTACTGACATAACAAAATTATCGCTGAGTAGCAGAGACCATGAGACTGAAAACAAACAGTGAATAACCTGCAGGCAATTTTTGACCTCCACAGTCCGTGAGAGGAAGCGGGAGCACTCCTCAAAGAGCGCAGTCAGCTGGTACATGTCTGCCATCTCATATGTGTCTTGCAACTCTTCTACCCTCAGCTTAATTGTACCATGGTAGATGTAGTCTACGAGCAACTGAAAAACAGTAGCACTGACATCTTTCAGCTCAATGGCACGGTTATGGGACTCTTTAAGATTGGAGGTGAACATGGAGCGAAAGAAGCTGCTCTGTGCTGAGAGAACAAGTCGGTGTAGGTGAAATTCTTTGCTGTCAACAGTGATGGTAACGTCAGCAAATAGGCCATCCTCCAGGCACAGGTCCATGATGCTCTTCACCACCCTGCTGGAATGGGAACGGTCGGTGAAGGTGTATCCCAGGAAATAGTTCTCCTCCCCCATGGAGCCCCCAACACTGAGGCCCCCCTCCTCGCTGGACTCCATGTCTGCTGGTCTCCTGAAAGTCACCAATGGTATCCTTTTAGTCTCTCCTGCCATTAAATCGGGACGAACTTGATAACAAGTTACTGGATCAGCATATTGTTAAAATTAAAACTTAAGACGATGGTTAAAGGCTTACTATGATGACGCTGTTTTACATTAGTGGCACTTTACAATGTGTCTCTTTCACATACTGTCACACATATGCACACCCCACCTTGAAAAACACTTCTGAGTTAAATTCCCTATCCTCTCACAGTGGCAACGTGAACTTACGAAGATGCTTTTCGAGTGCTGAATTATTGACTCATGACATCTGCAAATGTATTGATTTCACTGTGTAGCTTCACTTCGTACTTAATAAACACCAAAGTAACAAAGGTAACTCGCTGATTCAATCATTATTTGACATAAACGGCAGCTAATTCACTATAACTTTGCTAAGCTAACATTAGCAGGGTTGTGTTATGGGTGGCGTTAGCACCTCTGCAGCTAACTGGCTAACTGTTCATTTAAACATAATAGATAGACGTACGTTCATTAATGATATACAAGTTGGGTCGAAATGATTTAATTAAGTAGTACTAACAAATATGGTTACCTTTATTTTCTCTACTTTATCATTCAGTAGCAACTGAACTGTAGACCGGAAGTAAATAAACTTTTTCTTCGGTGATCCAAAAACAGCTTTTTGGTCTCAACTCTCACTACTGCCTCTTTGTGGTAGTTTTCTTACTACGGCTGTCATTGCTGTCTCTCCACGTGTAAAATACTTCCAAGGTTTATTTGTAAAACGCTCAGTTAATGTTTATTTACTCTGTACCATCTACTAAGTTACTTTACTTAATTATTTCAATCAGTGTTCATACTTGTTGCTGAATGAACTCCGTTTTATTGTCAATATTATATATTCTGATTTTATATAGAGATGGAATATGTGCATGAATTAATGAAGTACAGCATTTCCATTTAAGGGATACATACAGTATGTGTCTCTAGTGGTTTTAGGGGTATTTAAAGGGGACACTTCAAGAGTCAAAAAACAACACTTTCAGTGAAGTCTGAAATCTGAATGAGCTCGACCATCCTAAGGTATTTATCTCAATGCATTGACACTGTAGAATATTTTCTTGCAAAGTGAAAGTTTGCATTAGAGCAACCAGCATTCGTGGATTTTATAGAAAATGGTCCAAATCTCTTCAGCATATGGATAAGGACTTATTCCTTTAAAATTCCACAACCATTCCCAAAGCAATGTATTAAAAAGTTGTACTTGACTTTTTCCACTATATAGTTGTGAAGTGAATCAGAAGAACTGGGATTCAGAAAATAGTACTATTTTTGCCATCTGGCTTTAAGTCCTCTTTTTCCAAAGAGGAAAAATGTTTGGTATTCAGCCTGAGTTTCCTCTGCGTAGACTCAGTCAGTGAGCAAATGGAGAGGTGAGAAGGATGCGGTGATATCGGTCTGCAAAAATCAAACTGGGAATTAACATGAAATTACATCTTCAAATCTGCCTCCAGGTCATGTTTTGGCTTTGCTTTGACCAAGTGCTGTATGGTAAGTTAAATGAAAATAAATCTTCTAAAACAGCTGTGATGAGAATATACATTTTGAACATTATGTAATGATCTAACTGTAAAAAGTTATTAGTGGGAGAGTAGTGGATTTAATATTAGTATTTTCCTGATTGTAGATGTGGCTGCAGGCAGAAGTACAACTCCTCAAAAAGTGGGCATATCTCTTTCTCAGGCAAACCTGATGTTTGAGGTATGTTCCTCTGTTTGTGTAAAAAAAAACAAAAACATGTTGTGTGGAAAAATAACTCAAAATTGTATTTGCAAAGTAAGGAATATATATTTCTCTGTATGTTTCTTATACAGTTCTTGCTCGGTGGGGTGGAAATCGACCAAGATAATAATATAATCCTGCTCGATGAGGAACTGGCATCCATGAGGGCAGGACGGTCTTTCCTGTCTCAGATAAATGATGATATTCCCAGAAGCCGTAGTGCCATGGCACAGATGATCACTGAACTCAAGGGTCCAAGGAGGAAAAGTCTAACTCAGACTGAGTTTGACAGTCTTCTTCTGAGTATGGTGTACTCCGCTCACCAGGCCTGGGACCAAGAGGGAGAAGAGGAACGTCAGGCCTGGGGCGGGCTGCTCCTCCAACTGGCAAATGTCACACTCCATGAACTACGTGGACAATATTTTATCAGTTATGCATAATCAGTCTAGTGCCAGTGTGTTCAAGATAAAAGTATGAATAAAGAATTTGAAACTCAAATATCTATGAAATGTGTACTGCATCTGTGATAAAAACAAAACAAAACAAAAAAAACCCCATCACATTCTTAACAAAAGAACATTTTTATTTCAACACAGTAGAAAAACACCAATGAGAATCTGTTATATTAACCTGGTTTGCAAAATATAAGAATAAGAAAATCTTTTAAACATTATAGGAACCCCTGAAGTCAACAACCAAGAAAGAAAGACATATACAGTATACATACAACTTTTCAATATCCTGACGATGTTTACATTTTACTTCTTCTTCAGCTGAGTTTTACTTTGCTTACTCTTGGTCTTGGTCTCGGATTCTTCCAGAGAGGCTAGTTTTTTCTTGAGTTTTGCATCCATAGTGGGACCCCTCCTGTCTCTGCTAGGGCGCTGCTGGCTCCTTCGCTGGCCTCTGAGGCTGTCCACTGAGGTTGTGGTTTCCTCCTGTAGTTTGTGGCGATCATTGATCAGTGACTCATTTCGATCCCAGACCAGCACGGTTACACCTGTGAGTGAACGGTAAACACTCTGAGTGACACTCACAACGCTGTTACGACATCTATTTCCAATGTACATGAGAAGAACTCACCCATCCCGGATCCAATCACATCTCCAGTGGGATTAAATTTGTTGATCTGCAATAAGAAAAGTTTAAAGTTTTTCCACTGCAGCATATGTTTGACCACTAGAATGGAATCAAAGAAGCTGTTTTCACAACCACTGTTGTTGAAACGTTATTTGAAGTGACTCCTGTTCATGTTAAAGCCTCAGTCTTATTCTGAGTTTTATTATTTCATGGTAATGACAGTCAAATTAACATTACACTAACCCAGGGGTGTCAAACTCACGTTAATTCAGGGGCCATATTCCCCCAAACTTGACCTCCAGTGGGGTGGACCAGTCAAATAATAACACAAAAAAAAAAGTCAAATTATATTATGATAATGTTAACATCTACAAAGTTTCCTTTAAAATCTGTATTATATGAACTTGAAATGTATTAAGAACAAGTGCAATTTTAACAATATTCAGTTTCAGTTTGTCATTTACACATGTGCATTAGAACTATTACAAATACACAAAACTTTTATTAACGGGCAGAATATTGGTACAATTGCATATATTCCTCTTAAGACATTTCAGGTTGTTCATAGTTGTTCAGGTTATTCACATTTTTTGGAAACGGATAGTTCATTAATGTCATCATTTTCATGTAATTTCACCCAAACCTGATGATCCTGATCTTGTATCCGCAAGTGCTATATGCTGTGTTTCATGTCCTTTATTGTAAGTCACTTTGGATAAAAGTATCTTGAAATATAATGTAATGTAATTTGAATTTTTCACAATAAAGTGAAGAGAAAATTTGAAGTTGTCAATATTTATAGGTTATTAGTATAATAGTATTCTACTGGTTCTGACCCACTTTAGATCATATTGGTTGGTATGTGGAACCTGAATTAAGATGATTTTGACAGCACTGTTTGTTCATATCTTCAGTATAATTCTTACATTTCATAAATTCATCCCACAGGCCAGATTTGGCCCCTGGGCCACATGTTAAGACACATGTGCACTAACCATACTGGCAGGGTCAGGGTTTAAGAGGTATCACACTAAATGTAATTTAGAATTTCTTCTTCATTTGAGCACATTTTGGTACTTTTTATAAAAAGTAAATGTAAGTCAGCAAAATATACACTGCACGGCCAAAAAAAAAAAAAAAAAAAAATCACACATTCAATATTTAACTGCACTACCTTTGGGTTTGATGACAGAAGACATCCATTTTGCCACCTTTTTTTTTACCACATAATTCTTACATAGTGTCACAATAAGGTTCATAATATTTGTTCCATCAATAGTTTCATCAATTTTTTGATTATTGATGATGCAGAATGGAACCGCTGCATCCAGTCTTCATCACATCCTAAATTAGAGTCTGGACTTTATGGAGGCTAAACCATGTGTGAAAATG
>JAPSES010000249.1:5005653-5016524 GCA_029822895.1 Maxillicosta whitleyi
TCACGCGCAGTGCACTCAGGTGGAAAAAAGCGGTCCGTCAGAGAATGTAAACATTGCAATTTTGAGGGGTTGGAGGGCAAAGGGCGATGTGTAACCATTAGTGACGAACTCTACGTTTAGCCCCGCGGCTGTGGTTTCTAAGCACTTTACAGGTTTCATTTTGAATTTACTACCTTATGTGTCCCTTAAGTTGTTACAATCATTTTTTTTTCCTCTGCTTGTTTCTACAGCCGCAAAAGAAGGTCTTCAGAAGGCAAACCTACTAATGGAGATGGATCAGATGGCACTTGGACTGATGTGGAGACGAGGGTAGGATTTCATTTAACCAGTGTCTGGAACTCATGTTGCAAGAGACATAGACCTCAGTTTAGTCATATTTTATTTGGTAGTGCACTTTAAAGAAACAAAAAAAACATGGGTTTTTGGCAAGTCTGCACAGTAGTAGTAGTGTAAATAAGTAATAATTTGGTTGAGCCTGTCTACATAGTGTTGAATATATTTTTTTCCTTCAAAAATCACTGTATGACTTCAGTACAGTACTCAGTACTGCAGACATAGATGAAGATGTTATTTATAAACTAAATGTATTTATATAGGTGTCTGTCATCATAATTTTTTTTAGATTTATTTATTATGAAGATTTTGGTGTCTTTAAAGACTTTATTCTTAAATCTTCCCAGTGCTCTGTTGCTTTGGAGATGAGGGCTGGATCAAACATGGGTCCTGGATTTGAGGGTCATGGGATCACAAAGTAAGCTCCCTTTATCAAATTATACTTGTGAATCACATTTTGTTTGTTCTGCATAATGGTGATATTAAAGTAGCTGCTTTATTGTTTCAGGCGCAGAAAACCATAAAGCGGCGGTCTGCCATTCCAGTGAACACTCCTTCTATTCTAATCATGCTGTTGTGCAATAATCTGAACTTTTTATATTTAAACAGATTTCATGCTTTTTATATATGCAAAAGTGTATACATGGGTCACCAAAGCTGTTTTGTAAAATATTTTATATTCTGTATCTGAACATATAGAAAATCACATTTGATGGCAAATAGTTACTGTGGTCTTGCTGCTGAAAAAAATGGCGTTTGCACATTTGTGTGTGAGATAGTTAGATTTGTTACTTGGCACATGAGTCATTAGATGTCAGTGAAGCTGCCACTATCTGGATTTTATCTGCTGCATAACCTTTCATGTTGAGCTTCATCATGTGGAGTTTTTGCATAAAACTCTTATCTTTTCTTGCATATAAAATTTGCTTCTACCACTGACAAATTGATCTGTGTTGCCTTCATTATACTCGGGGAATAAATTTCCTTAAAAGCATCAGCTTGTAAGGAGAAGAAAATCTTAATCAGAACTTTCAGTACAGTACCTGATGTTCAAAGCAACCAGCACCTGTTGAATTTGCGACTCTAAGTTCAGTTAAATGGCACCTTTCAAGAGCAGAGTGTTCAGTCCAACAAAGTAGAAAATCAAAAATGAAATAAGGTAGCAAGATAATGTAAAAAAAAAAAAAAAAAAAGAGCTAGTGGGAGAGGTGGGGTAGAGGGACAGACAACAAAAGTACTCATTAATTGCCTCATTTGAAATTCTACACTATATGCAACTATTTGATTATCTTTACTCTTGCAATACATCACTGTTTTAATGATGCAGCAGGTGTAGCCTATATACTCTGTACTGTTGCAAAATCTATAAAAACTAAATGCATATTATAAACAACCATATTAAAGTAAATATTGGGACTGCAGCTGACAGTCAAAGTATAAATCAAATGAAAGCACATAAAATTAACATTTTATATTAGATTATATCAGATGCTTTCTTTCCAAAATCTTAATTTTATCCTGCAGCTGTGCATTATGAGTAAACTAAAATGTGAACTACAGAATAGATAAATGAAAGATGTGGACATGTTCTTAAAATGCCCTTTTGGGGAACATGCTGTGGTTGTTTATTGTCTGGCAACTGTTCAGAAAAAATATATACTAATTGTACTCTATGCTGTTTCAGTACTGTATGGTCTCACTGCTTGAGTAAATGTTTTATTGTGAACACTAGATGGCAGCACAAGGCAGCAGTAAAACATTTTCAACAAGAGTTCAGCAGCTCTGCAGTGTTCAATGAGAGGCTTAGCAAACTACTATAATAAGAATTCCCTCACTGCTCTACAAGTGGCCATGCTCACATTATGGCACTACGTGAAGGTCACAGTTGTACAGTTGTGCGATCATCTTGTGAATTTTGACATCTTCACAGATGTTAGACACAATCATGTGCTCCTTAAATATCAATTTAGCAATAATTATGTCAACAGCACTGTTGTAGAAGCAGACTGTCCGTTTATTTTATAATGATGCTTGAAAACAGACATGATGTTGAGTTAGAGCTTTGGGCGATTCTGTGCCAAGAGTCTTCCAATATTCTCTGTCATATAAACAAAGTCTGCTTTCAATTACTTTGTGAAATTGCTTTTCTGTGCTCATGCTTGATTAGATATTCATTATGTTAAACAAGACACCTTGTATATAAATCCATATTAAATTAGTGTGGTTGGCTGCCTTCAGGCTGAGTCTGCTGGGTATTAGACATTAAAAAGTCTGCCTTCAGTATTGTGCACTTGATTTAAGACAGTTTGGTAACCTGGTCATAACCCAACTGTGCTATTATTTTGGTGATGATAAAGAAGCAAATATATTGTAAATAATTCATAAAAAAAAAACAAAAAAAAACAACAACTGTGATCCATTCCGAATGGTACAAGAAAGCCCTAAGCTTAACACACTAGGAAAAACTAGGACATAATGAAGCGTCAGTGCCTGGGTTTACTATCTCTTATTGGCTAAACATCACCAGTCTAATGAGCAGCTGAATCTAGTGGTACAGTCCTCTACACTTGGAGTAGACAATTGAAATCTCATCTACTACCAGTCTGGCTGGGTTTCAATTGGAAAGCGCTGGAGAGTGACTAACATGGAGCCTCTTGGAGAGGGTCAAGAGCCCAGAGCAACCAGTGGCCATTAAATTCGCTCCTATGAGATATTGAGTGCTTTGCTTTTTGACCAGGCTCTGTTTGATGTGCTGCACCACACTATTAAACCCCAGCTCCTCACTGCAGCCCTCCACAACCAAGTGGCATGAGCATAGACAGATATTATTATTAAAGTCCTGTCGACCTTCTGATCAACGTCAGTTTCAAAAAGGCGCTTGAGGGGAATAAACAAACTGCACACATAGGCCAAGAATAAGCGTAAACTAGCCTTTAGAGACAACAACCATTCATGCAACAGTATTACAAGAATACATCATTCTGCATTTCAGAGCTTCAAGCGTATGATTATGCATTATGCTTATCCGTGTTATTAAACTTGCTGGAGGGAATTCTGATGTTCTACTTGAATACACACAGTCAATTAGACCATCTCAGTTTTAAAAGAGCAAGCCTAATTGCAATGTTTTATTGACTCTTTGCTTGAATGACTCTGATAAAGAGGTCTTAAGCTGCCTTTTGGCGCACGCAGGATGAAATAATTTTCACACCAATCTATGATGCTGATGAGGACCATTCATAATACTGTAGTTCAAGATGTTAATGTCCACTAAATCTGTAATGGTGAGTGAATTAGTCATTTGATCAATTGAAAGAAAAAAATAACCAGCCTCCACATGATAGTTTTTTTTCTCTGTGGTCATGAAAAAAACCATAAATTGTCATAAATCATAAGAGCCTTTTTTGGATTTTCATAAACAAAATAAATAATTGTGTAAATAATCATCTCATCGGTCAATAGCAAAAGTAACCATTAGTTACCAAGAATCTTAAAATGTTATTTGGACACAGCACTTTGCAAATCCTAACTTAGCTAACTATTTTGTTTCATTTAGAAAACACAAAGAGAATGTAATTTTAATCCATGTGATAGAGTTTTGATATTTTGCTTTGACATATTTGACTTGAGCAGCAGGTTCATGACCTCTTCCTACTTACATGATTAACACTCTGTACTGAATCAGGCTGTGAAAACTGGGCATGAGTTTAAATAGGTGTGATGGAAGTGCAACCCTAGCCACCAGGAGTCTATACTTGGCTGTACAGAGCATCTGAAGAATGACAGCAGTTTCAGTTGCTTCCAAAGTTGTATCATAACAACTGAATGGTTGCTGATTTGAAGGGCATGTCGAAGCAAGCACCACAATCTCAGCCGCAGCTGTCTTTAAACCATAACCTATTACAAGGTTTTCTGCCTTTCCTCAGTGGCAACAATAACAATCTCTGACAATGAAAGTCAATTAGTGGGAAACGCAAGTAAATACTGCATGAGAGCAACCAAGGCTCAGAGCAGGGCCTGTACATGCATCACGTCTTCATATGTCAAGGCTGTGGCCGCCTGCCAGCTAAATGTGTCGAGTCTGAAAGATATGCGAATGCAGATGAGTGCTGACAGCCAGTCAATTGTCATTCAGGCCTTCTCCCAGCCACTTGGGACTCATCTGGCGTTTTTTCCGCGAGGCTTCTCTTCACTGCTTGCTCACCTCATGTTTTTCTGTCTTAATGCATACTAACACACACACAGCGGAGGCATGTGCTGCCGTGTTCAGTGTTAATAAAAAGTAAAAGCTGCTACACTCCCGTCTGCTGGTGCGGTTGTGATGAGCAGATGGGTCAAAGAGTCACATACTCAGAGAAACTCCCAGAGGTAAAGTTTGGTTTTTCAGCTGTTTAGATGAGAATTGCTCTGACCCTTAAGTGCATGTGGTTAGTGGTTCAGAACACCTCATCCCATCTGCTGCTTCCTCCTGCTCTGCTTTTAGTTCTATATATCACATAATTACTCCATTCAGACTCCATCAGATGTCTGCATCTTGCTGATCTGTATTCTTACTTCATGCAGATGACTTTTTCCGAAGCCCCCTGGGACAGATATTAAATCACTATTCATTTTATGTTCAAGTTCAGTTTGTAATGAGGAATCCATTTGTTCTCGGAGTTCTTGTTGTGGTTACACATCAGCAGCGGGAGACTTGACCTTTGACACTAGCAATTCGAGACATGACTGATGTGTCACTGAAAATATTGAAAGCCATTGTTGTGTAGGCTTATTATGGCCAAATTGGTCTGAATAGTGTTTTTTCCTCCTTGTCTTTGTTCTTGGCAGTCGACTAAGTGCTTGCAGCTGTCAGTTGAGTGCATTCTCCTTGCCCAGTATATGTGGCTTGGCTGCACTTTAGCTGGCTGTGTCCTTACTGTGGTGACAGTCTGCCATGACTGATTTCCGTTGACTCACTTTCTTTATAACCACAAATGTGTCCCTCACAGAAAAATCGGACTGCTTTTTACAAGTGGTTGATCTCATCTAGTTAACGCTGTGCTGTGAGCGGACTGTGCGTGCAGTTGGCTGATTATTTAAGCAGTGCTCCAAGCGGTTTGCTGATGAAATGAAAGAAGAGGAGATGCCAGAAATGATTGCACTGACAATGGTACAATTCAGCATGATGTAGGATGACTAAATGCTATTTGGATGGGGCTGGGGTTGACTCAACTTTCTCACATCCAATGAATCTTCCTGTTTCAGTTCTGCAAGTACAAAGTAGAAATATGTGTTAAAAACACCTTATTAAGCTGCTAAACTGATATCTTTCAGCTATTGTTTGCCACATAGAGGAGGAGACTGGTATTTGAAATCTTTGTCCTGCCAATGCTTTCATGCAAATTAGTCACAGTGGAACCAGCTTATCTGTGAACAATCATAGGTGGCATTTGGAAGAGGGTGAAATAGCACCACATGATTTTCATATCTGCATAAAGCTCAGTCAGGTCCCTACACACAAACTCCCACGCAAAAGCAAACACAAAAGCCTCTTTGAACACACACATCAGCTGTTTATCTTAAAATAGTCTGCTAAAATGCTGCTCTTATCCAGTACCTTGCACATTGCACTTTGTAAATGGAAAGCAATTACACACGGTGCATTAAGGAGTTGTTATTTAATTCATTAGATATGGCTAAGTTGCAAAGTTCATTCATTCTAATAGAGCAGCAACTTTTATCACACAAGGCCAGGTATGAGTATAAAGGCTCAGATTACAGCATCCATGTGCACAAATAAGATTAGAGCACTGGCTGTGGCTGCTGTTGACAAGGTGAATGGGACAGTTGTTCCAAAAAGCAAAAACACTGGATGCATGTGGGTTCATTTAATTCACAAAGCATGCTATTTTCATGGTGTGTTTATCCTCCTGATTAATGGCCGCCCAGGTTTGCATTTGAACATTACCTGAGGAACACATCTGCATCAGGCTTACTGGATACTAATGATCCAATGCATGCCTAATAAACTGAAGTGAGAATTCAAATGAGGCTCAACCTGCCTGCGAGGCTAGCTTAAGCAAACACCAGGACAGCTGGCAGAGAAATCATTGTGACTAATGGTCTCAGTGTGAGACAGGAGCACGGCTGTGGGTGGTTGTTTTACCATGCTAAGAAGAACAGACTTTGTTTGTCTTTCTATAGCATACAGCGTGACTGTGTGATTCTGGAAGTGTTGGCTTTGTTTTTGTTTGCTTTGCTTTTCCTCAGCTTTATCTTGCCACTGTGCTGTGATACCAGAAACTATCAAAGATGTGTTTGGTTTACCATTTTCCTCCTGAGAATAAGGTGACCTTATAAAAGGAGAATGTATCGATGCTTTCAGTTGGTGTTGGACAAACGGTAGTCTTTTTTGCTGTATATAATGCAGTTTTGACTTAATTTGGATTCTGCTCTGGCTCCTCCACTGTGGTAAACATAATGCTCTGTGACCTGTCCTCAGGGCAAATGATCTGATTTGCTCTTCCTTGTCTTTTACTCGTAATCACATCTACCTCAGAGCTGGAAAATGGTTGTGCAGCTGTCATAACTGAAGCACAGTGCGGTGTGATGGGAGTGCATGTTTTTGCTATTATCTATTCTATCTGAGCCAGAACAGAATACTAAACCTCCACTGCATCCCTCTTTCTCACAGACCGCTGCATGATCAATACCCACATCAAAGGCTCTGCGGAGATAGCAGGATTCTTTGAAGCGTGTTTGTGGAGCTGGATTTGCTGAGCTAACACGGTCCACACAGAACCCCCTTGAATAAGCTTGTTTGGCTAGTATCCTCTCTGTTTGTAGAAGAACTGAGTGGATTCTAATGCAGAACAGACAAGGCCTCTCCCTTGTCTTTTTCCTCCCTTTGAGCAACTAAATGCATCCGTATTGCCAGTGCTTTTTGCTCATCTGACATACGCTTCATTGCATGCCAGCTCAAATATTTATCTAATATCAAATTGGCTGTAACATTTTGGAAGCAGTGAAATGCCAGGAAATATTTCTCATCGAGGACACAAAATAACTTGCATCATGTTTCGCAGTGCCAAGTGCAAATATGCCGGGTAATTACTGACTGAAATGAGATGGAGTGTAGACAGCAGCAGTATTGTTATGTGCTTACCTTGTGTTGTGACTTGAACAGGGAGGCAAGAATTTCCAACAGTGATTAGTCTGCACTCAAAACACGACCTGTGTCCCCAGAAAGCTATTAACTATTTACAAAAGTGCTTTCCTTCTCCTAAATGGGAAAACAGTGCATTTGGGAGTTTGTGTGCTAAGTGGGTATAGTGAAAGTGGGGGTGGAGGCTCATCCACAGTAAACACTAAAGCACATAACTCCTGCCAGCTACTCAGAGAGAGTCAGCAACTCTGTAAACGATGGAGCAGGGACACTCAGACCATCAAGGATGAGAAGACCTTTCATATAAATTACAGAGTAAACCACATTGGTGCTGCCTCTGGCTTTTTAAATTCACATATTGTTGAATCTTTTGGTTAGTAATTGCACTATTTGGCATTTGCACTGCCAAGGTTCGACTCTAGTCAGCTCAGCTGTGGCTCATTTGAAAGTGAAATGTGGGAAAATGCTGACATCTCTTTCTGTTCCCTCCTAACACCAGGGGCACCACTGCATTTGCATCTCTGTCTCTCTCTCAATCTCCCTTTCTTTCTCATTTACATTATGTATAGTTCATTTAGCTTACATGACCGAGTGAATACATAACCCAGGGCAATTCAAAATACCATGAGGGCCTGTAGGGATAAAATGAAACCACATAAGCAGAAAAGATTGCTGCACCGCCATCTGCAGAAGCCTTTTATTTTAGCTCTTCTTCTTTTATGTGGTAGACAAACGCGGCCTTGCTTGACCCCAATGACTGGACACGGAAAAGTGTATCTGTTAAATACAGTGAGCAATGATTTATACACAGGATGAGCATTTAACAGCAACACTAAAGTGAGAAAGTATGTGAGACGTGTATGAGAGACGGAGAGATAAAGTGAGTAGGTCTACATGAGGTGAGTAGTCAAGAAGGTTTGCTTATCTGTGTGTTCTTTGCGTGTGTGTTTTATGGTTGGGTAGAGCTGTTAACATTATAGCTGCAATGTGTAACTAAAGATAAGAATTTAATACCTGCATTCAGATTAAAAACCTGCTTTGGCAAACAACACATTTGTACTACCAACAAGTTTGACGACACTTTGTTTCACGTCGCAGTCACACAAATGACACAATGGCCTCAGTGACAAGCCAGTTTTACAACTTTGAGCGCACAATGAGCTTAATGACAGAAAAACCACATAAACAAAGCTTTGCCCACACAGAAAAACAACACAGCATGTCTTCACAAGAAGATGTTTCACAAGTGGCTGTTATTATGTACGGGCGGTAAAAGTCACAGAGTGAGAAAACATTTGTGTAGGGACCAGATTGTGAGCTCCACCTCTGCACCCTCGACTGGCTGACAATCTCCTGCTCTGCTTTACATTAGCACCACAGCTCCAGCCCGGACAGGTCCATGGCTGTTATCTCAATGATGTTCTAATTCTAGTCAAACAGTCCTGTGTTTGACTCAATAGAGGCAGTGTTAGTCAGGAGAGTCAATATTAGCAGAGCACACACAGAGCAGGGCTGGTGTTAGAGACAGAGAGTTATGTGTGTGGTGATGGGGGTGTGTGCGACAGGATACATGGTTAAGTGTGCTCTGTTAGTGAACCTTGACCGCCCGGTGAAGTATAAATAATAAAGACAATAAGAAACGGGAAGAAAGCAAACCCCTGCTTACTTTTGGTCCAGTGGCTTCCGAGTTTGACAAGAGTGACATTTCTTTTCTCGCCTGGTTTTTATATGAATGTGATTGTTAGACATCAGAGTTCCTGCCTTGGTTCTCCGCAGCCTCTCATTTTCGTCTCTCAGCTGGCTGTGCACTCGAACCTGGACTTGCTGACAGTCCTACATGAACAGCTCAACACTTCAGCTGAAGGTTTTCCTCTTGAAGGAGAGTTTCAGTTTATTTAAGGTCAAACAACTGCCAATATCAACAGCCTGATTATGATATAGTCGCTACCAGATTGCATGACTACTACATTAATTCTTCCATTCAGTAAATACAGTGAGTGTGAATAACAATGCCATTAACTGTGATTTCTCCACATAAAGCAAGCTGTGGCACAAAGCACATTTATGGCTGAATAAAGCTTTAATTACAGAGGGCAGCTGAATAATGTTTGAGTTTTGCTTCATTTGCAATTATGAACTAAGATGAAATTATAAACCCATCAACTTGCAGCACCTTCTGTTTGCTTAGGAGTCAGCAGCCATTTAACCAACAGGAGAGTCTGGAACAAACGTAAAAATATTGAGTTGCTGCATTTTCTAATCTCAGTTAAATTACAAGAATGATTTAGGAAGTGGACTAACAATATCCTGTTATTGATCAACATGGTTACCATACCACCATCTCTCATTTTTAGAGCCCTGACAGCTTTAGACTCTCATCTCCAACCTGTTGATCTGAAGCCCTGACGAACTTATCATGGAAAAAGTAAAAAAAAAATACAGCAACACAAGTCTTCATGTAATGTTTTCCTTTGAAATATGGCAAATCTCAACCTCCACATATGTAGCCTGTGATGACAAACAGGAGCTGCTCAGCTTAAAAACTGTCAGAAATCTCAAAGGTTTGCAATCATGATGATGTCCCGAACCCTAAAGAACAAATGAAAAATCCACTGGGATGTTTTCAGTGGGTTAAAATGGAAGGACTGCTGCTGTATGAAGATGTCAGATATTCCTAGGATTTAATTACATTACAATGACAAAAAAAAAAATCCAAATCATTGTTTTTATTTTATAACTGTATTTGTTCATTTTGTCATAAATATTTACACATAAAAACATTTTTTTAATGTCAAATCTAATCTTATCTTTTGTCAGATGTTTGCTTGTGTTGCCATGGAAATTCAGTCAAATCAGTTTAATGAGAAGTTTATTGTCAGGACTTCGACTTTTCTTATTTAGTAGTGAATGTTTATTTTAAAGGCATTTCATAACAAGTCTGACATCTTAAATATTGTTTTTATCAGTTTGTTATGAGCCTTGGTACCATGGTATCATGAAGCTTAGTTACAACAGCAAAAACAAAAAAAAAACCAAACAAACAAAAAAAGAAACCACTGAAGCTGTGTTAAGGATGGATTAAATATGAGCTATCTTTCTAGTTTACGGTGTCATTCAACATCAGATTAAAAATTTTGCTAAACAGGTTTGGTCAACAACTCTAGCAGGCAGAATAAAGAAAATAAACATGAACTTGAATGAAGGCAGCAGTCACTGTGCTGCTATTATATTCACAGACAGAACTGAAACTCAGAATTTTTACTTAAGTTATAGTAGAAATAAAAATGTAAATATAAATGTAGACATATTCCAAACAAATTAAGTATTTATTATTATTATTATTATTATTATTATTATTATTATTATTATTATTATTTATAATAATTATATTAAT
>JAPSES010000249.1:5023222-5039145 GCA_029822895.1 Maxillicosta whitleyi
GTGCCCCCCCCCCCCCCCCCCCCCAAATACTTCATTTTCTCTAGAGACTGGTGCTAAAATACTTCCCCCACCATCCAGATGTCTAATTTTGACAAACTCTGTAGACACATGTCCAGATCTTTCAGACAGAAGAATCTAGTTTCATGGATCTGAAACTAGATCCATGAAAGTCTCTTCAAGTTCTGCGACCAGGAGAATGTAAAAATGTATGTATGATGGGTCTTAGTGTTTTTTTTTTGGTCCATTGAGCCCCTCAAGAATAATCTGATACATGAGCGGGTGTGAATTTCACAAGTCCAGATTTTTCATCCACACATAGATGAAACAGCCGCGTCTCAGAGTGAGGAAACCCAGGAAGTGATTAGTTTATAGAGCGTGCATGAGTTATGGTCTTGTGGTTCTGAAGCCATGCCCCGCTCAGTGGCAGTGCAACGTGGGAAAAGTGAACTCTTAATGCTGTGCGACTGTATGGTTGTTCATCATGTTTTGTTTGACATGTACAAAAGTGAGGTTTGCCACTTCCCCTGACACTCTGATGTTACTCACACAAAGGCTGATGGATTTAACAGACCCCAGTGCTGCATACTATATTTCACAGGGAGAAAGATCTATGAGTCAATTAACAAAGAAATATTAAATATTCTTGCTGCATTGTTTGCAAAACATAGTAATACTTATTTTATAGATCATTACATTAGCTTATACTTTTAATTGTAACTGGATCGGATCATTCCAACCCAGTCAACCCCAATCCTAAAATAATCCTAAAATAGTCTACTAAACTAAAAAGCAGAGATAAACTATTATTAATCAGCATTTAAAAGGTCTCTAAAAACACAGACAACTGACTAAAATCCCATTGTTTCATCATAGTATCACTGAGATCCAAGCAGTATGGGTTTCCCCATTTTACATGTTTCTGTTCCTTGTGTCTCCAGTATCAGCACAAACTGCTGAGTCATTTTGGAGAAAGGCTTGTCTTGATAAGCAACATATTTCCAAAATGTTCAGCCTCACATGTACTTAATGGATTTAATTTACATTTGTAGATATTGGTTTACTGTATTGATCGTTTCAAATAGAATCAAATGCAGGAAATTTCATGATTCACCTGTTGTTGTTTTTTTTTTTGTTTGTTTGTTTTTCCTGAAAAAAATTCAATAGTTTTCCAGCCTAGTTGTTTTTATGTCAACATGTGGTTTACCTGTAATTAGAGTGAGATGGTCTGACGGTACAGTGGTTAAAGGCACTGACCATGAACCGCAACAGTCGTGAATCGATTCTTGCTCTCAGTGACCTTTGTTGTATGTCATTGCCTATCTCTGTTTTCTTTTCACCTCTACACCTTTCACCACCCAATAAATTCTAATCTGCATTTATTCTATACAACACATAAAAAAAAAGAGAAAATAAAGAGAGGAAAAGTCCTCTAAACTGATGTGAAAAACAATCCTAAAAATTTGAGGCTGTTTTACCACACCCTTAGTTTTTTGTTTTTAATGAACATGCCATTACTCATCCAGCCTTTATTAATATGCAAGAAATAATAATGTGTCATACAATACATGCCACTGTGCAAACTATGCTGGCATGAAAACAAAACAAAAAGTTCTCCACATTGACAGAAGAGCTATTATTGCATACAAGTGTGAAGCGTCAGACTCGCTCTCAGCACCACCTCAGGCTCTGTGACCTCCTGTCATCATGCTCCCTCCTTTCATCTCATCAGATGTGTGATTGTGGGGCACTTCTTAACTGTGATTACATTATAAACAAAGAAACAAACATCACTCACTAATCTTTTACAGTATGTCATGCAGTAATCATTAGGCAGTTTGACTGACAAAAGATGACAAACAACTATGCACGAGATGAAGCGATAACGTTACACTGCTTTATTTGAACATGTGGATGTTTGTGCCTTCAAGCTCTTGTATCTTTTTTTAACTGTTGTGAATAATTGTCTTGCACAAGTATGAATGACATTAAGAACCAAAACCTGTTGTGTGCTGTTTCATAGATTACCAAATACCTAAGGAACTCAGACTTATAACACCCACTCATTTGAAAGGAGACATCTTCCAGGTTGTGACTGGTATATAGCTTAAACACAACTAAACTACATAAGTTCTGATGTGTATTCAAATGTAACCCTTAAGTGGGTCACAACCAGTGGGTGTTAAGATGTTAATCTCTCTGATCTGAGTCTTACACCAGCTATTTTTGTTGAGTTTCTGTCCAGGCTGGAGAGACTCTGACGAGTGTCTATCTATTGCAACAGCTCTTAAATTATAAACCTGACACTGTGGGTCAAATACCACAGAGCACTTGACAAACTGTTTGCTCCTCCTATAAAAGAAATAGTATCTAGACATCCTGTAATTGTCAGTGGTTTACCCGAAATGTGCCTACAGGGCGGGGTGGTAACAGTGTGTGGATTGACAAGTGGTTGAGCGGTTAGGTGTATGTCATTCAGTTCCTTCCTCAATCCCAGATCAGTGGAGCTGTTGACTCTCACAGATATCCCTTTCTCCACCCTCCACTGCACTGACACTGCCACTAACAAACAACTTAACAGGCTGTGGAATGTGGCTCAACACTAAAGCAGAGAGAGAGAACAGGTCTTAATGAACCACAAACAGCCGCAGGACTCTGGGGCGCCAGCACCTCATATAACAGTGACTATTATTATTATTATCATTCCTTCTTTTGCTCTATCATTTCTCAGATAGTATGCCTGTTGCCAAAACAACAGCTTGTTATCTGAGGAGTGATCAGCATGTGCTAGTGGAAGGTTTGCCCTGCTGAATTCTCACAACAGGCTTCACATTTGGGTGAAGTGCTGCAGGTGTGAGCATTCCTTTGCAAGCTGTGGAGGAATGGAAAGATTGTCCTGTGAATGAGGGTAGGAAACAACTGCACCTTTGAGGCTCAAGATGGCAGAGATAAAGATTACCTGTGAACCAAAGGTCAGACACAAACAATCTCTGCCTCATCTAGTTTATCTTTCTCTAGCTACGCTGCAGACATGCTGCTCTTTGATATGACCTCTGACAAGGATAATCCAAGACCTTGTTACACCTCTTTAAGACTTAATTGCTACCTGTCACAGGACAGGAATCTTCCTTCTTTTACAAGCTCATAATAGCCAAGAGCATCAGTGTTCTTTGTGGTGTAACTCATCAACCTAAAAGGGTGGATAAGTAATCTGGCAGATGAAAGATAAAGGGAAACTGTGTGTGTGAGTGAGTCAATGCAACCAAATACAGCAGTAGCTTGTGGTAAAATTCTTTGTGTTTTTCTGGGCGGTGCCATGCTGTGCCGTTTTGCCTTGAGCACAAAGGGAAGCTGTGGTGAAGCAAGTTTAAGCAGCGTGGAACCTGACGAAAGGTGTCCGGTGGTTTACTGCCTTGCCTGCCAGGCAAATGGGAGGTGTCACGTCCCCAGTGTCAGCCTCTCCCCACCCTGAATCCCTCCTCTGTTCACCCACAGAGTGACGGTGAGAGCAGCAAGCTCATCGCAGCATATCAAAGGTGAGTGATTTATATGGCAGCTGTTCCCCAGTGTGCTGCTCTGAATGCCCGTGCCCCATGTTCAACAGCTGACAAACACATGCTTTTTCTGTCACGGCCACATTTATGGCCTTGCACACAATTCTATTAGTGCAACCTCAACCATACAAGGATATAAAGAAGTTTTTATGACGCAGTTATCTCAGTCAATCAAGCAGGGTGACTGCCTCAGCAATGCACACACTGACGCAATGACGCAGAGATCAGACTAAAAGAGCAAACTTTTCCAACAGCTGGCACATTTGACAAACTTTTATTTGTTGTTTTATTACTGTTTACATTCATCAATTATAAAACTTGTTTTTATATGATGTGTGAGCTCTTTAAAATGAGAGGGGGCTCAGAAGTAGTTTCTAGAGTTGTTTGATATTTGAGCCCTCTCCATTAACCCACAGCAGCACACTGGGAGAGTGTAACCTTATTTCACGCTGGCTCTCAAATAGTGCTGAGAATTTGTGAGGCAGTTAGTGGCCGTCATTAATAACGGCCTAGGCTGGGTTGACAGCTGCTGATTGGAATGAAGAGCTGCGCTACGGCAGACAGCTACAAATTTCCCCGACAGCCAGGTCTCCATTACCGGGCGTCAGCTGCCAAAACAGCAGTAATCAGAGAAGGAGAGGGGAGAGAAAACATGCTTTGTCGCTGCAGACACCTTCCTTTTCCTTCTGCTGGTAGAAAACAAACGCACACACATGCACTTACACATATAACTGACTCTTTTCATGCACCAGACATACAACTGTTGAACATCTGATTGATTCATCTGTTTGTGAGATGTTGTGCCATTATTGAAAACAGACTGATCTTAGTGTCGGTCAGTTTGTTTAGTCAGCCTAAGAAGGAAATTTCATTCAGCAAAGTTTCTGGGCTATGTGTAGACAACCTCACAAAAATGTAAAATTATGTTTTTGTTAATTATGTTGTTATTCTTCTAACCTGCCTGTAAAATGTTTTAGAGAGGCATAATAACAAGTGCATCTGCAAATCGATCACCAACAAATATCTACTTCTATTATAGATACAGCTTTATTAATGTTTTATGATAATTAAAAACATTTTTTTCTATTGTTCATTGACTGCAATGTCTGTCTCCACATAATGATGTCAGTGCAGTGCTTGACACTGTAAGGGTTTTCTTGCCCCTCTGTCCACCTCATATTTATTTATTTATTTAGCCTTTGTTTAACCAGGTACGTTAGTTGAGAACTGATTGTCATTTACAATAATGACCTGGTCAAGAGGCAGCACACAAACAGAATGAGTAGCAGTGCAGGTTGCATGTACAAACAACAGAACAAATACAACAAACAAACAATCAAACAGAATGGACAGCAATTTATGTAGCAGACCTACTACCAGGATTTCTGAAATCATCTTTTTTTCAATTTTAATTTGTTAAATGGAATTAATTAATTCCATTAATTTAATAGTGTGATATGTACATCTGAAGTTGTTGAACAAAAATTGAAAGTGGAAGGAGAAAATTTCTAGAAGGTAAAATTTAGGCATTAACAAGGTGGAGAAGATACCAACTTTTGTATGAGAAAGACAAGACGATGCCCCAAAATATCAATCAATGAAAACTAATTGATTAAGTCTTATAACTAACTGACATGGGTGAATTCTTTCAGATCTCACAGCACTTTTAAGTTTAGCTTACATACTTTTTGTGGTCATGGTTAGCAGAAAACCATGCTGACTTAAACAATGAGATGCTTGTGTTTGATAGTACAATATTTACCATATCAAAATCAATGTTACACGTTTGTTACCCTTAACCTTAACCAATGGTACCCTTAACCTCAGCAAATAGTTACAGCAATAGTTGTTGACGGCTTGGGTACCCTATCCATAAGCACTCTTGCTTCTTTGGGGTTCCATTTCATGTGCATCTGCAAACTGCTCATGTATAATATGTTTTTCTTTCTCTGTGCATGAATAAAATATATCTGAATCTGAAAAAAAAAATAGATGACATAAAGCAGGATGTGGACCCAGTCTTTACTGTCAGTACATAAATGCAGCCCTTCCATTACTGAATAAATGCTAACAGTATATATAATCAAGGCAATTACAATTATGAGGGTGTTTGGCAAAGAAAAACATTTTTTTGGAGATTTTTAAAGAATTCTTAGGAGACAGATTTGGAAAGTGATATAAAGTATTTGCTTTTTGGGAAGACAGCTGAAAGACTTAACATTATTTCCATATGTCTTTATTTCTCCCTCTTCCATCTTTGAACTTGTATCCAGGCACGTTTTGGGCAAAAAATAAAGTGGAAAAACTCATTCTTTTGCAAGCTGAAAAAGATTTTAATACTAC
Source organism: Maxillicosta whitleyi (assembly GCA_029822895.1). Taxonomy (NCBI): domain Eukaryota; kingdom Metazoa; phylum Chordata; class Actinopteri; order Perciformes; family Neosebastidae; genus Maxillicosta; species Maxillicosta whitleyi. Next base: position 5,029,117 of record JAPSES010000249.1, read on the forward strand.
TGTACTGTTATTTTGTGTGTAATTTCACTGGCCCAAGTAACACAATACTACAATCAAAACTATTCATCCACATAATTTTCACAATAATAAAAGTCGTTTTCTACATGAATGGCTGCGAGGCTGAGGTGGTTGGTATGCGTGTACAGTTTCTTAGAGGCATTTGCAAAGAAGACAAGGTCACATCATGATGATGACCTGAAACCAGCTGATCATGAAGCTGTTTTTGTATGTGATGAAGGCAGGCACAGCATCTTTTTTCAGTGGGAGGAGTAAAAGTGAAAGTCTGTGGCCTTGAACAGTTTGATCCCTGTAATGACAGAGGGCTTTGGTATGGGTCGACCTGTCAGCACCCTGCTTCCACTGATCCCTGGTGCTCCACACTGTAAAGCATGCAAATGTGAACATGGTTATTTGCAACAGTACCTCACACACTCAGCTTAGAAAAACCTCTGAGGGTGTGTCCCACTGTCTACAGATCTTGATATCTTGTATTAATTGAGACATGATGTGACAATGCAAGGACATAACACAGATTCACAGTACTGCTACAGTGTTTTTTATGGATCAAGCTGTTTGCCTGCTGTGGGTTCTGGAAAAAATATTTGGGCCACTTAATTTTAGCCAAAACTCTGTCAGCCCAAAAACAGATGCGGTAGCACATTAAAATGAATCATCCCTCAAACTTTCTCCTGATGCTGTTCTTCACATAAACCACTGTGTGGTTGGAATACAAGACAGATTAGTTATCAAGGCTGCATGGATTCAAGTGACACATGACTAAACAGTGATAGTTTATTTATTTTAGAGGCTCAGTGTCTCATTTTCATCCCACTGAATAAACAAACAACCTCTGATCAGTCCACATACAGTGCACATGAACACATATGCATAACACTGCAGAGCTTTCACAGGAGGTGGCAGACGACCAAGAATGGGAGGCTTCATTTTATTGCTGCCTCTTCCTTGTCAGCTTTACTCCTGGCAGCAATAAAACACTCCATAATAAAAGGCACTATCCCAGAGACGCAGCAGGACTGCAGCTATAGATAATCCACTCAGCTCACAGAGCTAGCTCAGTGTTTGCATTTCTTGCCCCAGAATTCATTTTGTAGGTTTACTTCACCATCCTCTGGTTTTAAGTACAATGGAAAGAGGAGAGCTATAGCTTGTTGGATGTACATGTACGAAGCAATAAGGCAGCTATTTTATCTGTAAGTGGGAGAGCAAGCTGGTTAATTAGCGCCTACTACATTATCCAAACAAGACCTTTGGAGAGAAAATAGAATTAAACCTCCAGATGAATCTAATGAGGTAGCATTGCTGTCAGTATATAAATTAATATTTAATGTATTAGTTAATTCTTTTCTATCAGAATAATTGTAATCTATTTTCAAAGGATATAAGGTAATGTAGCAAAGCACAAAGACAAAAAAGTAATATGTCACTCACAGGACACTGAACATTGTCCACGTGTTTCACTGAACCCTTTTGCTGCCTCTAAATCATTCACTGCAATTTATGTCTGTACTTGTAAATCCATGGTCAAGGTTACATGGAAGCATAGCAGAAATAGGCATGTGCCATCATAGCAACCACAATTCACACAATATTTACGACACAGGATGTCCCATCTGGAGCTGCTTCCTGTCTGCTGGCTCCCTGAGGACAGGCGGCCTGCAGCAAGTAGCACTTCTGGGGGACATCTGCTCTCCTTCTCTAGAACTAATGCAAAACAGTTACCCACTTCAGACGCAGAGATTCATCTCAGACACCACAGTTTGTCCCCAGATAATGTTGATATGATGTGATGCTAATGGTTATGTTGAACTAACAATCAGCGGAATAGTGATCAAGAGAGAAAGTATTTTACTGCACCCTTGGTTGGTTGGCTCTTAAAAAAATTAGTGTGTTTTACTATTTGAGTTTCACTGTGAATTCATACAAAATGGTGTTGTTGGTTTTTTTTGTTTTTTGTTTTTTTGCTATTACTTTCACTACTTTCACTTGATTTCACTAAAATAAATTTCATGGTGAATTTAAGGATTTGATATCACAAATATTCAGATTGTAGCTTTATAATACGCAGCTTTTAAAGGTGCATTATGGAACCCTGAAGCATCACTGCTCATATGCAAGTAAATTGACTTTTAGGAGAGCAGGTTTAAGCAGGTTTTCAATGGCTCATCTTGAAATGAACAATATTTGCATGTTCATAGATTACAGAGATGTTTTTCTCTTCTTTTTTAGGAGGTCTGCTGTAACATGACTGGAGGGGATCTGTGAATTTTGCTAAACCAAAACGTAGGTATGTTACTAGTTTAAGCCTCTTAGGGTTTGTTGATAGATATGATGGTAACTGAATATTAGGTGATAAACAAGTAATTTAAGAGGAAAAAAAAGTATTTTAAATTATCTTTGAGGAAATTCAGGTAAACATTGCTAATATAATAATTTGCTAAAATGCTAAACATAAGCTAGACAATATTAGAAAATAGAAAAAACACAGCCATATTTTTTACACATTTGACAAAATCCAATTTACAATGATATGAAATTAGCTGCAGCCAGTTTCTGCTTTGCATTGCTTCACATGATAAATGACTAACATAATTAAGAGACAATCCAAATTGCTGTCAATTAGTTTCTGTTGATCAGCTACTGAAAATTGTCTCTGTCGAATAATGGGCAGTAAACTGTATAATCAACAAGTGCAGTGAATTCATAGCAGCAGAATTGGCAGGTGTCACGGTGGATCACTGCACTGAAGCATCAAGGGACAGTGGATTATTTGTGCTATTGTGAGAGTGTGTGTGAATAACGCTGTCAGTAAAAAATATCTGCACATTTGTCGCCTTCTGATAACCTTCTTTTTATATCCTAATTCATGGGATTTGGTGGCTTGGGTATCAGATGGTAAAGGTAGGTGTGGCCTGAGGGACTAGACTCTAATACAGCAACAGCCCTGATTTAACACAGCGTGAAACTGCTGTTAGTCATAGATCGCCATGACAGCAACTCTCATTATCACTACCTGGATATGCATGGCATGGTTGTCAGAGCGACGCAGGCACAAGGGACAGACACACACACCATCACTTCAAATCAACCAAGAAATAGGATGTTTGATCGTGTTCACTAAATCTGATAGTAGTGTAGAAATTCAGCAGACTGCTGAACTTAATGGATGTTAAAGTGGAGATACAGATTTCTTATGAAGGTCCAAGTAGAGAAACACAAATATCTTGCAAAGAATAAAGGTGAGATAGCAACAGTGACAACAAAATTTATATAATAGACATTTCCTTAGTTTTAGAACCTTCCAGACACTCCAATCAGACTGGCCTCTCATCCGTGAGTCCTCCTGTCAAGTGTTGCTGGGTTGCCAGTTCCTTTCTCCCCTGCTGCCCTATGTGCTGAGGGCTCCAGGACTGCAGGTGCACTGCCTGTCTGCCCACTACAGGTGGGCCCACGAAAGTGAGCTCACATCTCACCCTCCTCTTGGCTCATTAAAGCCTTCAGCTGTTCCTCTCCCTCCTCCCTCCTCCCTCCTCCACCCTCATACTGCTGCTCACACTACGCTGATCACACCAATCAAGCTTTGATTTACAGTATTTACTCCGTCCTCCTGTCCCCATTGTGGCTACAGGGAATCTGAGGAATGCCCCTCCCCTCCCTGCCCTCCGTGCAGCCAGCATCCTGCTAAATTTGAGCCAATCAGTGGTCGTGGGTGGAGTGCCAAGCCACAGAGCACTTCTACCCGTTGGCAGCCTTCCCTGTGGTGGCTCTGATCACAGCGCAGTGTTAACAACACGTGACCTGGCCCCGCAGCCCACAGTAATTGAGGTTACATCCCAGGCAATACCTTGATGAATAATTAAAAGGCCAGAAACAGAACTCAGAGTGACTTAGCCAGCGCCCTGGGGTCTAATAACGTGCTTGGACTGTATTAGGTAATCTATCCACTGGTGCCAGTTAGTGTCACACACACACACACACACTCACATATAAACACACAACTGGGCCCAGATAAAGGCAACACAACAGTATCAGTCATTGTCAGGGCAGAGTGCTGGTTATGGCTCTGCAGGAACAACATGAGGAATTATTTCAGGGTGAGTTGTGGGCACTTATCTTGCCAGCAATGTGGAGAAAAACTGAAAAGGCAGCAAAAATTCTGTTTGGTGTTATGTGATATACAAGGACATGAACTGTGTAATTATGAGGTACTTTAAATCATATTATGAACAAATAAAACCTTGACTCTTGGACAATAGTACTCCATCAGAAAACACAAAAAGAAAAAAGAAAAATTAAATGTCTGCGTGTGTAAGTGTGTGAGTTTTTGTAACAGGAACTAGTTGGTGACCTTGACCATACTGAAACCTGAGTGTGGAAATACTAGCCCCATTTATAAGTTGCCATTAAGCCTGCAAAGGTGATAAAGATGTACCTTCATACCAGTACCAACTGTTAAAGCCACCAGCGTCATTGACAGAGTGACAGAGGTCATTCACACTATGCTAAAATATGACTTGTTTTATGGACTGCAACCCTGAGTATAAGATTAGAAACTGCACATCTAACTGAATCATTTGCACAGAGACCTCAGGAGAAAAACAAGGTAAAAGAAGAATAAATCTAATAAATAATATGTTATGCATAAATAGGTAGTGGAAATAAATAATATGAAAGTGCAATATTACAGATCCACTGAGGTATAGAGCCACCAAAGTAATTTCGTGCCAACAGATACATTCTGTGAGTCTGTGTACAGTCTCAGGAGTAAGAGCAAAATAATCACAGGATAAATGGCACTGGGCTGTAAAAAGCGGTGCTGTCGTCCACAAGGGCATACTAAATTAAAACCTAAATGACAGATTAGTATAGGAACTGCTGTGTATATACAGGGTAACAAGCTGCTGTTTGCATGTTCAGTGAGTACAGTGTGTTACAGAGAGCAGAGTGGCCCTTTCCTTTGACAGGCCCCTGGATGTCACAGCTTCAGCAGTGAGCAGAGGGGAGCTGCCAGTGCAGAATAATTAAGACCTCTGTCGAAGTGACAGGGTCACTAGGAGGTATGCAGCATAGCAAAGCTCCTCTTCTCAGCTGCTTCCTCTGTGAGCTGTCACGGCCGCTGCGTATTTATAGCTGCATGGCGCAGCGTTCTCCTCTACCTCCCAGACAGATGTCACCTTCAAGCCACCATCTCTGGGGCTAAACACAATGTGTTCAGCAGCCTAACTAGCAGCACACACAAGCAATCAACGGAACAACAGCAATGTGAAGACAACATCAACGTCACTTCATTCACGCTGACTTTACCAGGCGGGTAGACAGCAGTGAGCCTCTCCCTTTGGACAAGACTTTTTTACATAACGGCATAAAGCAGACCTAGTCAGATACAGTTAGTCTGCAGTGTGCCTGTGGACAGTGACACAAAAACACTCCCAGTCAGGAAGGAAAGTAACAATATCATAAGTTACAATGTCTTCCACCTTGGAACAATACTCCGCATGAAGTGACACATTATTTAATAACTTAAAGTGCTGATGCTTTTTGGTGTAAGTGTGAGAGTTTTAATTCCAGTCCATTAATAAATAATATCTTTTGCTGCATCCTAATCATTGTGCTTGTAAACAAGGAAAACATGTCCTTGTGGCAGACAATAGAAAGATTTCCAACCTCATTTAAAATCCAACACAAAAATTTATTAAGAGAATAAACATGGTGAACAGTGAATATCTTATGTGTGTGTAATGAAGCTGACTGTGTGTCTGTGCCTCAGATAAGGGACGACTAGGGGCCTCTGTAATGCAAGCCTGGCTAACTGAATGTGTTGACATAGCTTTAATTCAGCTTGATACCAGACACCAGTAGTCTGTCTGAGCCTCTGAGCACAGGGGGTGTTAACCTCTCAGAGATTCTCAAAATACACAAACACCAAGCATGACTGGCCAGGAGGGATTAAAATAACTTTTATGAGTGCCATGCTCATATACTGTCGTTTCCACACTTGCCTTCAGTCAGCAATATAAGTTATTCAAACATAGCAAAGGGCCAGTTTAATGATGAGTAAACCCTTTGGTTTAATGATCTATTAGACATGTTGTTGTAGATATGATTAGAAACACATTTAGCATGGCACAATGGCTCTGTTCAGAGAAGCAATAAACTTCAATTACAGTGTACAAACACATAAACATCTTGTACGGGTAACAGATGCAATTTATGACCACAGCTATGATTTGATCCTTTAACCTTAAACAGATTGCTAATGTGTCAGACTATCTGCCCAGTAGTGTGTTCTCAAGGCTTGGGTGACACAGCCCGAGCCTCTGGATGAAGTGTTGGTTACTCAATATGAGCATGTCTTGCAGGTCATAAGCCTGTCACTGCCAAAGTGGGTTTCTTTTACTGCCACAGTGGCGATAATCAGCTGATGCTGGCTGTCAGTCGGCATGGCTATGGGACAGACAGGGGACAGGCTCAGAGGACACATGATCACCCTGCTGACAAGTATCCCTAACCCCAGCTGCTCCTGCGGCTCCTCTGTCATGTGGGAGAGCAGGGTGGAGATGGGCTCAGAGGGGAGGTGGCAACAGGGCCCCGCTGAGAAGGGGAGAGGGAGAGAGTCTTATGAGAGCACAAATTTCAGCACCCCTACATTGCTGTGCACTCCACCCCTCTCAGCAGTCACTTCCCCTTTCCCTCCTGGGCTGCAGTCTTGCACCAAAGCCCCATGAGAGGAGGGCAGTGGCTGGACAGCAGGCTGCTGTAACCACAGGCCCTGGGATAAGCCAACAATCAGGTGCTACATTGTTTAAGAGCGTTAGCTCAGATTAGACTGTGATTGTGAAATGTCACGGTATCTTTCCAAATATATGCATACATAAATATATAAATAGTATGCAATGGTGAAAGTTAACTTGGTGTGTAGTGCTTAACTTCAGCGACAGATTTACTCATTTTGTTACTGTACACACTGAAATGGTTAAAATGCTACAATTATTTGTGACTTTTAGGTTTTACTTAGTGAAACAACAGTAGTAATTTCATGTAAACTATTTGCTGACTCACATTATCAGCTATCACCTATCCAAACTTTATAATTCTGATTTTCCCTTAATATTTGTATCCAATATAAATGAAAACCAGCAAGTGTACAATGAATTGTTTTCACATGCATTTACCTTACTACAATTATGTATGTATGTATGTATGTATGTATATATATATATATATATATATATATATGTGTGTGTGTGTGTGTGTGCGCGCGCGCACGCACGCGCGCAAGTGTGTGTGAGTGTGTCTGAGAGAGTAAGTGTGTGTGTATTTAGGGGAACAGCAAAAACAAGCATCCCTCACATCCCCCAGTGTCTGTACTCAGTTGGCACTTTTCATTTGGATTCAGCAAAATGAAGTGTTGTATAATGTTCCCAGCTGTAAATAACCCTGCTGCATCTTAGATTTAAATATAGAGTTTGGTCCTGGTGCTTGGAAAGCTATGCATTGCCTTGAAAAGTTCAGGCCCATTAATTAGTGTAAACTTAACTGCGGCCCCTTATAGACATGGTGTACTTGCTGTGAGCTGGCCTCGACGCTGACATGCTCAAATGATCCTACATCAACACACATGCTGTTGGGTTCATCTGAAAGACCCAGGGCTGTGAGCACATGCTATCCCCAGGGGGGTTGACCCCTTCAGTTTTTGATTGGCAGGTAAATGGCTCAACCAGAATCTTCTTTCCAAGGAATGTGCTCGTGTCAGTCAGAGCAAAGAGCAGCTGGCAGGAGTAAAGACAGAAGATCAAGTCAGCTTTAAGTGTTAGAATAAGATCCTCACAGCTCTGTGTGCCATTTAACAGCACACCAGACTGTCTCACTTTAGACTCTCATTAGCAAACCAAGGACTTGTTATTGCAGTTCAGAGGGAATGCGTGCTCATGAACAAGATGCACTTTATTCACTACAACTTAAAGCTGTGATTACACTGATAGAGCTGCTGCATAAAAGAGGCACTTATTGAACACACAAGACATGAAACACATTTTCATAAATAAAACTAATCACTAGTAAATCAAATTTGCAATTTCTCAACTCTTACCATTAGCTATCATTCACACAGTATCAGACTGAAATATTATTCTGATGACTCCAGATTCAATGCCAGCATTCTGCTGAGCTGCAGAAAGACACACATACGCTCACACATTCTCCGCCAATTGCGAGTGTAGAGGTGTTGAGTGTTGATGTATGCATATCCTCTCACATACAGCAGTTAAATTACCACTGAAGAGGCCTGAAGAGCACTGCTCTTAGACTCTAGCTGCCTCATTCCCCCTTCAAAATGAATTAACACTCATGTCACCTCTGATTAAAAAAATAATTTAAGGAAGGTTTGTTATCACTTTTTTCATAATGAATTCTAAAAGGGAGCTCCCTGTAGTTCCACCTATAATTATCATTATATCCAGAAGGAGGGGTAATTCAGTCTGTGGACTGTGACCTTGAGTGGCTGGTTTACGAGCAGACTCAGCTTGGTAAGACAAAATATCACATAACCGATAACTGAACAGTATTTGTCTTATTGATATCTATGTAGAGTAACTGCACTCACGTCCCTGTGACTCTGACTGCAGAACCTTAGTCAGATAATCATTCGCTGCAGCGCCACACTACCTTTGAGTAAACCCTTTTATCCTCAAATCCCCAAACTTTCCTTTAACCCTAATCTATCACCTCAGTTATCCTGTATGATTAATCGGAGGCCTTAAATAACCAAGCAGGCTTGATTAATCGAAAGGGGTGAGGTGTTGAGATCTGGCCCTACACTGAATGTGCAGAGCCAGCACACGCCTCATACTTCTGTGGCCACTGCCATCTGTCTCCCAGTGGGACTTGCTCCTCTACAGCGCCCCTTACGACTATGCTACTACATTACTAACACATTTCTGACACATATAACACAGATGGTACAGGAAGTCTTGTGTTATGCACAACTAGCAGACTGTTATGAGCTGTGATTTGAAAGCTTAAATGACACCATAATACTTCACCGACTAAGAATACCCTGAGATCATCAAAATTTCTGAGAAGTGATGCAAAAACTACTTTTACTTCTTACAGTATCACGAGAACCAACTTAGAAGAAAAACTATATGTTACTAATATTACCTGAGACTAGCACATGTTAACTTCTCTGCAAAGTGAGATCAGGGTTAGTCTGCTAATGGTTCCTTTTGGGCAGTGGCCCTGATGGCAGACAGACAGGTCAGACAGGTGGCAAACATTTGGTTGTGGTAAATCTCTGTCTTTCTGGCAGAGAGCATACCGGACTGTCCAAGCTGAAGTAAATGTGAACTAACACTGTACACCTTTCACACTAAAGGTTAGCCCTGAAATCACTCCCTGGTGGATCACACAGAGTGGTCTGTTTAAACAAAGAGTCACATCTATAATATGTGTAGAGATGCATTTTGTGTGTATTAAATGTATTTAAGTTCAAGCCTCTAATTTATTTTGGAACTTTCAGACTAACTGTGACCCCATTACCAATCACAATATTTAGCAATTAATTTCACTCTAAACAGCCATTAGCCAGGTGTGTGGAAGCAACATTAAACTTCTCTAAATACCTCTTTTTCAGTGTCCAAACATAACTATATTCATCATTTTTTGTGTACACAGGAGGCTCCAAGAAAGTATGTGCACTTATTCCAATTTGCAGAGTTCAATGAGATGCTGTTGGGTGGAGGATTTCACCTAGACACAAACATGTGGTCTTTCATCTAAAGTTTGGTTCAAAAACCAAGAATGTCAAGCTTGCTGACCACTTCAGTGCCAGAGGCCCTTAGTTAGCTAATGAAGCTCTTCTCTATTTTATTTTATTTTATTTTTTTTACTGTGTTCTGTATTTTAGTATGACTTTGGGTTCTTACATAAACACAAAGTACAGTCATACTACTGGTATCCTATGTATGTCTGGGGTTTGATGCCTTAACAGGGGCGGATCTAGGTAAATTCCAA
>JAPSES010000249.1:5041033-5064677 GCA_029822895.1 Maxillicosta whitleyi
CCAAGAGACCTGACCACTTGTCCTTGGTGCACTATTTACCAAGAAAAAATCCTTTGTAAGATTACCAGCATGTTAGCTAAAGGCACTGTACATTTTCAAAAACAATTTATCAGTGAAAAATGCCAAATGCCATTAATTTTTCATACAAAGGCTGCAGCAGTATTTATAATGTATTTGTTTACATCTTTTGTCAAGGACACTGAGGGGAAGCACTTTATACTTGCACCAACTAAAAATCAAATATCTGATCAAAATTTCCTTGGGAAATGCTTGCATTGATCTACCAAGGCTAGAATATTTAGGGAAGATCAATATACCAATATAAGGTCAAGACAGACTAAGACTGAGACTGTAGATAATAGCACGATTACAGATAAAATAGAAGAACATCCTTTCTTAATACTTGATAGATACATTTGTAGGGGAGAAGGCGACATACTGTGAATTTAACCTGGCTGATAGTCTTGGCTTTGTGTTAAAGTAGGGTTCTGATGTGTGGTGTTAAACCATATCATGTCACAATGCTTTATGCTCATCTTTGGAATTATCGGTTCATAGATTAATGACCCTTCCCCTGGCATTTTTTCTACATTCTGCAGGACATGTGAGTCATAAAGAATGAGTTATGAGTATCCACTCCAACACTCAGACTTTGACTTTAATATTTTGCACAACTTGCTAATCAGAATCGGCTGCAAAGGAGCAATGCCCTCAGTGTTGATGTAAGTCAGGATAAACATCCTAGTTTAATTAATAAGTATCAACTAAGAATATCTGATCTGGCATATAATGAAATCTATGTATAATGATGGCTTGTTTCACACCTGACAGAAAGCTCTCAGTATTTAGTGCTACATTTTCCACCTATCTGATAATGACACCACATTCTGCCCTAATGATGTCATGAACAGTGGGGCTTATTGTGGCTATTCATATAAGTGGAGGTTCTTCACTGCTGTCTTATTAATTACATACTAATGAAAACTGACAGATGCTCCTGGGCTGGACAGCAGCACATTATTAACACTGTCTTTCACATTTCAAAAGAGTAAACACAAGTTATCAGAATGTAGTCAGACTTCCTTTTTGTCTCTACAGTTGCCTTTTTGCCTTTTCTCCATGACTAACCCTTTAAAGTCATCTGAAACAGAAGGCTTTTTTTTTTTTTTTGTCTTCCTCACAGGATGAACAAGGTCAGGTTCATTTTCTGTCTAATCTATGGTTGCTTGCTCACAATGCCAATTATGAGATGAGCTAGAGTAGATACATAACCCCAGGCTTGTACCACAACAGCTCAATTACACTCACAGAAGCTGATATGAAGTGTTGATTTATGAGAAGGTCATACAAAAGTGATTAAGATACTATTTTTATTCACATATTGCTTCAGTTAGTCAGCTGACACCAGGAATGCATTAAATAGCTGCTGATATGTGGCTATAATTACAATGCAAACACAAGTGCGTTTAATAACATCCACTTGTGAAAGCAACAAAATATCCATTATTATACTCTTATGTGGTTGAAACCAGTAATTATTTTCGTCACTGCTAATCTGCTAAACAGTCTATTTTGATGAATAATGAAAAAATTGCTTAGCCTATAAGATATTAGAAAACGAGCAACAATTTATCTATCCAAAAACCTAAATCTATTTAATTTGCAATTGGATATGATGCATAAATGTATCACAATTCATCTGAAAAATGACAACAATTGATTATTAAAATATGCAGATTGGATGTAGATGAACACATAAAATATCAGGGCTTTTCTTTTCCTTCAGTGATATAATAATATCCAAATATTCCCACTGCTATCATCTTATCATTACATTGTTAAAGAGTGCTACAGTTTAACTCACTTTTCATGGTCATTGTCTTATTTTTCATGGCAGGGGGAGGGCGTAAAGTAATAGGAACACTCTGTTAATTGGACATCGAGTGAGGGTAACAATAAGCCATGCATGGTAAGATTTGCCTTGGAGAGCCGGGGTAAGGATTTGGAAGAAGAGGAGTTATAATTGGCTGTAAGATGAGGAGCTCAAGCCAGCTGTACACGTTCAGACTGTGACAGTGGACTGTTATTCCCCTCTTCTCTGTGAAAATGAGCTCAAGATTCGGAGCCTCGGGAGACATAATACATGTCACAGCCTACAATAATGGTTAATTTGAAATCATGTAGCACCCCTCTCTCTTACTGTCTGCCTCGTCTACCTCTTTCTATTTCACTTCCTCTTTCTTCCCCATCGCTCTCTCTCTCCCTGAAATAACCCATTCATCCTAAAAATGGTTTTCATCGTTTTTTTGCCTCCACCCCCAGCCCACCCCGTACGCCATTAGTCCCATCCCTCCATGCTCTAACGACCAAATGCATTTCCTAGATTTTCTCTATAGCAACCCTTATTATCCTGGAGCTAATGTTTTAAATTCAATTGCAACAATCCATATCCAGGCCAATTTACTGTCTCCTTTTTAAAGGCGGCCCTCCCAACACAAGCTTTAGAGAGCACGTCTGTGGAGCGAAGATAAAAGCTGCTGGCTCACCATATATACAAGCATACCATCCCAAAACAACACTGTGTTTGTTTGTAATATATTCACACAGAACATCCCAACAATGCAACACCTCCTCCTCCACATTTATAAAACACTAAAGCAAATGGGCTCAAAGCATGCATGCACTTCCTGACGCACATACATACATGAATGTACTCTAACACCCACACGTACACACACTCACATGACCTGTGTTGCTCACTTTCCAGCTGTAGGCAAACTGCAGCAGTGGCTATTAATGTTTCACAACATAGTGTATCTGTGTCTCTGTCTCAGTTTTTTTTCAAGGGCACACTGCCAGAGGGAAAGCGTGGGAGGGGTTTGGTGGAGGGTTGGGTGTTCAGACACAGACAATATTTCCCCCATCTCTCGTGCCTCAATGCTTCACTGCTCGCCAGACTCAATCACATGTGCGGTGTGCTTTCATGAATTAATAACGGGCACTTTGGAGGCCTGGCAGGAACATGGTGACCACACGCTGATGGAAGTTTAATGAGCAGCACGGGGACTGTGCTGCCATGGCACCGGCGGGTCTCTCAGCGCACTAGGCCATGTCCCTGGCCCTCCCCACAGAGCCACAGTGTTTGGGCTCTCATTACCTAGATAAATATATCTGCCCTCTGGATCAGCCCACAGGCCCTGCTTCCTCCTCCTACCCCCCAGGAGATGCTATCACAGCCCTGATTACACTGCCCTGCCCTTGGGACAATGGCTGGGCTGGAATCACAAGAACACAAACATCAGTCTCAATTCACTCTTCTGCTAAATATCAGGCCTTCACAGCTGGGCTACAGCGTGACAGAGGTTCAGGGTTGTCCAGGCACAGAACACTGAGAGCTGTGACTGGAGTAAGGTTCAATGGTGTTTCCAATAGGCAATTATCTCAATCGGATCACATTTGGATTCAGGCAGTAGCACAGGGTAATTACGGAGGTCAGTTGCTAAGAGTGCCCCCCGCCCTCCTCCTCTTTCCCCAAGTCTATCTCCCTCTCCATGTCTTCCTCTCTTTCCTCCTTGCTATCCAGGCTCTCTGGGGATTGTTCGTGGATGAGTCTGAGATGCAACACACTCATTGATTTAACTCTCGCCACAGGCATTGATTTGAAATAGCCGAGGTACCAGAGTGCAGAGCACCCTGCCTGTCCTAATGACTAGATCAAATGCATCACACCTCCTCAACTGGCCAGTCCAATACTCACTACAATCCAGCCCAAATACAATGATTCAACTAATTCCCTTTTGGATTCTCAAATTCATTCCCTGCTCCCTCTATACTTGAATTTATAAGATGTGATCTGATCGGTATCATGAATGAATGGCTGCCAAGAAGTCTACAAAAATAGTTCAGAACATGACACACACTGTGCATTAATATATCATAGCAGTTTGTTGGTGCAATTTGTATTCAAAGAGCAACTGATGGCTTTGCAGGCAGATGTAATATGCACTTGTAATGAAATGGAAGGGCATCCTTGAATTCCCCGGTGTGGAGGGGTCTCTTCGTTTTCTTGCCTCTTGCACCTCTTGCTCTCATGTTTATATAACAGTATAGTCTCAATCATTCTCTCCAGCTGGTTGAAGGTTACCAGGGGCAAGAGGGGTAACAAATGGGCTCGGCGCACCATCTGAGAGCTAGCAGGCTGAAGGCTGGATAATGGCCTGTCATAATGGACAATATAGGCAGAACCCTCTTGAGACCAGGAAACCAAAGAACAAGTAGGCTGAATTATTCATGGTTACCATGGCGGCCCGCACAGCTGCATTACATTAGGCTCTTCATTAGCCGTGCTGTATTCTACAAAAAGCTTGAAACTAAAATATGACCAATATTTCCCATTGAGGGAAGACATTATCATAAGCTCTCAAGGGGGTTTATTCCTGCTTAAATGTGCCTGAGTGCTGACCTTCCTCACCACAGTAATAATGTGGTGGGGATTAAAATGTGATTCCATCCACGACAAGAGCTTCTCATGCTTATTCTAATGATGGCTGCACTGTGACAGCTCGGGCTCGTCTGACACTGCAGTCATTTCCCACTAATAAGACACTTAACACAGGGCCCCTCGCTCCTCTCCTCTCCCTCAATACTGCAATGAGGTAGACACAAGTAGCTGAAGTAAAATTGCACTCTGGGTTATATTTGCTTTTCACCTATGTACAAATCCATCTGTCATTCAGGAGATAATGTGTAGAGTGGTACAACACTGGCACTCTGTATTGCAAAAGGTTGTACCCTTTTTGTATGCATGTATTGAAGGAATAAAAGTAAGTTGCATTATTTTCTGTACAATCTAGGTCTAAAAAATGAAACCTCTACAAATTTACAAGTAAGATTAGGTTGTATAACTATATGGAGTTGTATGATGGAATTTATGTCAATATTTTTTTTTTTTATGTTTATGATAAAAAAGCCTTGGTTGTTTTCAGATTCAAATTTGAACATGTGACACCACCTTAAGGTATACAAATTCTGCGAACAGGTTATCAGCCTGCAACATGAAGCAACATGACAGTAGTGTATGATAGGTAAACAGCCACTGATGCCAGAATTAATGTCTTGGATTTCCATGCTAATCTGCTTCATAATAACCTCAGGACAGAACTCTATTCCCACAAAAGTAAAAAGAAAATGAGACAGCTTTACATTTTTTCATTTTAAACATGAAAAATGTATTTTTGGCAGCTTGGACAGTGAAAAAACATAACTATGGCATACTGTCAATCAAGTCGACATAGCAGACCTGTTAGTCCTGTTTTTTTTCTTAACGGTATTACTCATTAAAACAGTAAAGGTACATATGGACTAAAAAGCCAAAATACAAACAAAAATCAAAAACTGTCTCTTGACCTGGATTTGACGAAAGATTTTGAGTGAAAAAAAAAAAAAGAATTCTTGGAATTTAATTCACATTATTCTAATGCTTAACTACAAAAAAACCTTGCAGCTGAATATTTGCTGGAGACCCATGTTATTCCATGAATCCATACTATTGAGACATAAATCTGATTTCTTGGTATAAAACATAGAAGCAAAGGACAATTAATCAAATGATAAATTCATAATAGTCATCATATATCCTCTAGTCTTCATAAACACACTTTTTACAGATGATTTTATTACCTTATTCCTGTGTGTATGGGAGCAATGTGAATCAGCTGCTGGAAACAGATGAAAGATGAATGCAGTAGCACGTCAGCAGTGCTGCTATTCCAGTCATTGACCGTTGCACACACAGTCCATCATTAATTCATAAAGGGCAGTCTGTCAGAACAGGGTGGCTCATGTTGGCCACTGTACCTCAGAACCTGCAGCTCAATAACGGGCAAACAGTTGGGCAGACAGTTCAAAGGGTTGAATGGCCTGGTTAATCAAAATTACCTGTCAGGTCACTTTCAATGGCCAGGACTTCATCATGTTGGAATAGCAAGAAAGTATGTTTTATTATATGTTGTTTGAGAAATTTAGCAGCAGTGACAATTACTTATCATATAATCAGTCTGGGCACATGCAGACAAACACACAATATGGAAACACGCCACACGCACACACACACACACATACGGTCCATACAGCCATTTAATATGTATGACCTTCCACAGCTAAACAAATGCATAAGAGCAGGCATACAAACCATCCACACATTCAATCACACACATTAAACCACACACACAGAGTTAAGGATCCATTTTCAAGGGAAGCAAAATGATTAGCACTGCTGAAACATGAGTGGTTATTAAAAAGTCAATACATTGTCATTATAAGTGAAGATTGCTCCCTCAGAGTGAAGATATTGATCCATTCATGTGCTTACTGGTCATCGACCCAGCCTGTAATTTTCTTCCAAACAGATTTGAAATATGAGGTTTCTATCCTGTGATGACCTGTATCTGTGTTACACTCACCTCAAGCTGTGGCCTACATCCACTCAGAAATGCCTCCAGTGATTCAGTACATTTTAAACACATCTGAATTTACAATGCTACATCTGAGTCAGAGGAACAGTAATACAGTGGTGTTCTAATGCCTTAAGCGTTTGCTTTATTGTTATGGACTTTTTCAGTGTACAAACCAAACATTACTTGTTTTCCAAAAAACTATTCTTGACTCCACATTAGATGCCTTTTCCACTAGGACACTTAATGCTGCTGATGAAAACTGCGTGACATGATCAAACACCTCAAAGAAGCTACTCAAATCATGTTTTGGTGCCATTTTTTTCTGCTCCATCCAAGTTCAAAAACAAACGCTGAAGTATAAATACTTTCTAAGGCTTGCATCTGGTTACACTTAACCAGTCTTAAGTTGCCTCAAATAAAAATTTTGGATTCAAAACTTAGATCAGTATTAGATTATGTTCTTTAAATAGGCCTACAACTGCAACCTGTGTAAATATGTTGACACAGAATTGCTTGAGGTTTTAGGAAATATGCTACATATGACAGATATTAAGCTAGAGCCAGCAGGAGATTACAATGAGCTAGCTGTTTACAGTTTCAACACTAAGCTAAGCTAACAGCCCAATGGCTCTCCATTCTGAGAGTACAGACAGACTGTATTGGTTTTGTCATATTTCTAAGCAAAAACAGCAAATAACCATATTTCCAAAATCTCAAACAATTCTTATATCTGTGATATAATTGTGATAAACATATCATTTACTGATGTAAATTTTAACAAAATTGTCTGCCCTAGAAAAGAAGAAAATACAGTAAACTCTTGCACTTTAGCAGCTAATGTGTATCTACCAAAACTAAAGTTGCTTGACAGAAAACATCTTTGAGCACAGTCTTACATATAACACAGTCGCAACACTTCCATGGGCAGATGAAATATATACTTCCGGGTTATAGAAGGGCTGATAGTTCCAACATGGAGTGTAGCGACGTCAGGACACAATCATTTCTATTGTAGCTGATCTAGCAACTCCAGCTCTAAGGTAATAAGATACTGTCATCTTTCCAATTATCAAGTGTATTTCCTGTATTAGTGGACATTTAAGTTGTAAATTCTGTTTTCTGTGATATGTGTTAGCATTTGTATTTAACCTTAAACAACTGCTATGTTAAATTTTCGGCTGTAAACCCATAGTTTGCTAGCTTGACTTGGTCAGCTGATGAGATTTTTTTTTTTTTATGTTATATTTATTTTAAATTATGGAGTTTTTAAGATAAGGTAGCATTAAGCACCACCTGGGAGTAGGATATTATTACACATACATATCTACATACTCACATGTATACTTGCAAATACACACAATTTACTTACAATCACACATGCATGGTTTTTTTTTAACAACAGTTAAATTTGTTCTTTTAACAAGTGAAGGTTACAGTTGTCTCAGTCTGAAGTCTGTCCAATGTTCTTCTGCAAAGATCTGTGCTTTCCCAGCTGTGATAATACTATAGGATGCTCAGTGGTTATAGCTTCTACTGATATTCTCTGATTTAAAGGTGAACAGAAAAGGATGGTATCTAGATAGGCATACAGAAATATCAGATTCAACAATCAAGTCTGTTTACTGAAAAAAGAAATCACCTTTGTATAATCAATTAGATAACACTACAATTTGAACAGAAAAAAAGAGTAGCCACTATCTGCTTTTGTTCAACAGATGTGTTGTCTTTTAAAACTCAGCAAAAAGGTCCCCAGGTTAGTGATCAAACGAATCCCCCTGCGAATCAAAGCAGTGTGATTATCTATGGACGTCCACTTCCTGTGTTTTCACTCAGCCTCTATGACAGGCCTGTTTGTCTTTGAAACAATGCATTATTTAATTGGATATTATTTGGAGGGAAATCAAATGCAGTCCTTATCATAAGAGAGACCTTGAAGATTTATGTTTGTTTAATCCTTTGAATTTGTGTATGCTATGTGATTCAGCAATGCACTGGAGCAAAACCCAATCATTTGAAAAGAAAAAAATGCCCTCTTTAATATTTATAATCCCTTTTGAACAGTAAACTCCATCTGTAGTTTAAAGTGATGACTCATTCAAAGCATAATCTTAATCCTTTTTTACGCAGCTTAGTTCTGAAACCAAAGGGAACTGGGGGAAATTGAAAGCTGCCATCAATGCAATAAACCAGAATCAAATACAACCAGAAGGGCACATTTTAATTCTCATACAAGGGCACTAATGCTGTTCATCTGTGTCCCTCACTGCAAAGCAATGTATTGTTACACAAGCTGATGAAAAGAACTCCAGGATCTGTGCATTAAAGCACCAAATTCACAACAAACTTTCAAGAGTAATGAGGACAACACATTTTGACTTTCCTTAGACACCCTCTGACTTTCTCAACATCACTCTCCCATGCTGAGTTTTTATATTATACAAAGAGCACTGTGCAGTTGAATCCCTGCATCATCCACTGAGTTAATATGGATATAACTAAAGTTAACTTAAATTCATCTATGAACCTAAACTACACATCTGCTTGTGTACTTATTATATTGATGATTAATATTTTCTTCACTAAAATATCAGAATATTTCAAGAAAAATGCTGGTTAGAAATAATGTTAGCACTGATAATGTGTTCAAAATGTATCCAACCAGCAAACCAAAACACAAAAATATTTTTTTATGTACCGAATTTGGCTTTATTTTCATTCCAGTGCCAATGTTTCCAATTACATTATGCAGTGGCCTGGCATTTGTTTACATCATTTCATGCACACTATGCTGAACCTAGATGTTACAAACTGAACCAAGATTATAACTGCCCCTATAGTCTTGTATTGTAGGTGCTAGGCATGATGGGTAATCACTTCATCTGCCTCTCTTCTCACATATCACTCTGGAACAGGGTAAATGAACGGCACTTATATAGCACTTTTCTACACCTTGGTATTCAAAGCACTTTACAAAGCTTCACATTCACCCATTCACACACACACACACACACACACACACACACACACACACACACACACACACACACACACACACACACACACACACCAGTAGCTACTATGCCATGCAAGGCAGACCCTACTGGGAGCAATTCAGGGTTCAGTGTCTTGCTCAAGGACACTTCAACAGTAGGAGCCAGGATTTTAACCGCCAACCCTTTGGTCATTAGCCCCCATTCAATCTGACATCATCAGACCACATGTTCCCACTGAAACATAGTCCAATCTTTATGTTGTCTATCAAACTGATGGTTTAACTGATGGTTCAACCTTTACAAACTGTTCATTTCTTAAACCTTCACAGTTTGATTCCCGCAAAGTTAACCCAGTATAGTAAGTGTCTAAACAAATGTTGAACTACAAATTTATTTAGAATATCTAAATAGACTATCCCACATTAATAAATATATGTAATATATAAATATAATGTTTCAGAGAGCAGGACAAGCATATTTTTTTAAGTTTTACAAACTCTCATTTTTGGAGGAAAACATCTTCTATCACACAGTTTCATGTCCTGTTTTATATAACACATAAAAATATAAAAGCCTTTATGATTTATTTATAAAAGTGATGTGAATCAGCCTCGGTGTCCAAAAATCTGCAGTACCTGTACAAAAGTATAACATTTTAAAAAATCTTAATTTTTGTGCATTTTGGCAAAATTTAGGAAAAGTTATCAAATTTCGGGATAAAGGAATGATGCTTACGGTATTTTCTTTACTACTGTCAAATGTCAAAATGGGTGAAATCTGACCCAACTAGTATGTAAGGGTTAAAAAATTAAATACTGGTCAGTGGATCATGGGATAAAGAGCTTGTTGCAGCTGAAACATGTCAATCACTACAGTAGTTATCAATGAAGGCTTTGAAATAGTTGCTTAAATATATATAATATACCCATTCTGTGTGGCATCCCTCCTAACACAGGGGTATGTCATACATCCTATTTCAGTGTACCTATCTATTGATCTATTTTAAGTCAACAGTCAAGCTATCCCTGTTTGGAAACAATACAATAAAATACCTGTTAAAATTATTACTGTTATCATTTGGTGAAGAACTATTGAAGAAACAAAACTCTTTTGTCTAAAATAACTTCTCAAATAATTTAACTAGGGCATAAAAGATGAATATATAAGATTTGTGTGTGTTATTTCATATCTTCACATGACTAGAGGCCTGGCCAGTGACTGCATGAAGATGAAGTTTTCAGATCTCTGACTTCCTAAAGACTTGCATCCATATCCACACTACATCCTGATAGATCTGAGGTAGACTTTTGTTCACATAATGCATTACAATGTGTCTCAACTGACCACCTGCCTGCTGAACATACAGATTGCCTTATGGCTGACAATTATATTAAGCAGGGCTCAACATTTTCTTATCCTTATCTGTATCTGTTTTCACTTAGCTTTGTGTTAAAATGAAAGGAGAGCTGGGAGTTATGGATGAGTTAATTAACAGTGAGCGCTCATCTCATTAGACAGTGAACGGCATCAGTGCTGAGTCTACAACATGCTGTCAGAGCTCTGATGACACATTCTTCCACAGACCTACTTCAGCAACTCTCCGTGTTTTTTGGCCTGTTTAGAGGAGATGACCATGTCATCACAGTCACACATCATTACATCTCCATCTGTCTCTCACACCCTACACAGTTCACAAGAATGAATAACTGAAATACTTCTTCCTCTTTTTTCAAAATTGTAAATGTTCATAGACTCCAAACTAAAAATATTTTATTTATTATCAGCTGGATCTAAATAGTTAAAGTCTTAAATAAAAGTCAGTATTAACCTTAGGCGTGTGGGGTATTATTTCAAGGGTTGTATATAATGTAGAGGCTACATTAAAAAGAGTTAAATATTTTCTTAGTAGAAAATTACTGAATTCCGTATTTTATAATGAAAAGCTCATGACCATACATCCCATGGACAAAAAAAACCAATGCTCTCAGTATTTCTTTTGCTGAAGGAAAGGTATGATATGAATTGTCTATGGACAGTAAATATTCTAAATGTAAATGCCTAGATCTCACTCCATATTCTTATGTGCCACAGTAAAATTGACTTATACCTCCCTATATAAAACTTTTAAGTAAACCTTGACACTTTTCTTCTTTCTTACCTTGGTTTCTTGGTATAAAATGCCAAAATTATCAATCATGTATTTACTTTCAGTAGACCAGAGCTAAACTCAGAAATATTTTATATAAAAAAACATGAAAAATCACTCTTCATATTTGGAAAAATAATTCATTTACACAAACAGAACATGTGTCTGCATTAATACATCAGTTTTTCACTTATTTGCAACAGAAATTATTTACTAGAAGTTATTTTCTACTCAAGTTAGGAAAGCACAACTTAATCTTAACTTTGAAAGAAATTAACAAACATTTTGCAATATGACATCTTACTACAATATAATTCATCTGCTCCAAACATAGTAAAGAAGTTCCATTTTAAATATAATGATATCACATACCATGGTATCAAGCTACAGCTACAGCTGCATTTCCATAGCACAATGCCATTACCATTTACATGTCTTAATAATTTAATGATTCTGGCAATTGGACATTAAATTTTGTATTTTCTAATCAGAAAACCACAGGAGCTTTCTCCATATTGGTTGAATACAGATCATTTGACAAATCATCCCCCCTAGCCGGCTTAATGTCTCGTGCATATTCATAGCTTTTTCAGATTTCCAATCAAAGTGGCTGGCAGGTCTCTGGTGTGAGATGCGCCTCTCACTCCTCTATGAATCATTCATGCTGTTTAGCTCACAGTTGTTTGGGTGCATCTGGCTCAGGGAGGTATGGGGTTGGCCAAATGGAGAGGCCACATGGCGGCTCCAGATGTTTTGCTTTTGTATATGCATAGCTCATCAAAAACAACAAGCAGTGCCACACTAGAGTCTCTGCCATCTGGGGGAGACCAGACAACAGCTTCTCATGTTCCCTGGTGAATCATTGGAGAGCTCTTTGAAAAGATATGAGTTATTTTCAGGCAACCCCCCCACCCCCCAGCCCGATATAATATTCAGCAACTATGAGGTGAGAAGCACCTAGTCCCCTGCTGTTACTGTTCGGGCAGCAGGCTGCTAATTTAAAAACAAGTCAGCTGCTAGAGGGGTTAGATTTAAATTAAAGCAAGCATCTGCCTGCTGAAGTGTCCTTGAGCAAGACAGCAAATCCCAACCATCTATACTGACAATGCTTTGTGGCTGATACGCATCTAACCTGCCTGTTTAAATAATAAACAGATTTTGCTCATTGGGGATCATGGGGGGGAAAAAAAACTGTGAATGCATTTCTAACTTGTCATTTAGTTTTTATTGAATGGCTTCACAGCATAAATCGATTAAAGCAAAATGCTTGAGAACAGAAGTTTACTTTTTCACAAAGTTTTTGAATTTCTGTCAAGTCGCATTATTCTGAGTGTAGCGTGTACTGTTCTCTGCAGGCTCTTTGTGTCCAGACCCCTATGCACATCACTTCCATCCCCAGATCCCTGCCACTCTCAGTAAAATCATTATTTAGTCCTTTTGTAAGCAAGCAGTGTCCCAGATCACAAATTAATCTTTCATATGTTTCCAAGATCTAGCCTTCTGTAATCCCATCTGTATGAGACACAACAAAGCACAGCAAGAGAGCGCCTATGAATTATTCATTCATTTCTCATGAAAGGCTTTCGTTATGTCTGTCATGTTTCACTCTTGCAAGGAAAATCCATTGATCCTTGCCTTTTCTCTGACAACAAGAACAAACAAGCGACATCACATGGCTGTACATTTTCTCACACTCCGACACACAGATCTGAGAAATAAGCATCGGCAGTAAGGTAATGTATAATATGCATACGTGCATAATGTGTATACACATTACAAATGCTCACTCACACATAGTGTATGCACACCACATTAAACACATCTCCATGCTCTTAACTAATAGCTGCAAGTGCAACCTCAGGGAAAATGTTTGAACTAGAACACAGTGAGGAACAGTGGATTAAGTCACATGTGCCTTGCCAGTAATCATTTATCTCCAGTAGTATTATAATCTAATGGGCATGTCTTCTTTCTGACAGGTTGCCTTCATAATTCAGTGCAACAGAATAGAGAAAACAGCATTGTTAACAAGAAAAGGCTTTAAATCACAAGCATGGAGTACATTTCCTGTGAAATATTAATGTGGAAAGTGTGTTTGTGTACAAGGAACAAAGGGCAGAGTGTTGTACAGCAATGGGCTGACAGTGCTGCAGGCTCCACAACCCAGGCTCTGCTTACTACAGCCATGGCACAGTGTGTACATATAGGGGGGGTTTGGAGCATGGGGGAAAGAGAGAGGGTCATTTATAATGTATAGGCCTGGTGGAGCGTGAGGTGTTGGATCTGCTTGGGTTGTGTGCATAGCTCTGTGTGGCTGCTCTTCACCTCACTCTGAGCACTTGCCTTGTTTACTTTAAAAGCTTTCCTCCAGAGCCTTGTTTGGAAACTTGGGAGGTTGGACAGATAAGACAGATCCAATTCACTAATACCTCAATTTTTACAATGATGAGCCTATCATCTTACAAGATTAGAAGAAGGCACAACTCTCCCTTTGAAAGTCACACAGCCTTGTAAGTCCACATTAGTGTCTTGTTACCTGCAGTGTAATGAGGTTAGTCGGCAGGGTGCTCCAGTAATGCTCTTGGCTCTGAGGTCGGAGGAATCTGACTGGATCCTATTAAGAACAACACAGGTGTTTTATCTCTATTCACAGCAAAGAAAAGCAGTTTAATAATCACAAGCATATAAAACTGCACATTAACTGTACGATGACTACTAATCCTTGTGCACCTGTGGCTTGTTCTATTCTTGTCAGTCGTGCTTATTGCATATCGCGCTGCAGCTCTGATGTGACATGTTGCTCGTGCTGATTGTGTTTACTTGACTATGTAGATTATACAGCAGCTTGCAGGATAAGAGTGCTGTTGTTGGCCCAGGCCGCCTCCTCCCTGCCTGTCAGCGCCAAGCAGAGATGAGCTTGTGGCCCGTTCTGTCTGCTGTTAATCCCGCCTGTTCTGCTTTGTCAAAGCTGCTGTTTGAACAATGGAGCTGTCTTCTTGTCTGCTAATTTAGGAACAAACATTTGCCTGCGTAGCAAACAAGCTCTCCCAGGAAGTGCTATTAATAGGATAATTAAGCAGACGGTAATGAGCAGGATTACTGCTAATTATGACAAGATTTGTTTTGGCATTTGCCTGAGAGGCAGCGGAGTGTTAAAGTCTGCACAGGAGTTCATCACAGCACCGAGCGAGCAGGCACCTGAGTAAACAGACTGGGACTCACTGGGGGTATGGGTGTACCGTGTGTACATGTGCATATGTGCGTGTATGTGTGTGTGCGTGTGCGTGTGTGTACTTGTGGGTAGAGATAGGTAGGGGCTGAGATAAACAGAGGGTAGGTTATAGCACAAGCACAACAATGCCAGAGGTACATGTACTGCAACAAGGTCAGTTCAGGCTGTTTGTGTGACTTTATGACCCTAAACTCAATATACCTATAGATATATGGATATAGTAGGGGGAAAAAAATAATTAAAAACTATATTAATGACTGTATTGTTATTATTTGCTCTTTTACTGAATTGATAATGGTTGTCCACATGGAACCATTTTCTGTAAATAATAATTATAGCATTTCATTGATTAAAACAGACAAGTACCAGAGAATATTTGCAGCAGCAGAGGAGACATTTGTGGAACATCTGTTTCTATTTTCCTATCTGGAAAACAACTAACTGATTGCCATTGTCTTAATAATCTACAAGATTATGTACATTATATTATATATATTAACTGCAACTTGGCATCTTCATTTGAGGGCACATATGAACCAAAAACACATGCAGTAGCTTAACGTTTTGTTCCATGTTGTAATACTGTGATGATGGATCCACCTCTGGAGCATATGTACAGGATGAATGACAGAGCTTTGAGTTAAAAATCTGAGTCTACTTAAATGGTGTTATGACATAGGGCAGGCAATCTAACTGTATTTTTAATGACATTGTTATTATTATCTTATCACTTTATTTAATCAGTAGTGAATAAATGACAAAAATTATCAATACAATTATCACACTTGTTCATACATTTTTCCATGTAGGAGCAATTAAAAATATGAACAAAGTCAATTATTTTTATTATCTGACAGTTACTAACAATATAATAAAAATAACATTTATTTGTAGTTTTTGTGTTCCCATACTGCAAAGAAAGAGGTCAAAAAGGCAAATCTTTTGTTTTATGCTACTGGTAGATTAAAGTTTTATTTTTTAGTGTCTTACTGTACTACTAGAAACTGTAGTATCCTTGTTCCTTCACATGATAAGAGACTGAAACCTTAATTCACAAAATTCAATCAAAAACTGACAACAAACAAGCCTAGTTGAGGTAAAGGCGAATCTTAATGCGATTGTAGCTAAAGCTCAGACAGTGAGCCGCCTCCATTAAAGCATGCCACACGGCCCAGCAGCTCCAGATAAGACAGCTGAGTCTGGGATTTAGAGCTTTGGCTTATCGTCATCTTCACACCACTGTCTCACCAAGAGCAGAGAACACGGCCCCCAAATCCTCTGAGACTGTGAACCAAGTTTGTCTTTGGGCGTAGGTGCAGTCCAAATTGGAAATAGGTGTGTTAATGGGTTATAACTCTCAATTAGGATGTTGATCTCTTAGCCTCACCAAAACACACACCAGCTTTGGCACAGCAACAAGACTTTTCATTCTGAAGCAGAAGCTGGGATTATAGAGCGCAAGAGCTGTGTGGAGTACTGTTTCAGAAATAAAATTGCTTTTATTCCACCCAACATGTGTTCAGTGAGATTAAGGCATAATCTTACAACGTTTAATAAGAGCCCGTTTGTGGCCTTCCGGCTGAGGCAGGAAAAGTGGAGCATGCCTGCTCTACTTTAAATCCTGTTTATTGAATTATAAAGAACCTTAAAGGATCAGCAATGTGACTCATACATTTAAATATTTTATGGTGCTTTCACGTCAAAGAACATCTGCAAGTAAAGTACAGTGTTGAGAAAACTTTTTTGCCCCAACAATTTCATTAACTAAATTTATAAGAACTTCATTTACAAGACACACTGAAGATTCAGCCGAGTGTGATATCAATTACAAAAGCTTTTTTGTAGAACATGCATAATGATCCATTTATGTAAGATTCAACATGGAATCTACAAAATGATAAAAATGCAGATTTGCCGCCACAACCTACATCCAAATCCTGCTATATTCTCAAACATAAGGCCATACTAGAAATCCCTAACCTCAATTTATGTAATCCAAAGCCCTTGCATGAACTTCAGCTTGAGCTCTGGCTTTCAAGAGGTATTTGGAAGTTAAAGTCTCAGATCAGATTTGGACAGATTAGAATTAAGAGTTGGAAGTCTGGGAGGGGTGGATATGAGGATTTGCACTGCTCCACGAGACAGCCTTGTCAGTGATAAGTTATACTGAGCCACGGGTAAGAGGATTGCCCAGACTAATCCGAATCAAAAGACATACCATGTGAATTACATCCCGAAACAGGTTCGCTTACAGAGATTAGGAGCCTGCATGTAAATCCTGTCATACTCTACTTGGCGCTGGAAGATGAGCCTGAAAGAACAAACACAAACATGTGCTTTGTACCCTGCTGCAACTGCTGGCACCAGGTCGCCTACCAAAACGGTCTGTTTCCTTGATTACAACTTTCTTTTTTCTATTCTTTAGAAGATTAGATGTCCATTGATGAGACTATCTAGGCCAGGCACTAATTATTCACACCACATCTAAGAAAGTGCCTTGCTGAGAGTTGAGAATAACCCTTCCCTGGTGAACTGACACCCACAGACACCCACATAGCAGGCAGCCCACCCTTCCCTTTCTCTATCTCACCATTCCTCCCTCCCACCATCACTAAGCTAAGCTCTAGTTCAATGAAGCATTTATTTCTCTTCCTGTTTGACATGGGTGATTCTATCAAGGCATCTGGCAGCAAGTGCTGTAATACAAGGCTTTCTGTTGAGACGTCAAAGAATGTTACTCTCTGTCGTAGTGAAAGAAAAAAATAGCTTACATTTTTCTCTTTTTTTCTGCAGAAGTACTGAACAAACAAGACTTGTATCCCTGGCCCAGAAATGCTTCAAAGAGCACATGTCTGCTGGGACTGGCTGTGAAATGTAGAGCAGTGTTGGCTGCTTAGCTTTGCATTTCAGCCAGAGCAAGCTCATAAGAGCACTGCAGAAATCTTTGCAGATCTGTAAACCAGGGAGAGTGGGGTATGAGGCACAACCTCTCTAACTGCAACATCTACAGATGGTAGGAACACATTACTGCAACTTAAAAAAGAAAAATCTGCAGTTTCGTAAGTTATCCACCACACACATATATCATACACACTGAACTGCATGCTTATTGCTGGGGGTAATAAGACACAGTGATCCCAGAAGCCACTGAGTAACACAGGGCCACAGGTACATGCTACTGATAAAAAGTGATGAATAATATCACACCTTAAAGATGGAATGAATCTGTTGGCCCCTCATGTGTACAACGGAGATATACTATGGTAATTACCTTACACATCAGGCCTTGTGAAAAATGCAGCAAAGCAAAGCTATTTTGTTGTAGATTGAATGGATGTAAATGCTTTAGGGCACAGTGTAAATGGAAAGCACTGAGACGAAAGCAGTAGGAGCCAGCATAAGAAAAACCATCAAGCAGTGGTGCAAAACTCTCTGCAGCGCTATGAAGCATGCCGAATAGAGGTCTCTTGCTGCAGTATAACGGCTCATAAAGCCGCAAATGGTATTTCCACTTCATTCAGTCTCAGGGCCAGGTTCCAAGCAGCTCCTCAACGATGGAATTGAACCCATTAGCGATCGATTAAAGAACCAGCAGGCAGTCACCACTCTGCCTGCGGGGAGGATGGGGTATGGTAGGAGAGGGGGCCCGTCGGCCAGCAGAGGCTCCAGAGGATTGAGGTTCAAATCTTTGTTTATGTAGAAATAGTGGCGAGCACTTTAACCTTGGATCGCCCCCTGTGGAGTGCATTAAGACAGCCGGATGGTGAGTGGGTAATGCTGTATGCAGTGAATGGGAGCTCATGAATGACAATACATCATGTCGCTGATACATAACGTACATGAGATAAAACAGGACCAAAAGGACACCTGTGATGCTTGTCGGGTTACCACTTTGATAAGCATATTCATAAGCTCTATCCACTGTTTGGACCATGAATGTTTACCCAAACCATGGGCTATGAATGATGAACAATTTGACCTTTGGAAACAGATTAGAATTTCAATCAAGTGACCACCAACCAATCCATAAAACTATGTGAAAAAGGAAAGTAGAACTATATAATTACCTCAAGCATAAATCATCTTAAAGTGTTCTCTCTGAATTATTGCAAGTTCTTTTTACACACTCTGAGCATGCGTATAGCAGGAGAGAAGAAAGCCTATAAAACACTTTTATTTATTATCACTGCTCCTATATTATATATGCTCCATACATGACAGTCTGTCAGCTTTTATTCTTGGTGCCGACCTTTGTCTGCATGGTCCTCATAACTGACATTTTCAATTACACAGCAAACAACTTATCAATATGCATGGATTTCTCAGCCAATATCAGAGCAAACAGAGTCGTTTGGAGAACGGAGTCTGTCAGGGGAAAGAAATAGGGCAGACATGTCAAGGTCAGGATTTTGTTAATGAGGGACGGGCCGCTGAATAATTGAATGGGCTGAGCAGTATCGACTGTTGAAGCAGAAGCGTTTAAAACGTTGGCGATCGTTAAGGAAAATCCTCCCAGCACTTTATGTTCCATGGCAGTAATTTATGCACGGGCATCCAAGCGGGTGCCCTATGGTTCACAGCACTGAATGCAGAAAGCAATGAGTGGATTAGCCAAGCACACTTTAGAAACAGCAGCCAAGCGTGCAAGTCATTCCTGTGGATGAAGTGATGGCTCTGGCAGTGCAATTATTCAGCTGTGCATTTAAATACGCAGACAAATGGCAACGAGAGAGGCGGTGAATGTCTGCTCTGTGTACCTTGCAGAAACATGGAAAAATAGCTAAACGTGAACAGAATGTCAAGGCTCAAAGTGATCAATCTGCAAATTATGTATCACACAAAGCACTCTTGCATATGAATAACAGCAGCAGCAGTGGCAGAGGGTGATCCAGAGGAAGGGAAACATCACACATGATTGTATGCCGTGTACACTGTAAACAGGTGCTGGGGGGGAAAAATGATCTGTTGAATAAATCCTGCTAGACTGATCACATCAGCTGGTGTTGTTAGATTCCCTGGCAGACACGACTGTGATATTTAGCCACAGAAAACAAATTCTGATAATTGAGGAGCAGATGTAAATTCATGTAAACAAGCTAAGTAAGACTACTTTAGCCAAATGCCCCTTTGTTTTGAGCGCCATTTTTAATCTGCACCAAGAACTGCTCAAGCTGTTGTTGTTGTTGCAGGAGCAACATACTGGAGCAGTTCACAGGCCTTAAGCCTCCACCCCTCTCTCCTGTCTCTAGGTTGGGAGCTTTGGGGAGCTTCTAATCCCTCTATGTAATTACTGCTCCCTGCAATGGCCAGACCATCTCTGTGTAAATCAGATTAGCTGACCTAAATCGCTCTCGTTTCTCTCTACCCCATCAAACAATTCCTTATCTACACCCAGAGAGCTAAACAACACACAGACACCACTCCTCCAACCTCCCGCCCCCCAAAGACACAGCCTGTTTATTTGATCAGTGCAGGAAAGCAAACAGTTTCTCCATGATACACAAACAGGCTAGGCTGGGCTGGCCTTGCTGGGTGGCCAGAGAGCAAAGGGAGGGCTGAGCTGCTGGTTGGGCTGAAGACATGTAGATAACCACCTCCATCATGTCCACAGCTTCCATACTGGGACATTAAAAGCAGAGGAAGCGAGGCAGACACATAACGCAGATGACAATGTTGCGTGGTAAATAAAGGTCACCGAACATGATAGAGATGTATTACTTCAGTCTGCGCTGCCTCCTCGCCTCCTTCCCATCCAATTTATTCCTCAGGTCATACATTTACAACTTTGAGAAAGGAGGAGGGGTGGGGGTATAGAGAGGAAATGCAGCTCTTCAGTGGGAATAGAGACAGGCTAAAGTAAAGAGGGGGAACAAATGAGGTCTGTGATCCTGCTTGTCCCCTCCTCTCCACCCTCCCTCCCTCCCGAGCCCCAATCAGGCTGAACCACTGCTCTCAGCGTGACAGCCAGGCCTTTGTTGCCGTCTGAATAGAGGTTAAATATCCCTCGAAATCAGAGCTCTTTGGCTTTCTGGACGCATAGTCAGAGACCCAGTGCCTTTCACATGCTAATGCCTGTGTTTTTTATTTCCTTTGTAACCATGGTTAGACAGCGGTATCATGCTAAAGGGCGATGAATAAAGCGGGTGAATTTGTTTTTTTCTCAGCTTTTTCCCCCCTTTCTCTCTCCCACTCTTTCCTCTCTTTTCTCCCATCCCTCCCCCTGTACCTCTCTCCCTCTTTTATCACCATCCTTTCGAGCCAGCCCACATTCCATCCCCCTCCTACAGGGGTTTAAAAAAGCACAGATGGTCTCTCCTGACCTGCTATTCATCATTGTGTCAAAAGCTTTGTCAGAATAATGCTCCCCAACAACAAGCTGAAGGATTTTATTTGTTTCTATTGATGAGGCCCGTTAATTTCACAGACGTCTCATTAGGCTTAAACCACCAATTAATTTCTTTTGTTCTCATTAAATGGCTAATTCTAAACATGAACTGCACTGACAATGAGTGCTGCTCAGAGCCAAAGCTAGACAGCACTGCTCCCGCCACGGAGCTACTGGAGCGTGAAGCAGGCAGGTAGAGGGAGAAAATTGAAGAGAAGGAGGGGAGTGTGAGATGGGGGGAGGGCTGGAGAATGAGAGAGAAAGTGGTGGCGAGAGCAGGAAAGAGCGAGGGAGCGAAGGAGAGCCCTGACAAAAGCCTCTGTTAATTTGTAGACGCCCTTAACACAAGGCATGGATGGCAACTCATTAACTGCTTGCAGATTTTTTTTCTGTTGGGGGATCAAGTGGCCCTCAGGAGTAAAGGTTGCAATCATCTGTTGGTGGCAGCAGCCAGCACTCAGCTCTGAATAAAAATGAAAATAAAAATGATAGCAGAATAAATCAAAATACAAATGGGAACAGAAAAAAAAATGAAAAGTGCAGACTGTGAAGTAAGGTAGTAATTTTTCTATCGGAAGTGTGCTCACAAAAGCTATCTTGTGCCTGTACTCCATTATAGCAGTGCAAGCTGTCATTATGGCCAAGGATATATGGAAGCCTCATAATATCCAGAGATTGGTAGTTTGTTAGACAGCACTGTACAATTTGCTGCAGCCTTGAAGGATCCTTGAGCCTCTCTTGACAATTTACCGAGGGAATTGCCGGAGCATTGCCTTTTGTCTGCTGGAGACACAGGGGCAATTATCCAGCCTCCTGTAATGTTTCCCTGACTTTAATCTCCTGGCTGAGAGCGTAAAGCAGAATGGGTAAGGTTTCAGAGTGCCTCTGGGTTCTATTAACACACAACTGCTGTTTCTGTTCAGGCCAGGCAGCCAAGAGAGGACTGCAATCTGACAGACAGGCCTCCCCTGGGCTTTTAGGGAGAAAACATGATTATGTCATAATATAT
Source organism: Maxillicosta whitleyi (assembly GCA_029822895.1). Classification (NCBI taxonomy): domain Eukaryota; kingdom Metazoa; phylum Chordata; class Actinopteri; order Perciformes; family Neosebastidae; genus Maxillicosta; species Maxillicosta whitleyi. The sequence goes on from JAPSES010000249.1 coordinate 5,063,254, forward strand.
TTTCGAAAAGAGATCCATTTGAAAGATTGCCCCTCTGTCTTTTCAATCTAACATGGCTCTGCTTTTGTCAGGCACAGTGGGAGCACTGGGAATGACAGATGCTTCAATGAACCAAACAGGGATGGAAATAAAGTGTTTTACCAGGAAAAACACCAGAGACCGGAAGTAAGGACAAGAAAATCCTATTTCACTAACAATGTCATCAAACATTATTAGTCAGTATATTTTGTTTGTTTAGTTAAATGTATCTATTAAATCCATGTATTGCAGAGCTCTCATTCATAAAAATACTCCATATATATACATACACATACATACATACACTGTTCATGTACCTATTTCCACCAAATATTGTATAATTAATTACTCTTCATTTAATATATACATACAGTAAACTATCTATGTCTATAGCTACTAAATGATGGCCAACATATCCTTCTGTGGCTGAGATTACCACTTGAGCATCACAACAAAGTCCTTGGTCAAGCCTAGGCTCTCCAGCACAGAGATCATGCAGCCACTTTACTACTTCTATGTATAAGAGCTTTTCACAAAGCCAAGATACAAAGGTGGACAATCTTGTGATCAGAGTGCGTGCCTTCTGGAGTGTGGGCTACTCTCCGCACCTCTCCAGAGACGACTGTTGCATACTACAGCCATGTTGAAATGACAGTGTTCAATGTATGAGGCACTTTGGCTGCTCAGATAATGGGTAACTAGAAGGGCACTCAGTGGAGCAAATACCTCCGCCAAGGCCCTGCAGACTTGTAATTCAATTAAAGCCCTGTAGTGCAATATTTGTTTTTAAAAAGCGAAGAAGAAAATCTAGGATGTATTCCCTTGGAGGTAAAAATATCTTCAGCTGTTATACACTGTTTAATGTGTAAATATAACTATATTCACTGTTTGTGTGAAGAGGACATGATTTTTATAGGTACATAGATATTTATTCATAGTACCATTAAATACCAAAGAATCATCTACTGTAGTCTTCAAATATGACTGTTATTGGTTTCCATCTGGCCAGCTGTGTTTAACTTGGGATTCATTCTTAAGTTTCTCAGTTCTAAGTGGCACATAATGAAAAAAATATGTTCTGCAGCTCAGCATTATTATTTTGAGGTCTGCATTTGAAGTGTTGCAGACTCTGGCTCCATATGCATGTTTGTTTTGTTTGATCCCATGTAACATACCAGGCTGCGGTATGTTATGCAGACCACACCCCACTGACACACCAAGGCGATCATGTTCCACCATTAGATTCACAGAAAACAGACAAAAGGTCTTAAGCAAATCTAATCTCCAGAGCATACAATGACAGGAGCTTGAATTAGTCTTTGAGTAATATCTCCCAAATTGTTAAAAAAAAAAAAAAAAAAAAAAAGACAAAAAAAAAAAAAAAAAACTCCCAAAAAAAAGGTTTT